>NDXB01017623.1:150024-212060 GCA_002631895.1 Agapornis roseicollis | reverse complement strand
CCCCCCCCCCCCCCAAAAACTCCCCCCCCCCCCCCCCCCAGACCCATGCAATCTATGCCAGTGTTTAACTATCCTTCATGTTGGAAGTCTTGGTGTGTTTTCTGTAGTCATATATAGACTAAACCATGCCAATCCTTTTGCTTTTTCTCCATAGGTGTCGTGTTTTTTTGACCTCTGACAAGTCTTAATTTCTCTTTTCTGAACTTCATCCAATTCCTCTTTTGACATATCTCAAACTAGACTCAGTGTTCCAGCTAAGAGCTGACTGCTGTGAGGGAGCAGACAACTCAAGCCTCCTGAAAGCTGTCTGACTCTATATATCCCACTCTGGGGTTAGCTTTCTTTTTTCACTTAAATGCAGCAGTGTAGTTGATTATGTCCTGGCTGTGCTCCCCTCCTTTCCACAGGGTTGTTGTCTTACCAATTCTTGCCTAGCCTGTATCTGTGCAATGTGAAAGTGCAGGACTTTGTATACTGTGTATTGATTTGGCACCTACTTTTAAGACTATTTCTCCAATTTGTCAAGGTAATCTGAATTTCAAACCTATCTTCCAGTGAGCTGGCGAACTCTATTAGCATGGGATTATCTGCAATAATGAATAAGCATAATTTATCTTCTCTCATTCAGGTTGTTAATGGAAAAATTGAGAAGCCCTAAATTTAGCAGAGATTCCTGGGGAATCCTGGCTTATGCATCCTTTCATTTCAGTAACTAACCATTGATAAATGCTTTTAGTGAATGACTTCCCTGACAGTTTGTACTCATCCCATGCTAGTTTCCTATAAACTGTGTTTCTCTGTCTTAGATAGAAGAATAATACATGTCAGTATAAAAACCAGTCAAGATATGACACCTCCTGCTTCTCCCATCTGTTATCCTGTTGCAGAAGAAAACTAGATTAGTGTGTCACTACCTAGTCTAGTAATCCGGAAAAGACAGCATACACTTAATTCAAACCTTTATGAGGCCTGGAGCAGCAGTTCTCAAACTATCACCTCAAGCAAAGGCACTGCTTATAAAGGGAGGCATCAGCCTGACTGAAATCAAACCAGAGAAGTGGGGTTCAGAAGCTGAAGTACATCTGTCGGGGTTGATGTGGTGTCACAGTCTGTGCAGTGGGGCTGCTAGAGCAATCTGAGACGCTGCCCTAGAGCCTTTCTCCATCCATCTTTTCTACAAGTGGCTATGGTGTCTTGAGACACCAGTGTTTGAGCCAAGTGACATTCAGACGCCCTTTGTAGCAAAAGAAAAAGAAAACAGTTGGATCTCTGGAACACACTAAGAGAAAAATAAACCTTTAAAATATGACTTTCATTTGGGTACGTAATGACAATGCACAGAAGCTGTCCTGCAGAGGGACAGGGGAAATACAATATGCAGCCAGAGATCTGAAACCTACAGTCGTTAACTTGATCGTGCTTACAGGGCATGCCAAGATCAAACCAGGATTAGGAAAAACTTGATGGTCATTAATATTATTTATCCTTACAGGTGTACAGCATAAACCATGTCACGTCACACCTCTTTATAGTCAGAAGAGAGAAGCAGGTACTTCAAGTCCATAATTCATCTAGCCTGTTTCAGAAAGGAGTTGTGCCCCATTTGTGTAGAGTGTGATCTGACAGGTCAGGTGTAGGCATCTGTATTTTATATGTCTAATGTTCAGTTATGCATTTTTTGCTTTTTGAGTCAAATACATAATGAATCGCTTCTGGTCTCTTACTTCTTGTGGAGGGAGGGACAATATCTTTTCACTGGGGGTGTACCGATAATCTAAATTTTAGGAAAGCTTGATATCAGCAGGGCACTATTAAAATGTACAATATCTAAATGCCTCTAGTTATAACTGGATGTCATCTGTCTGGACTTTTGTAAGTCCTTTGGTACAATCCCCTACAATATTCTTGCCTCTAAATTGGAGACATGGGTTTGATGGATGGACTGTTAGATGGATAAGGAACTGGCTGAATAGCTGTGTCAAAAAAGTTATAGTCAATGTTCCAATGTCCAAGTGGAAACCAGTAATGTGTGGTGTCCTTCAAAGGTCCATAGTGGGGCTAATAACTATTTAATACTTTCATCAGTGACATGGACAGTGGGATTGAGTGCACCCTCAGAAAGTTTGCAGATGACCCCAAGCTTAGGGGTGAAGTTCATTCACTAAAGGAAAGGGATGCATATGTAGGGACCCTGACAGACTTGAGGAGTGGGCCTATGTGAACCTCATGAAGTTCAACAAAGCCAACTGCAAGGTCCTGCACCTGGGGTCAGGGCAATTCCCAGTTTCAGTGCAAGCTAGGGGATGGATGGAGTAAGAGCAGCCCTGTGGAGAAGGACCTCAGGATACTTGTTGATGAATTGTTGGACATGAGCTGGCAGTGTGTGGTTGCAGCCCAGAAATCCAATCACGTCCTTGGCTGTATATAAAGAAGCATGGCCAAGCATGTTGAGGGACGTGATTCTGCCCCTCTACTCTGCTTAGATGAGACTCCACGTGCAGTACTGTGTCCAGCTCTGGAGTCTCCAGTACAAGACAGGTTCAGAGGAGATGAAAAATGTCTAGAGGGCATGAAATGTATCAGAGGGTTGGAGCACCTCTCCTATAAGTAAAGGCTGAGAGAGTTGGGGTTATTGAGCCTGGAGAAGTCTCCTGGGAGATCTTATTGTGGACTTTCAATATACAAAGAGGGCTTGTAAGAAAGATGGAGAGGAACTGTAGTGACAAGGAGAAGAGTCAATGGTTTTAAACTGGAAGTGGGTAGGCTTAGATTGGACATAAGGAAGAAGCTTTTTATGCTGAGGGTGGTGAGACACTGGCAAGGGTTGCCCAGAGAAGCTGTGGTTTCCCCATCACTGGAAGTGTTCAAGGCCAGGTTGGACAGGGCTTTGAGCAACCTGGTCTAGTGGAAGGTATCCCTGCCCATGGCAGGGGGATTGGACTAGATGATCTTTACCTTAAGGTCCCTTCCAACCCAAATTATTCTATGATCTATTTAAGAAATGTGGCTATTTAAGAGATTTGGGTTTGTTTGTTTTTTGAAGGAGAGGCAGTGCCTCACAGGACTACTGCAAAGATCTTTAGAAAGGTTTGTTTACCTGTTGACCAACCCTGATTAAACTGGTATATAGCACATAAGACTTCCAAAAGGCNTAGGGATTTGGGTTTTTTTGTTTTTTTTTTTTTTTTGTTTTGTTTTGGTTTGTTTGTTTGTTTTTTAAAGACTATGCTGATACTAGTGGCTGGTGTTATTTAAAAGAATGAGATAAGCCACAGTGTCCTAATTCTGCATGTGCCACACTTGTAGTCATACATGTAGGCAAGTCATATTTTTGCTTCTGTGTCTATAAAATGGGTTATCAAAGAATTATAGAAGGCAGGGCTAGAGCAGACTGAGGTCATTACTCCTTCCCTCTGACCAAGGCAAAATTAAATTGAATAAACCTATGTTCTCCTTAACAGATGTTTGACTAACCTGCTTTCCTGCTTTAACCTGTCTCCAAAAAAAGCACATTTCAGAATCTTATAAAGCTGCTCACTTGAGTGTTTAGTCATTTTAGAAAACTGTCCTTTTTTACTTGTGCATGTTTCATGTGTAAGCCTGATCCGTAGCTTGAATCTATTTTGCTGCAAGTTAAGCCCATTGCTACCTTTTCTGGATCTTGACTTGAAATGGCTTGAGAATAACTTATTTTCTTGACCCCCAGGCATTCTTGCAGCTTTACTTTTATTTTCCATCTTTCCTCATGTGCAGTGCCCAAAACTGAATGTAATGTAACCTGTGCCAAACAGAATGTTAGGAGTCCTTCATATGCCTTGTCAGGTGTACATCCCATTATATTATGACTGCTTTTTTTTTCATGAACAAGTGATGCCATTAATTGATCTTCAGCTTAGTATTTTTTCTCTCAGAACTGCTTCTTAGCCTATCATCTCCCATCCTTCATGTGCTACCTAAGAGTAGAGCTTTCTTCTGTCTCAGTAGAATTGCCTCCTATTGTTTTCAGAGCATTTTTCCCTTTTGTTAAGATCATTTAGTGGGAGAGATTTTAGACACCTTTGGGGTAAACATAGGTGTCCACATGTGAGTTGGGTGTCTAAATGGTCTTTGTAGTCAAACTAGTCAGTACAATCAATGGAGCTTAGAGACAATTCATCTCACTCTTATGTAGGCATCTACATTTGGTCAGCTGAACAGATCGTTCATTGTACCCTTCATCATTATTTGATGTTAATTCAGTGTAAACGTATCAAAGGAGGTCTGTAGGCCTAATTTAGCTTGGAAGACATTATGAAATAACATACTAAAGCTCTCTGAGAAAGACATTGCAGTGATTTTAGAGCTTGTGCAGTAGGAACTGGAAGTAGGAGCCCCAATTATGCCTTTCTTTCTCATCTCTTTGTTCACATGGAACAGCTCTGCCTCTCACCTGCCTACTCCTAGTTTTTAATTATGAAAATATTATGGAGGAATCTTGTTACAAAGCAACAGAAAAAGCTTATTTTTCTCTGAGTTTGTTAAATCACAGAACATATATTTCCTTTGCACAGGACTCCATCCAGGGGTGAAAAGCAGCCTCAAACCCTGCATATCTCTACATTTTGGTTCCTAGGGCAGATCAGCCCTAGTGTTTCCTGTGACATATTAGTCAGGGATGGTTTGTTACTCCTGTACTTAATTTCTGTATTTATTGTTACAGCAGGTGTTTGTGGCAGGTAAATAAAACTGTAGTTAACATATGTGCAATTTCATTTAATGGTGAGGTTTATAAAATCCCCAGGTTTTAAGCCTTGTGTGAAAGAAGGATGACATGGTGGCCATGATCTACGTTTTGCTCTTGAGAAGTAGGTCACATTCCTTCTAAATGTGCAGTTTGACATTCATTGTGAATGCTCAGAGAAGACTTGGGAGTCAAAATTTTTAGCCTTTTTAATGTGGAAGACTCTAATACGATGATTATACCACCTCCTGGATGCATCTGTGCTATAAGGCACCAATTTTTACTCTTCTGAAATGCAGACATCTAGGGTGGGATTCTTCTAATCTAAATGTAGATGTCTGCAATATGGATGTTTGTATCTAAGCATGTCATCTTGCTAAAGTTTATGGTTAATGGAGAGGAGGAGGTAATTCTGGGGAATTATTCATCCAACCTGTTTTTGACATTTATTTTACAATAAGAAGTAACATGTTAGAAGTGTCTGTTTCTCTCCACTAATGTCCTGTTAATGAGAGGGCTGAAGTCACCCACTGTCATCAGCTGCACCCAAGACCAGGGTTTCCAGAAGACCAGAACTGTAGCAGCAGTCAGTGGTCACTGAGGCCCACAGAGAAAAGGAGGACAGCTCTTAGACAGCCTTTCAGTACCCTCGTTGCTACCAGACAACAAAAGGACGCAGAACATTGAGGCCAACTGAGCCAGTGCATTGCAGCTGGCACTGCAACAGGCAGTGGAGGTTGAAGTCTCAGAAGCAAAAGCATAGCAAACTTTAGTAGTTAGATCTTCAGTATCTTCCCAGTCACTGATAAAGCTGGCATCTTCAAGGAACATAATGTTCCAATATTTTTGTCTGATACTATATGTACATCTCCTGTTTCTGCCCCTGACGATATTGATATTCTTAGATGGTATCTCTAGACTAGATTCACTCTGTATCTGCAAAAAAAGTATTTCTAGGGAGAAAGTTCTCTCCTTAGCTTTCCATTTGGCTGCAGGAAGTATTTTTCATCACAGATTTCAGTGAGGAGCTACAATCCAGGCAATCCGTCTGGTGCCTTTGTTTCAGTTAAAAATGATCTATCAAAGTCCATTTAGTGGGAACTTCAGCCAGACACTTTTGAGTGCTGATTCTTTGTTTTTTTCTCACTATGTGGTTCCTAGGTTTCTAAAGGTCTTGACATACATTCTCTACCAGTAAGAAAAAAATCCCTCCTCATGAGATTTAAGCATGTTGGTTTTATCTTTAATGGAGCCATGTTTGAGTGTCTGTCATCATGTTCACTAAATCATCTGTCAATGAAATCCACATTTTTAGTAGCCATTACCTCAGCTCAGGGATAAATAAAGTTCTAGCTTTTATGTCTAATCCTCCATATTATTTTCAGGTGGATAGGGTAACACTGAGGCCACATCTTAAATTTATTCTGAAGGTGGTTTCAGATTTCTTATTAATCATTATATCCACTTACCAATATTTTTTTCCATGACCCGGTTCCTCAGCAGAAGGATCAAAATGTTGATCCTTCATGAACCTTAGCCAGACAAAGCTCTTCTGCAAATCTGTGACACTCTTTGGTCTCAAACAGCCTTTGTTGTTCACAATCAAATCTAAAAAGACATAGCATCAACTTCAAACTCACTAGAAATGAGTTAGCAGACTTTATCAGAGCCACATTTGATGCTATCAGGTTAGATCCACTAACCCATCTCAAGGCATATACAACTGGAACATAAGGTACTGCCACAGCATGTGCTGGCAGAGTTCCAGTAGCTGAAGACTGTAGAAAAACCTCACCATCACTGATACTCATGAAGTATCAGTGAAGTATGGGCTGGTGGCACAAAGACTTGAAGGATGCTGATTCTTCAGTCTTTGTTCCAATGAGCAGCTTGCATTTACTGGTGTGACTGCACTCCTGACAAAACACCCAGAAGCAGTTTCACAGGTGCCAGAAATTGAAGAAAGAAGAAAGTGGTTGCCTTCATACTGTAATTCTTTGATATGTTCTTTGTATGTAGCTCTCAAAACCATCCCTTCTCTTCCCTGGGTGGAAGGCTTGTCATGTGGACTGAGTGGTGATGAAGAACTGAATGGTGATCTGCTTACATGCTTGTGGATGAAAAGCAGAGGTGAGTGGGTTATGCACACACCTTGTTTTGGACATGTAGTAACATTAGAAACATTTGAACTCTTATGCGGAAGAGACATACATTTAGAGTGGGTTTTACCTACATATACCATCCTGAGGTATATCTAGTACAAGGTTATTGACTCTCTGTATTGTTCCTTGTAAAACACTTGATGTAAGCCAGAAAAACACAGTGCTATATCTTTGCTGGGGTTTACCATTGCTATTATTAGCAGCAAAGAACCTATGGTTGCTAACACTATTACTAAGAGTCATGAGTTTTTCGTAGGAATCAGACCTCATTAGAAATCAGAAGCAGGATTTGGTTTGTGTGCTGCTAAATTTTCTTCATTAAACCCAGTGATATATAGCAAGATTACATGCCAACCCACAGAAGTCCTTCAGAATTGTTATTTTAAACCTCTATCAATGAAGAGTTTATTCTGAAGATTTTCAAAATGTGTATGCATATGCATTATATACATATGTACTATATATATACCTGTAGTGACAAAGTAGTTTAATACATTTTATGGGTCCAGCCTGGAGTTCTGCATACATGAACTTGTGTGTGGTCAAGGAGACTTGCATATTTTTGAGCTCTAAGTTGGCCTAATAAAAGATATCGTACTACAGTACTTGCTTTGTCAGCCCTGTTTTGCTGGTTCAAAATTACTTGCAAGATTAATTTTCAAATTTTAACATAAACCCAAAGAAAAATAAGTGTTTACTTATTGCAAGGAGCTGATTCTATGTTAATGACCCTGAAGGAGGCTTGTACACAAGGTGGAGATTGTTGCCAATTTGATGTATATTCATGTTACAGAATATGAAAATGTGAAGTTATACCATCTTGAGGATTTTGTTTTTGTAAGTAGGATTGGTTAAAAAAAAAGCTTTAAGTAATCATACTGGGTGTTTGATGGTGAAATTAGTATGAATGTTCCTGGCAGTGGAATGATGTGATGTGGTTACGCGTTTCTGTTTTCACTGCCTGCTCAATATTGGCCTTTTGCAAATACAGATTACCATGTCGATGGAAAGAATTTACAGCTTTGCCCCCCTTGTCTCGCCCTGTGTTACAGCACCTTTTTTGTACTTTATGTTACATATCCTCCCAACTGTATTTTTCTGACAGAAAAAGGAAATGTCTGTGGACTGAGATCCTGAAAACATGTGAGCTTTACTATTTAATAGGATGAAATGAGTATTATTTCCCACTTACCTTGATTTCCTGTGGGGTGAAAATTTTGCTCCTCTGAAATCAGTAGCAAATTTCTGCTGAATACAACAGGATAGAGAGCTCATCGGTGATCCCTTACCAGCTCCAGTCCCTTACCAGTGATGATGCATACTTGAAGCTCAGAAAAAAACAACCCATAATAATGATGATGGTAGGAAGAATACTTTTAAAAAAATCAGGATTTAGAATTGTCAAATAAAATCCACAAATAAAATCCAAGCTGAATACAAAAGCTATACGTACAGTATGTTTCGTACTGTTAGTTTTGGGGCCTCACAGCCCAGATAGCTGCAAGATCCGTTTGTGTTATGTGGGCTGTTACACTTACATCCCTTAGTTACCTCATCTTGTGGGCAAGGAGCTGTTTGCTCTGACTTCATGGAATTGCAGCTGTATTTGTGGAGTGCTCTCGTCCTTTGGCACTCCCTCCACTGTACATTAATAGGGTTTGAATGCACCAGCATTTTCTCTGGAAGCAAACATCAAAAAGTGCCTTTAATCCTGATGCAGTGCATATTCAGGATTTTTTCTTTTCCTGCAGTTTAGTTCCAGAGGAAAACATACTTGCCTGGTGCTCCCACCAGCCAGCTGTGGGTTAGGACAATAATTAGCAGTAAGATATAGCAGCAGAAATGGGGAGTAGAGAAATGCAGTCCAGCAGCTTCAGTTATGTGGTTCTGTTCACTTCTAAGGATTCCAGAGCACTTAACATGCAATATTACAGGCAGGGCAGGCAGCTCTGCCCATGATGAAGGTTTCTTAACACTTCCTGTTATCAGATTCTGTTTTCATTTTTTTCAGAGCTTTGCCAAATTTAATGTATTTGGGCTAAATTTATTGTTATTAAGTGTCAGTTTCTAGGTTTTTTATTTTTTTCAATTGAAAAATGATTGACCTATTTATAAGGAAAAGACTAGGAAAAATGCCATTTTTCTGTTATGTAAAAAAAAGAAAAAATCCCTGTATTTTTAAAGGTTGTGGAGCAGAGAGACCTTTCTCTGCCTTTGAATCAGGTGTGTGCCTTTTGCCATACTCACAAAGCCTTTCAAAGTTGGTCAACTGTTTCAAGACGTGGAAAAAACCACGGTTACCAAATATTCCACAGAGATTTACTAAAGTCTAACAGCAAATATTTCCAGATTTTGTCTTCTCTGCCTTGCACAGCTCCTTCCCATGATCAGACTTTCCATACAGCATCTTCACAGAATGACTGTGCTGGTTGCACCAGTGGCCAAACCAGAGGCAACCTGGGTGTTAGTTTGAGCTGCAGCGATGCTTCTCAGTGGAACCGAGAGGAGGGAGCCTGACCCCTGTTTGGGGCTCCCAAATGTTTTCATCCATGTGCTGTTGGCAAGCCTTCAGTATAGTTCCTCTTTGCCCCTAGCCTGAATGCACTTAGAGGTTGGACAACCTCAACAAGGTCCTGAGCAACCACATCTAATGTTGAAATTAGTCTTGCAAAGAGTGGCGGGTGTGATCACATGAGCTTCTGAGATCCTTCCTGACTTAACGTTCCATGTTCTGTGATCTAATGCCCATGGTTCTGTGATTCTTCACTGTATGTTTCTCTATTAGCCTGTGTGGGCCTGAAGGCACCATCCTAGTTAATGGATCAGTGCGGGCATAATGCACATAGAAGCAATCTTTATTAGTTTGTTTTTAAAATTAAGCATATGCAAAACACCTTATTGAGATAATATTCAAGCTACAGGGACAAGTACCCTAAAATTAAGAAAAACAGAATGATCTCTCTTGCATTGAAACAATGACCCTAGTTTTGTGATTGCACTGTTTTTTTCTCATATGGCTCCATCCTTATCTAGCACAAGCCTGTTCCGGAGATGAAGCAGCACGGGGGAGAACTGGTGGATGATAGCTGTAGAACTCCACTTGTTGAGAAGGTACAAGGTATTTTCCAAATAAAGCAGGGCATGGCAGTAAAAGAAAACAAAACAAGGTCTCCAAGTTAAGATAGTTTAATTTCTCTCTGTAGAGCTGGACAGTATCCTTTCTTCTACCATGCTCCTGTTTGCTAATGGGCAAACACTTCCCAAATGGTTATTAATTGTCAAAAGCACCTTTCTGCTTGTGCCAGTAGTATCTGGAACAAGATGATTGTGCGAATGTCATCCATCAATCACAACTCTTTCTTTGGTAACGTCATGTATGATGTTTGATTTAGTACTGCCTTCATCAAGTCAGGTAATTGTTAGTTCCTTACATCTGTTTATTATCTAATGTTCACCTTCTATCTATATTTACACCTTATAATTATTTATAAATTATTATTTGGCAATGAATGAAGCAAACTATCTTGAAATTCTCTAAAATTCATGAAAATCTTCAGGCAGCATATGAGATTGTTTTTCAAACCTCAGCAGGCTTAATTATATCCTGCAGTTCATTCATTTGCACTGAAGTCAGTTGGAGTTTTACATGCGGAAAGTCTGTGAGATCAGAAATTATGCCCAACGGGCACATAGCTCTAAAGAAGAAAATGTCAGCTCTGGATGGTAGTACTTCTGACTTCCCATTGGTTAGGATCTCTCTCCCCCTTCACTTTTTCTCTCTTTCTCAATTAGCTTTTCTTGCACTTTTATTTGAATGGTTTTGAAAGGGTTCCTGAAAAAAACCCCCTTGCTGCATATACTGTACGTGTTTTCATTTACAGATGGCTGAAATGGATAGGCAGATAAATAAATAGATAGGGTTTTCTGAGCTTGTGTAATATGTCGCATAATATAAAACCCTCTTCCAAGTCTGTTTTGTCAAATATGTCAAATAATTTTTGGACTTATATTTCTGGAATGTATTTTCAATGTTTCTTGTTGCTGTTCTTGATGTATGCACCTTTGTTTGACAGTCCCTTAATCTGTCTGATATAAACTGAATGAATAGGAGCATTTAAAAATATGGCTTCGGGGAGTCCTTAGGAGGTTTCTTTGTAAGTGCATTTACTAGTTCATCTGTAAATTTATTTTATGAGGTGTTTAAACCTCAAGAAAACTGAAAAGCATAATATTAATGCCTGGTTTACATCTACTAAAGTCAATGGGAACTTTGCATTTGATTTTAATGGTAGCCTATGTCCTCTAATTATGAAAGTGGTAACAATGATGTGCACAAAACCACAAGGAGACTTTTCTGTTTTATCGTATCCTGTTTGCAGATGCATAAGCAATATACAGTGTGGTTTGTTCTTGAATTAAACAATTCGGTGTTTGGACCTAATCCTGAAACCTGTCACTACTTTAGGTGTTTTGTGTCTCAAAAGATCATGGACTGCTCATTCTATGTGTGGCTCATGAAGGTAACAAGGTAGGAAGTCCAGCCAGATTTTCAAAAGGCTTTTGAAAATTACACTTTTGGTTTTGGTCTTTTATCTGCCCTATGGTATGAGTAATGGAAGAAGTTGATGAAGCAGTTTTCTTCCTAATTGACTTGTGTTTTTTTTCATGTGACCAATTTTGACAAGGTTCCTGAAAATGCATACAATATCTGTAGTGCATATGTACATGTTTTCCCTTAAGGATCGCTGAAGTGTAGTGGAAAGTTTCCATGACGCTATTGTAATTCCAGGCATCATTTTTGTATCGTGTCAGTGAGAGTGAGTGAGAGTACACCGCAACAAAAAAAGACTCCCAGAATTCAGCTTTTTTTTCTGCTAGTGTAACAAGCACAGCAGCCTGCACAGGCTAGATCTGATAAGCAATTTGTAGTAGTAAATAATGCTAGACAAAAATTCCCACAAGCTTCTTGTTGAGTCTGCTTCAGAGGTATTACTCATTAGTGGCTGAAATGCTGGTCTTGCTTCACATTTTCAATGCCTGTGAAAGATTTAAATATTGGGCTGGTAGCTGGATCTGGTAGTATGCTGCCGGCAAGGGCTCATCAGAAGTTTTTGGACGCAGCCATGCTCAGTTGGCAAATGCCACTTTTGCGGTGTGAAAATGCTGTACATGGGGTGCGTCAGCTCCACTGAAGCCCCAGAGGGAACTGAGATGGGGGGCTGCTGCACTGTCCCGTGGCTCCCACAAGCCACCCCTCACTTCTTTGATGGGCTGATAGACCACCAATGTGGTGGAAAATAACAAAGTGAGTAAAGTCACCCCTTTAGGAGTAAATTCTGGTTCCCCCACTTCAAGTCTCCCTCAGCTCCAGCTTAACCAGCTCACCTTGTCCATGTAGTGGGCTAGCAGCTCTCTGTTTTCCTCTCCTTGCCTCCTACCAGGCTGGTGGAGGATCAGGCCTTTTAGTCACCTTTCCCAAGCGTCCTGAGTCCTCAGGCTGCTGCTCCTTTAGGCTACCCAGCCCCAAGGCTTCCTAATTTACAGGTGGCTGCTTTTTTTGAGGTATCCCAGTGTTAGGGCAGCCAGGAGTCCAGCAGCCCTGGGGTTTGTGCTGTCCAATGATGCAATTGCTTTGGGAGTAAGCTGGAAATACTGTATGCTGGCTTTCTCAAAAAAACGAGTGTGTCATAAATTCTCCCTTAGAAAAAAAAAAAAGAAATAAAAAGAATAAAGCAATTATTAGGATTTATTGCTGGCCTAACACAAAATTTGTCTGTGCTGAAATTACTTTGGGAAAAGTTAGTTAAAAGAGAACCTGTAGAGAACATTCCAGATGGCTGCTGTAGTCCTTAGTTGATCTTTATCATCTAGACGTGAACAGAGATCTCTGCAGTATAGAGAAATAAATAACATCTGGAAATTATATCTTTATGGGAGGCTGAGCCTTCCTAGATGTAGGTTGGCTGGACAGCATTCAGGGACATCTAGTCTAGGTCATGTTTTGTCTAAAAAGGTTGAACCAGATGATCCCTGAGGTTCCTTCTGACCTGGGATTCTATGAAGTAGGGACCTATTTCTCAGGGTATCCATAAACATGGTAGATGAAATACCTGTTCATAAAATAATTTCTCAAACAGTCCTATTTTAGACATAGTTTTGATGAGCATCATGGCTTCTGTGGAAGAATAAGAACAAAAGAAACATTGAAACAAGTACTCACAAGTCTGCTGTGTTCACATTAAGTAGAAGAATAAATAGAAGCAGGACTGCAGGACTGATTTTGAAAAGGAATATTTTGATAAACTACATGAATTAATTACTAAAGTGATCCAGACTAAGGACACAAGGGGTGGAAATATTAAGGAAGTGTAGAGTTTTAAAAGTTTTTCATGTGAAAACTTCCTAGAACTTACATCCTAAGAAGAAGAAAAAAAATAGTCAGGAAAGGCACCCTATTTAATTCAGTGGGTAATCATCACAGGAAAGATGTTAATAGGTAGTGCAAGGACAGAGTTGTGTCTCAGCAAAGAAGGATGTGTCTCAGAAGGCAGGGTATGTAGGAATAAAGGAAATAAATGAAATCAGCTTGATAGAAATACCAAACAGTTCTTCATCTAGAAAAAATGTGGGAAAGAGAAAGGCTCCTGTGCTGTGAAGATGAACTACAATCTGTGTTGGATAAACTGATGGTGGTCAAGCACCAGGGCAGTCTGGAGACTTACTGTGGGTATGGGAATGGCAGATAACCAGCAGATGGGGGAGAAAAGCTCAGGGCAATTAATGGGCTCCACTCAGAGGAGTGGGATGTTGACCCAGAATTCAGGCAGAACATGTGTATGAAACTATATGTGTGAATGTCTCATGAGGAGGAAAGGGACCGTGTGACAAGAGCACAGTTTCTCTGTGTAAGAAGGGAGGAGAGACTTGCATGGACAAAAGCAGGCCTATTCATTTGACCTCTGGGGTGCAAATCTTTGAAACAGTTCTCGAAGGAAAGAAATTTCTACACTGTATATAGGAAAAAAAATTGGAAAAAAAGCAAAAAAAAACCCCAAAAGCCCTTGAGCATGGTGTGCAAATCTGAAATCTGGTTCATTGATTTGCTGGAAGAGTGATGTGTTTTAAAATCGAACCTTTCTGGATCTCAGTGAAGAATTTGCTATGGTACAGCAGCATATTTGATATGTCCTCAGAAAATATTTTTCTCTGAGAAGGAGAAGACAAACAGGGAAGTAGGGGGGATATAAAGAGGCTCAGAGTAGTGAAATAGCAATTCTCTGATCAAATTCACTGGCTAGTTTGGGTCAGGTAGCTAAGCTTTTTTTCTCCATGGACTGACAATACACCCTGTGCAGTCTGCAGTCATGTGCAGACACAGAAGACACATACAGCATAGATTCTCTCTTATCAGAGTTTAAAATAGATGACATTTTGGCTGAAAGTATATGTTTTTAGTTGGAAAATCATAAATGTAATTCTGGTGTTTGGGGTAGGATTGTAAAGTGACAACTCAGAGAAAGGGAAACAGTGTAGAAGGGAAAAAAAAACCAATGCAAAAAAGTATAAATACAAAAATATGCAACACTCAGGAACCTTCTTACTTCCTCTGTGCAGAGGAACTCTTGTGGTTCTGGATCTGTATCAAGTTTGGGGGTCAAACTCCTGTATAGCACTAGCCTTTCCTAAAGGGAAGGAGGGGGTGATGTACACCTCTTCTGCTGCTCCATGGTCTGGGCAGGGAGACCGCCCAGCAAAGAGCACAGTGAGCTTTCCTCAAGTGTGGTGAGGGCAGCATGTACTTGTGGCTGTGTTCAGATCTGTTCCACAGGCAGTACAAACAGATGGGATGGTCCGGTTTCCAGGAGCTCTGGTTCCCTACACAGCAGTACACTTCTTAATGTTGCCCCTGTGTGTGCTCCCCTTGCACACCAGGAACTTCCAGCACTCACCAGCCTTTAGTGCTCTGAAGAAACGGGCATACTTTCCCAGTTGCAGATCTCTTCAAGTCAATGTAGGGTAAGTGGCATTCAGAAAACATAAGTTACCTGGTATACATCTTTGTGGGACAAGTGCCTGTGCACCGAGAAGTGGCTGCACCGATACTGTGCAGCCCAAAGCAGTTACTGAACCCTAGAAATAACCCTCTGACTTGGCTCCAGTTGGAAGGAGAGGAATTTCTCTTAGAGTGGTGTTCCCCAAAGGCCAGTGCTGGATACAGTATTAACTTACTCATCAATGACTTGGATGAAGGGATAGAATGCCTCCTCAGCAAGTTTGCGATAATACAAAACTGGGAGGAGTGGCTGATCCCCTGCAACGCTTTGCTGTTATTCAGAGGGATCTAGATGAGCTGAAGAGATGGGCAGAGAGGAATCTTCTGAAATTCAACAAAGGCAAGTGCAGGGTCCTGTGCCTATTCAGCCTAGAGAAGAGATAATAGTAGAGAGGGAGAGGAGGCAAGGCTAGGGTGAATCTGATCAAAGTATAGAATTATCTGAAGGGAGGGTGCCCAGAAGATGGGGCCGGGCTCTTGTCGGTGGTACCACATGGTAGGGCAAGAGGCAATGGGCATAAACTAAAACACAAGGAGCTCCACCTGAACATGAGGAAAAACTTCTTTGCTGTGAGGGTGCCTGAGCATTGGAGTAGATTGTCAAGAGAGCCTGTGGAGGCTCCTTCCCTGGAGATATTCAAGAGCTGTCTGAACATGATCCTGAGTAAACGTGCTCTAGGTGACCCTGCTTGAGCAGGGAGGTTGGACTAAATGACCCCTGATTGTCCCTTCCAACTTCAACCATTCTGTGATTCTGTGGTTCTTTGAGAGAGGTGACAGAAAAGTACATGCTGATAAAGTCCCTTACCAATACTGAAATTATGTGGGTAAGACAAAAAAAAAGAAAGCTTGATACAAAAGAGAGAAGAAAAGGACATCATAGTCTTTTGGGGGAAGAAAGTACTCTTTGAAGTACAGAATCAACCAAAGCTGGAGGCAGCTGATTACAGGAGGAAGGAAAGTATGTCCATCATGCAGAGGAAAAGCTACACATGCAGAACTAGTGAGAAAATTAAACCATGGCATGATATATTGTTATTTCTTGTTCTGTATGGATCAGTTTAAAGTAGTGCTTTACTCTGATGCTGGAGATCATTTCCGCAGAGCCCAGTGCTGTCCTCAGGGAGGTCAGCTTAAGCCAGAAGGCATTTGAGGAGGAGCTTTTTGGTGATAGCAGGGTTTAGCAGCTAAGGGAGTTTGGATCAGCTGGGACTGGTCATAGGGCATATGTTGTTTGATGGGGGAAGGGATAGGAGCATTTCTATGGGAAATGATGCTGGTAAGACATTACCAGAAGTGATGAGGGCATTTAAAAACACTGTAGCTGCAGTGCTTCAGTCTACACCAGTTTCCTAGTAGCTGCCTACTAAGAAGTGGGATGATCTATGGTGATGATGATCTAATGGCGAGCAAGGCTTAAAAGCTTTAAGTTAAGAATGTCCTAGGTGAAATAAAAAGAATGGGACATGAATGTAATCCCAACACCAAGGTTATTCCATGCCATGTCAGTTAAATAAGTAGAGTTGAGAGAGCAGAAAAATTCTGCCAAATTCAGCCAAATTCAGAGCTCTCATCTTTGTGCAGAGGCTTGTTTGAATCCCAGGCTGTGTCTTTCCCATGCATGTATGTTATTCACCGTGTACGGCATTAAAAACTGGAAAGACTACTTAAGGGTAAGCAGTAACCTGATCTCAAAACTCAAGCTGACCTTTACTCTGACAAGACAAGCACTGCTATCACTTTGGGATGAGAAGGGTCTTTTTGCTGGCTTATAACAGAGTTGTCAGTCAATTCTTGATAATGACATACTCAAGGAGACACTCCTTGAGCTAAGTGGAGCAGCTAGAAAACCTTTTTCAGTAAATCTCCTCAGGCTCTGGCAGTAAAAAGTAGGAACATATCTGCACAAGCATCTTTTATGCATTTTTCTATGCTTTTTAGCTAGCTCAAATCTTGTGGAAAAGGCCAAGCTATCATAGGTTGGGGGATTGTATCAGTCTTTCTGCTTCCAGCCTGCCTCTGTTCTCAGCAAAGTACTTACCCTCGGCTGATGTCCCACTCCAAAGCTGTTGGGATGTAGCTGGGCTCCTTATGAAGTCATTGCTTTGTTACAGAAGATAAATCAAAGTTATGATAAGATTCCAGCTTTTGATAGTCGCAATCATATGTGATAAGCAAGGACTCTATAAACAGTATTTACAAGAGTTGGGACTGAATTTTTGATGAACTTCACAAGAAATGTATTTAAAGAAACTCTCCAGATCTAAACTTCTGTTGAAAGTCAACTGAAGTGCCCTAGTTTACAGCAATGTGTTTGCATTTACCAAAATAAATAAAAAAAATCTTTGTAAATCAGTCACTTAACTATTAGAATAAAGCAATATTATCATCTTTTCACAGATGGAAGAACTGAAGGAACAGAGTTGTAAAGACATGTATCTGCTCAAAGCCATAAAGAAGACCAGTGACAAACCCAGAAACAGAAACCAAGTCTCCTAAGTTGCAGCCTAATGCCACTAAATATTGTGATCAACAAGGCAGTTTGCCTTCTGATGTTAGTGAGGTATGCCATAGCAATACCTATATATTAATAATTGACCCAAGGGGAGCACATCTGAATCTGTATGTTTGCCTATGCTCTTCTAAATAATTCAAAGGAATTGTTTGAATTCTAATTCTGAATTGAGTTTCTAATACTGTTTTCTTTATAAGTGAGCATTTTTTTCCACAAATATTTCTTTGCAAGTCATGTTTAAAACATAAAGGTCTCAAAATCTGATTTCTTAAAATTACCACAACTTATTGTGCAAAAATATCCTAGAGTAGCTTCAATAATTCATATTTCTAGATATTTAAAGTCCAACTAGAGGCTTTTCTTCAGGGTCCTGAGCACCTACTCTTCCACTTGCCATTATAGAAGATGGTGGATAGTTGGCATCTCATAAAGAGGAAATAAATTTGTACGTTCCTAGTGAGGATGTTCTTAGCATTGGAAATCACTTTTGGAAATATTGCTGTAAATGTGTTGAAAGCATCAAAATCTCAAGCCTGGCTCCAGTTTAGCTGGAGGGAGGCTATGCCAATAGACCCAGGCAACAGAGGTGCTATGAATATGGAAGCCCATTACCGAGCCTAATGCTGCTTGGTGTATTGAAGAGTATTTGTCACAGTTTTGGCAAAGGTACAACTTGCTTTCTGTCTCTCCTAGCAATGTCCTCCTATACCAAGTCAGGAACATGTGCACAATACTTCTCTTTGAGATGCTAATCTTTTGGGGTGTTAAGCACCAATAATTGCATTAGCAGCTGGTTTTACTTGCACTTGACAGTTTGAAGCAACACAGCAGCTTTTTGCGTAAGATAGGGAGGGTTTCAAATCAGATTGGAAAACTATTACTTTTGCAAGATACTCCTTATAGCACCTTTACAGTTTCCATGTCTTTATTTGCAATAGTTCGCCTGGACACAGGTGCTGAGCATGCTCTGAGAATATGTCAGGTTAGCTACAATCAAACCTATAAAGTGTCTGCAATTCATCCATGCTTCTCCCACCAGCAGGTGTCATTCTGGAAAAAGGAAAATATTGTAAATTCCTGAACTGGAGAATTTGGCTGTGACAAAGAAGAAAAAAAAAGTATGTTTGTTTAAAGTACAGCTTTTGAAGGATGCTCTACTCCAAATCAAAACCAAAAGCAAGTTGCCTGGTCTGCATTTTTCATTAATTTTTTGTGCAGCGTGTAATCCTGCCATATAGCCAACAAAGGGCAGATGATTAGTAAGGCAAACCAATGTCTAGTTAAAGCTGTCTTCTGTTTTCTGCTGTTCTCTGTGATGTGTTCATCACTGCTTACTCACTGCCCATGACTATAAAATCAGTGATATTCATCAATCTGTATGGTGGCCTTTTGGCTTTAGTTCCCCCAAAGGAAACACAGAATTAAGATGTTGAATTCAGATCTCATTTACTTCAAGGTGAACTTGAAGTAATCCTATTGAAGCAACTGAAATTGGTAGAATTGCTTAGGATTTAGGCTAAAGTAACCAAAAGTAGTATTTCATTTTCTACTCCATAAATAAGCCTCAAACAGAAAATAATCACATAATCATTTTAATGTCTATTATAACATTTATGTTTTCCTTTAAGTGTCCATCTGGGTATTAGATGCAGCCTTTAATATGAAGAGACTCTTTTTGATGTTTCATAATCGCAGTGAGAAAACTATGGCTGAGTTATAAAGATCCTGCTGGTTCATTGCTGAGGGCTCCTGGTCTACCAAGTCTAGTCTTTTGGCATTGAAAAGCAAAATAACTGTGAAATCCATGCAGAGGGTGTCTTGCTCACCCCATATCCTACTGGAAGTTTTCTTTCAGAAGCTTAGTTTTCTATCCCCCAGCATTACCTTAAGCTCAATTGATTGTTTTTAAACAAAGGCAAGCAGAAGCGTGTATCCTTAGTTATTTCCTTGCATACGACATTAATGCAACAGCTTTCACACTCTATTAGAAATACTTCACCTGATACATCTTAGCACTGTATCTACTTTTCTTGTACCTTCAATGCAGTCATATTCCAGTTGACTAGCCCAGCCAGGCTTATCTTTTCCTCAGCCATTTCTAGAAGTGCTACTACAAAGGTTTATTTGCTACTCTGATATGATACTCTGACAAAAACTCTTCCTAGAATCAAAGGGAAATTTGCTATGAAAACAAGCTCCAAGGCTTGGCTGCGAGAAGCACCTTGAAGTGGGAATTAATTCTACATTTTTAGAATTTGTAATCACAACAAAGTGATGTAAAATGATTGTCCTGTAGTCAGCCAGTCCTTTATCAGGGCATCATTCAACTCCTGATGTCACAACGCTTTTCTTGTGACCCGTATCAAGCAATGCTTAATAACTTCACTCTAGAATAGCTAAAAGCTGTGGTCTTGGGTTTGCATGAACCTTGCAATAGCGTTTTCTGATTTTTTGAGTATTTAACTTTGGAAATGTAGTGGTATTCCAAAATTTGAAATTAGAAAGTATAGAAGTATTGTGAATGTGTGTGCATTATGTGTTTTATTTCTATAGGGCCTCCGTAGCAAGTGGTGATGATCTCTGAGAGGTTTTTATTCAGTAAGATATGAGATTTAGACAAAATTATTTCTTTGGAGTTTTTACAATTTTTTTCATGCTTTTAGTGAAGTGAAATCATATACAAATTTGTTCAGTCTTTTTCATTTTTCAGTGTTAGTGTTTTACTAATTTTAGAAGACATGCATGTGTCTAAACACAGACCTGTGTCATTTCAGAGCCCCTGGGTATCCCACCTGGCCTCTCACTGCTAGTTTAAAGGTGTGAGTCTGCTCTAAGTTCCACATCATCTCTTCCAGCCCTGCATGCTCCAGGGTATTTCAGCAGACTTTAAGTACCTTCTTTTAGGCATTTGAATTTCTCCTTTAGATAGGTGATGTAAAAGATAATATGCCTCTACAAATGCATAACAAAATTAAAGATAGCACAGCTGTGAAGGTAATTCCATCTGAGGTGTTTTATTTAAGTTTAACAAGACATAGAGGCAGGAAAGTAATTTTGTATCTAACAAGTACAGAGTTACTGTGTTCAGTGGGATGCTATCAAGAATCTGTTTTGAATTATGGTAACTGAACCTGTGCGTGAGCTGGGAGCTGCTCTTGCTGAGAGTATGCACTATGAAAGGTCCTGGCCAGCAATCTGGGGCTTTTCATCAGGAACATAGCAGTCTGATGTTCAAAACTGTTGAGAGTCTGGCAAAAGTAAGCTTAATTCCTTAGTTTCAGGCATGATGCAGCAAACTAATTTCGCTGAAGAAAGCACTAATTCCAGGTACCAGGGAACTCAGATAGAGTTAATTAGAGAAATGCTTGCATTAATTATATAGGCAATTAGAAACCTATGTTAATCAGGCCCTGTTTTGATGGTCTACTGAATCAGAAGGAAGTTAAAAGCCTTGAATATATTAGTTAGTGTAGTTATATATGAATTGTAAATGTGACGCTGAGAAGTACTGAACTGTTCTTCTATAAAAAGAATTTTCTGTGTATAATGTATAACAATTATAAATTGCATACATATAAAAGAATTTTCTGTATATAAAGTATAACAATTATAAATTGCATACATATAAAATACATAACTCATCTTCAAAATGAAATTAAACCTATTGAAAGATAGAACATTCTGGATAAACTTCACCATGGGCATTAATTAGGGTTGTATGGATAGAGAACACTTTTCCATGAGATTATTTTAATCAGTTACTAGCATTACGAGCGATAGGAATTTGCACTACTTTTGTGGAAGTTTAGAATATGAAGTTGTTGCAGAGAAAGGCATGATGTTGGGTCACTTAAAACACAGTCATGAAATCTGATTTACGGGGGCACCGTAGTAATTTTATCATTTCTAAATGAAGCAGAACTGTTTTCATGTACTCTTTATTTTTTTTTTTTAAAGTCTTTATCAAGCTTCTTCAGGACCAGCCCCCCAGGTGTGGCTGCAGTGGTGGTTTGAAACAAGAAATAGATGCCCTCTTGGTGTCTTTCATTTCACTGATCACTGGGAATCTGAGCCTGAATGAAGGTGGAGGAAGGCTCCTACAGAGAACTGGGAATGGTTTGTCCCTTAAGAAGGGTATAGTGGCATTTTTAATGTTTTTACTAAATACCAGGGCATGTGATAAAAGTTTATGGACTGGGAATTAATTGAAAGATTGTGAAATTGGAAAGAATGTGCATTGTGGCAAGCCTCAGAGAGCTACAACCTAAGCACCCTGACATTTGCAACCAAGCCCAGAGAATATCTCTTGAGTTATTGGAATCATCTCAGATGGCTGTTATTTTTGATATGACTTACCAGGCCCCAGTAAGCTCCCCCAGGCAGAGTGGGAAAAGTTCCTTTTATTAATGTTAGTCCAGGAGACTGAAGCGCACTCTGGTCAGTGAAAGATGTAGTTTATGGAATTAGCTACAGAATTCAGATTGAAAAAAAAAGGGCAGCGTGGATTTGTCCCTGGGAGGTGGCATATGGTTCAAAAAATGGTGTTCAAAAGATAATGTGCTTGTATCTAAACTCTGCTATCTGCAACATAAAGGTTTACAGTTTATGTGTCTTAAATATCTATACAGTGAATCGTGAAATGTATAATTAAAATAATAAGTATAGAACTGTGCAAATATTATCTAAATCATATGTGTAAATGTTAAATAAACGGTTTAATTTCCAGAGATCACAGAAAATACTCAAAAATTTTATAGTCTTTCTACCCTCCCTAGTTTTTAGAGTAATTGCCGTTTTAGAGCTAATCTGTCTGTTCATTTTTTAGTATTTGCAGTTGTGTTGCATTTTACTGAGGAACAATTCAATTTGGGGAAAATGTTGCACTTTATCCTAACTGTTTTGTGTCATTTGAACAAGAAGTCCCTTAGCATTTGTCCCAAATACCAACATTGTTACTCCATTGGCAGCTATGTATTTGTGGTCACCCTACAGCAACATAAGCAAAGAACGTACACAGTGGCAGTGCCTCTTCCAGACAGGACCAAGGAGGAAAACTGGATGTGGTCAACCCACACATAATTTGCTCTTCTTGGTGGAGGTCTCATGCAGACAGCACTTTAATGACACCTCTTGTTTCTGAATAAGATGAAGGTAAGAGATAGAAACCATGTGGAAGCCGTTGTTTATGTTCCCTGAAATGGGCTAAAAAGAACAGCTCTTCTGAGACACAGCTTTACACTGAACATACACAGAGCTGTGTCATTATTAATTCTGAAAACGAGTTTAGAATGTCTAGGTAAAATATTTAGTTAGGATCTTAAGGTCCTTTCCAACCCTAACTATTCTGTGATTCTGTGATTTAAATATTTTTATCTATTATAGCTTATATGCGAATTTTAGATTTCTACTGCACGTAACACTTCCAATTTAAATAACCAATTTTGTTAGGAGCTTTAGTGATACAAATTAATAACAAAAGGCAGTTAATACAGAGTGCAGTTATGAGACCAAAATACATGTGGTTTAAATTTAAAGAATTAAATGTTAGCATTTCCCTATAGAGAAAGGTTATTTGGGCAGTGGTGTACTGACATTATCACCACCCACAGAGAAAGGGACCTGCTGATCCTCTTGGTTAAGCTGAAGTTAAAAAAAAAAAAAAGAATATGTGTCTAGAGGGCTTTCTTTGTGTAAGTGAATCACACAGGAAAAATGCTGATACCCAGAGTCATCGTCGTGACCTTCTTTGATGGTTAGAAAGAGAAGAGAAATAAGCGTGTGATATTTTTGTCAAGTTAGGTGGTTTAGGTTACTCACTAGGTAAAATTGGTCTTGGTTATTAATATAGTAGAAAGTTAAATGATGACCATGGAAATATGATAATAAGTGCTGTTGTAAATTAGACAGAAATGGTTTTCTGTGACTATTAGGAATGATAATCCAATGTGTTAACCATTGGCTGAAGGGCTGCTAAGAAAATAAATGTGGAAGTTGATAAAATAAGGATAAAAGTATGTTTAGGTAGGTGTTTCTTCAAAGCTTCCTCCAGGAAGGTGTTTCTGGACACTACCTTACTGCTTCTGACAAATCATGTCTGTTAAAGTAAAGGTGAGCAAACAGCATGTCATTTAGCAGTAGTGCTATCTGTATCTCTGGATTTCTGTTTAAGCAAATGTTTATAATAATTTTATTGGACCTAGCTGGAAACAAATCTATTAAAAATAACAATTGCTAATTGCCACTATTTAGTGTTAGTTTAATCTGTCAACTCTGGAATGGCTTTGCCTATTATTCCTGGAAGAAACTACATAAAATCGGGTGGTTTTGTGTGGTTTCATAGCAGACATGAAACTGCATGGAAAAGCCAGGTTTCAGCATCACTGCATGTTAGCAAAGCATGTCTCTGACCCTCAGTTTCACAGCTTGAACATGGGCTTAGCTAAACCCTAGGCTACCAGTACTCTGCACTTTGTCTTCTGAAACTTTCTGGGTGAGATGCAGTTTCAAAACGAGAAGTCAAAATACAGTGGTTTACCAGTTTTGCTTTGTTTGAAGCTAAAACTCAAAGCAAAATGCCTGGGGTATACAATTGTACGAAGCAAAACATAAGAAAGTTAATACAAAAACTCTGTGAACTGAGCAAGCTAGTTTCACTCAGCTCTTGCAATAACCCCTTTTTGCAAGTTCGCTTTTCAGTTGTATGTGCGTGAGATGTCAAAAATAAGTTGGTTTCACTGCACCAACAGAGGAACACCGCAGCTCTAAAGCATCACCCTCCATCCAAGCAAGTTCTTACTCTCCATTTCAGCTGACACTTGAGATATCTGCCAAGAGATGAAATTTTCTCAGTCCTAGGCTGGTTACATACAGCTTTCATTTGTCTGAAAAACAAGGGAGTTGAGAGGCCAATCCTGGCCCGTATGTGGTTTATAGTTGTATCCAGCTCTGAACTAATTATTTAGATCTCTACATGGCAAGAGTCACCCCACCTCTGCAAGGTTATCCAAGCATTCATGTGTTTTAAGTTCAAAGCCTGGTATTTCAGAGATGCTGAACACCTGCTGCTCTTCTGAGCTGGTATGGGAGCTGCAGGTGCTCATGCCCTTTGAAGATCAGACCCCTCCTCCTGAGATACTCTTACTTACAGTGAAGTGACAAACAACCGTCTGCTGTGCTCTCACAAAGCTTAGTATAACTGGCTTGAAGCAAACCTATGAACTGTAGTGAGACAGAGTTAATTTTGGCAGTCATTGCTGAGAGTGTATGAGTTCAGACTGGTCAGGGCTCCTTTGTTTGCTGGGCAGCTGATCCATTTTCATTCCTCTAAAACACTGAGGGACTGAACTCCTGACCTTCCAGAATTATTACTGATGGAGAAGCAAGACCTGAGCAGCAGTGGGGCTGAGTGAGCTTCTAGATATAGATATCGGGCTTTGGCAACTTTGCTGAGAAGAGCTAGAGTGATGTTCAGGAAAAAACTCCATCATCAGATAATAAGTGATCTTGTGTGGCGTGTGTAAATTTTGCTTATTCATATGTCAAATTTTCATGGTGACCTGGTACCTAGGAAAGTGCAGAGTGCAAGGGGAATGGCTCAGTTTGAACGTTTAAGGGTATCTTGAAATACAGCTCAGAGATTGAGTTACACAAGGATTATTGTGAGTAGAATTTACAATATAATAGCTCATGTCTACACAAAAATGAATTTTATATGGTGTGAACATACGAAACTGAAAAATCTATTGGGCTGTTGGTGGAACACAAATATTGTGTGACTCTGAATTGCGCTTGGTATTTTAAACCACGAGAGTTTCAGATTTGAGTCATAGTAACTTGTAAGTAGAAGATATATATATAGGCATATATAGCATGCAAGCTGTAAGCAAGGCTTCTGCCTGGGGTTATTTTCCTCTCAAATTGCAGATTTGGTTCTCTGTTGTTGTAGATCGTTATAGCCTCAATGAACAGTCAGATTAGACACTTCCAAAATTTGAGAAGAAACCTGAACTAGAAGACTTTGCAATCTTCTATTTTCTTCTCTGTTTGGCCACTTTGATTTTCAAAACCCATGGCTCCATCAAACCATGTTACACCTTTCTTACACCTCTGCTTCTCTTTGGTGCTGCCTGCACAGAACTGGCATTGGAATTTATCCAACCTCCAATTGACCTCATCAGAACCCTCATCAGTGTCTAATCTTTCATTAGAGACAGAAACTTTGTTAGCACTGCTCAAAGAGCACCTTTAACCCAAGATCTTCATTGGAAAACTCCTCCAGTCAGAGCAAGATGGCACACGAGTGCCTAGCAGCCCCAGAGGCACCTGTGGGAAAATGTTTGTTTTCTTTTTCTCCCTTTTAATTCAGCACTTCGACTTAAAACATGCATCTGGCCAAGCAAAGAGCGACTCGTTGAACAGAAGATTGTAAGGTGGAATGAGAGGCTCTGCTTAAGAGAAAATCTGTTTCAGCCTAGAGAACAATCCCACCACGAAATAAAATGAACTTTAAAAGTAATGAGGTTTTCCACTATTAACTTAATAGCAGCAAACCACATGTTCTAAACAATGGTTGGTTTTTTTTCTTTTCTTTTTTTTTTGTATAAGGACTCATTTTTAGTAACAAACCCCGGACTATTAGCTCTGCTGTTTTGCCACTGCTGGAGGAAAACATGGACTCTTGCTGAGTTGTACGGTGAATATCTCAGATAATTGAATCTGCCACCAATAAAAAGGCCTCTAAATTGCTAGCATAGGGGAACCAGTTCAAGGTAGAAGAAATGGAAAAAATGGGAAAAAGAAGAAACATTGCTTTGGATCTTTAGCACTTCTTGTTATTTTTTTGATTATATTTCTTCTGTGCTCCCAAAATCTTTAGTAACAAACAAGTTTTCTTTCAAAAAGTATTAAGTTATCAAAACATTTGCCAGGTCCTAATATTAAATCCTAGCAGTCAGCAATGTTTAAGTTCAGCCATATCATTTTGCTGAGTAAGTCATGCTAAAACTTAAAGTTTTCCCCTCAGAATGATCTTTCCAAATGAGATTGATATTGTGAGGAAAAAAGAAAAAAAGAAGGATGCCTTCATCATGAGGAATTATGGAATTAATTTTCTTTATACACTCTGTTTGCATAAGACATTTTTGTTAACTCTTAATAAAAATACCATTCAGCTGCTACTTTCATTGTTTTTATCCTGGGACCAATACAACATTGTCATTATTGGATATAAAGTGCTGTAAAAACAAATCTAATTTGTTAAGTTTATTTTGATAAGAAATAAATATAAAGGTAGTGCATAGTTTGTACAGTGCTGCTATCATAGGACTCCTGGGTATAATTTATATAAAGAAAATAAAAAAGCATACATAACTTTCTAGTTGATTTCCTTTAACAGGGCTAATTGAAAACAGTTTCTGTTATTTAAAAGTAATTTATTTTAAATATACTTTTAAAAACAAAGTTCTTATTGATATCCATTTTAAGTATAATATTATCTCAGTGTGGGATACAAGTAAAAGGTCAGATCTTGTAGGAGTATTTTCTGTATGACTCAGTTCTGATCATAGATAAACTTATCGGTGAAACAAAATTAGTTAACCTTTTCAGTACCAAAAGCTTGTTTTAACAGCCCACGATGGTTTCTTTCACAAATGCAGAACTTCAGATCTCATAGTTTTGTTCTGAAACATGACAAAGAGAGTGCTAATTTCCCTTTTCTCTATCTGATAAAAGGCAAAGGCTCATTATTCTAATGTGAAATTAGACTCATTGAGATGCGGTATGTAGGCACGGTAAGCAATACATTATTAATTTTTAGTCAAGAGCTGTTGTGCACAGTGGCACAGCAACAAAAGCAATCTTTTACTTTGATTATGCTTTAATCTATGGACATTGTTAAAGGATATTTCTTTTCTTGTTCAGTAGTGTAACACTTATGTATAGATCTGATTACTGGAGCATTGAACAGTGCTGTATGAACAAAATGGCTGTACATGGCATAAACTTAGGAACCAGACTCTTTCCATATTGGTTGATAGGTTGTTCCAATTGCTGTCTGGTTAACTGGTTTGCAGCATTTCTCAGAAGTCCCTTCAGCTCTGCTTCCTTCTTTGTTTCCATTGCAGCAGCACTGAGAATTCAATTACTTGGGTTGCTTCAATATATGCAGTCACACTCAACACCAGTAACTGCCCTTCTTTCTCAAAGCCAGATCCGGAATGATTCAAGGTTTTAATGGATTTCAGATCTGGGACCACACTCATATCTGAGAAAAGCTCTCTCAGATGCTAATGAACCGAAGCTGTCTTCATGGCATTTGTGCAATCTCACCTCTATCAGCATGATTTAATGTGGTAGCTGGGGGACAGTTTGAGTCATGCCGGGTTTTGCCTGCAAACTCACTCCTGCCATCTTTACTCATTTTGCACAGTATTTACTCTCACTGTCTTCTGTGAAGCAGTTGTGCTGCAAAGGATTAAAAGTGGTGAAGTCTTTCTGCAGGTAGCTCCCAGAGAGCTACATTTCAGACATTACCTGCTGGAGAACTCTCAAAAAACAGATATTAATGACGTTTCTCTCATTCAGTGAAGTAAGTACATTAAAAATATCCAAGGGTGAAGATATCTAGAAATCTGGTTTTGAAGGTCAAAGCACACGCAGCGCTAGCTGAGCTGGAGGAGCACACTGGTTCTGCAGAGCAGAAAGTTAAAACAGAAGTCTGTAAGGCATGTCCCAGACTGAACTCAAAAGGGCTTGGGATGGAAATTTTGTCAGCCCTAGTCATATGCAGTGAAATATTTGTCTCATGCTGGCAGAGGCAATGAGCTTTTTTTTGCTTCTATAATCTACAAAATATGAGCAAGTAGGTAGTTAAGGCATTACAATTCTTCCATGAATGGAATAATTTTGCATGGATTTTCTAAGCAGAAAAATAACTGGTGCATGGGGAATTGCTTTGTCACTCACAAAATGTAATTTCATCCAAACAGGCAAGATGATGCAATTATCTGGGCAGATAATGCAGCACACTGTGCATACATGGGCAGTGAAGATAGTCTTTTATTCCATGAACTAGACATGATTGCTCTGGGAAATTTGCTGGGTCACTTTTAACTATTAAAAGAGCAAATTCATGGTTTCTTTGTGGTCGAGCCACACTATAGTATTTTCTTTTTTGCTATATTTAAATTTAGATGGGTTATTAATACTTCCTGGCAGTGGTTATGAGAGAAGGATGACTGAGAATTTGGTAGGGAAGTTAATCTCATTTTCACTGTGCTTCTAGAGCCACCCACTTTCCCTTCTTATGAACTGAAACCAAAAAGTTCTTATCAGTTTTGCAGAGACCAAGGTACTGACCTCCTGCATTCTACCATCTTACCTTCTGCCCTCTTCCTGTTGCTTTCTGCTTTTCTTCTGCAGATTTCCCATTTTTTCAGCTCCTCTCATCAGCCTGACACTCAGGGCACCTCCACACATGCCTCCTGACTGCAGGCATCTTGGTGGGATTGATGTCATTTGAGGCCAGGGAGTCATTAAAGAGTGGTCACTAACTCAATGAGGTGAAGCCATGAGGTACCTAGCAAAACCCCATTTCCAGTGCTGTACCCTGCGAATGAACATGCTCTTAATGTCAGTAAATAATCAGTTGAACATCAAAACCACTGAAGCCTGATGGATTTGTATAATGGGTGAGTACAAATCAATGCTGAAGCCATTTTCTTACTGAAGTGTTACAGATTCTTGCCCCTACAATAGGTGTCGGAGGGCAAAATAACGTCAGGTTCATACCACAGCTCCACTTCTATTGCAACTGCTTGTAGAGGTTGTGTGTGGGTGTCCTCTCTTCTAGTAGACCAATTATTTTTTATTCCGCTTTTAGAAATGCTGCTGACTTTCAGATCTTTGTCACATTTGGCTCCTTTGGCCAAGGAGTTCAGCCACTTTTTGAAGGGAAAAGGCACAGATGTGCACACACAGACACAGACTGCCTTACAAAGTGGGACTAAGTTATAGACAACAGAGAAATCTTTTGGGCATTTTTTTTTTACTGGTTACACTAGCCTTTGGTGAGTATTTTCAGCAGGAATTTTACCCAGCTGTGATGTCTTTGTGTGTTTCTGACTGTCATGGTTTAAGCACTGCCAAACGTAGCATCTCTAAAGTCACCATTAGCGAGTGTCTGGGGAAGCCCTGTTCTGCCTGGGGAAACAGTTTCCAGGCTTTAGCAGTCAGACTTGGAGAACTTTAAAGCCCAGCAGTGATAGCTTTCATCTAGAGGAAGGTTATCTTATTTTTCCTCCAGATATATCTGTTGGTCTTGGGGAAGATATTACTTCTTCCCATAAACCTCACCACATTTATGGCCCTGGACTATCCTGGCTGCAACAACAGTTAAAGTACCTTCAGCTTTTTATTTTCTTTTCCATTTCAAGCCTTGTAAATTCTATGTTGACATTCTCGCTGCTAGCTGAAGAGCAGTATATCACAATATTCCTGTCTTCATATGGAACACGTGGCATGACATTGAGGAATATGCCCAGAGCAGTGTCCTGTGGATTTCACTTACAGCCAGGTACAAGGAGTAAAAGTTGCAGTGGCTGCCAAAGGATGGGTTCATAAAGTAGTTCAACACTTTGGATCAAAAATGGGGAACTATGAAGGTTTTGAAAGATCAGAACTTGGAGATTTCCTTTGGCTTCAGCTTCTTGCAGAGCTGGAGCATCTCTCACTGACCCGCAGCCTTTTTGACTGAAGTGGTAAATGTGACTAAAGTGATAAAAATTGATGGAGGTTTTCTGCTTCCCTGCTTCCCAGTGCCTCACATTCCTGAGTATGGATGTCCATCATTAGTAATTATGGACCTGAAACCTTTCCACAGCTAGTGTGGTTGCAGTTGTGCAAATAGGAAGCAATAGTGAGCTAGAATCACTGAGCATGGTCCTGTCAGGTCTGTGGGTTGTGTGTTTTCTCTAAATGTTGGCTGAACAGTGTCTCTCCACAGCTGATTTTTCCCTACAGTATATTATCTCTAATAAAGCTGAAGCCGTACAATTTACCCATTGCCCTCCCACCACATTTTTATGTTCTGAGAACAAAATATAATCAGCTTTTATTTTTTAGTTTGGACAGATAATATATATGCTTTTAATGTGCTCTTCAGCTTATTACCCAGCTGCAGAAAGCACTCCAGTATGCAAGTGCAGGAGATGTGTTTATGTCTGGTCATCTCTGGAATGCGTAGCCACCGAGTGAAAGGCTGGGAAACTCTTGTGGGACGGCTGTGCTGATGATGACCTGCCAGCACCAACAGCCCCATCTGTGATGGTGGAGAGGGAACGTGGGTGCCTCTGCAGTACTCAGGGTCTCCAGCATGCTTGGAAGGATGCTTCCTACATCTCCTGGGGTTTGTAGTCCCTTAGTGCCTTACAGTGGCACTCAGCAGTTCGTAGGATTGGGCTTCTGCATGGCTGAAGAGAAAAAAACCCTCAGGAATTTTGTGTGTGCAAAAGGCTCCTAGAAAACTGTTGGAATTAAAATGATCACACATGTCCTTCTGCTTAGGAAAAGAGAGCTCTAAGTGAGAGCATGTGTGCTCCGGCTCTCGGGCTGAGAAAATGTCAGGCTGATGTGCTTGGGAAGTTCATATTGATACAAACAGGGAGGCTCCCTGCTGCCCACAGATTTCCCACATAAAAGTCCTACTGGTAGCCGTGGGAACTTAGCAGCAGCCACGCTGTGGCTAAAGTCACCACTCTAAAAATGTAGTGAAATTAGTGTTCATAAAAGTGAAAAACATGCCACAAGCATGAAGATGTTCTGATTCACAGCCATGAAAATTACTTGAGTTCTGGCATAAAAAAGAGGAAAGAAAGCTGAATTTTGCAGCTCCTCTGGCTTTGGAAACGGATGGCTGGTGAATTTCTAAAAAGTTCCTCTGAGCGAAAATCTTGGCTTTTCAAAAATCAATTTGTTGCACCAAAACACATCCTCCTCCCCCTCCCTCGCTGTGCCCATGATGTGACGCTGGTCCTTCCTGCCAGCCCCGTGGAAAGGGCCAATGCTGTGCTGCACAGTGGCCCCTAGTGAAACTGAGCAGTTTGTTCCAGAGCCTGCAAAATAATTTCCAGCAGCTGGGTTGTTGCTAATTTCAGTCCTGCCTTCCCATCTGACCCTCACCTCGCTCAAACTGCCGCTCGCTCTCTGTATTTTTAAGACAAATAAAAAAATCCAGTAAGAGGCTACAGTGGACCAACAGACTTGTCCCAGTGTAAATGAAACATGAATGTGGAACCCAGAGGCAAAGGTAATACCAGCAATAAAGCAGCTGTTGTAGCTTAACAGCATCATTTAGCACCATTTTTGGTTTGAAGTTCCTTTTTTTTTCCTTTTTCTGCTACACCTACCATAAGGAGAGGGGATGGCTATGCTGGGTGTAGCTGTTGATACTAGAATTTGGATTTGTGTATTGTACCTCTGTTCTAGTTACAGAGACTCATTCTCAAACAGGTACTCCTGTCCCACGCAGCTTTTGCTTTTCTTCCACTAGAAGGGCCTGAAACATCAACTCTGTAGTCAAAGCATTGATGAGATTCTCTCCCTGTGTCCTATCAAGCCTGTTTTCCTTGATTTTCCAGGAGACATGCTATGGAACAATAGGCATTACCCTCCCCTTGATCCTCATGGTGTTCCTCCACCACAACTCCATCCCACAGATCAGCAGCCGAGCTGACCCCTCATCCAGCAGGCTATTGTGCTCTCTGGTCAGACACCACCTTCCCATCCCCACCCCCATCCCAGCTACAGCTAATGACAGCAGCAATCTTACAAATAAAACAGGAAATTATTTCAATAGGGGATGTGGTGGCTGACAGAGAAAAGTGCAGTACGTCCCATGCGCTCTTTCATGTGAGTGCCGGGGCCCTGCAGAATGTTGCAGGGGAATGAATGTTTGTGCAGCCTTTCATGTGGTGGAGGGACCCGTGCTTGTGCTTGTTGTTGAAGCTACTGAGACCTATTGTGATATCTGTCCTGGTGACCTGGGTCTGAATGCTGCAGTTCATGATGTGGCAGCATTTTGTCCTGGGGTACCATCAGCACATGCATGCCAGCGCATGGGCATTGCCTGATGATCTGATCTGCACTCGAGCCACCCTTGACTTCAACGTCACAACTACTTCCTTACATTAACTCCATCCAGGATAGCTGTGCTTGGCCAGTAAATGATTCACTTGCCCACCACTTCCCAGTATGAGATACCATTTTGGTCTGGTGCCTGACTATCCAACCTGCGATTTCTCCTGAGAAGAACCTCTAGCATCTAGTTGAATTATTTAATGGGAAGGGTTTGGATGCTTTGGTCCTGCTTGTTGCTAAGAGTTCTTCATCCTCCCTATTTTCTTCTGGGTGATCAGCTTGAAGGAAGAAGGGGTCTGGGTGAGCACTGCCCTGGGAATGCTGAGCAGCTGGAGCCTCCCAGGCTAAAAGATGCTTCTTGGCCTCAAAAGGCCAAGTGTTTTCTTAGAGATAATGTTTTGGGCTTGGAAATGCACTTTTGGTCTGTTTCCACCAGCTCTGTATTTAGAGTGAACATTTTATTTCTCTCACCAGCTGGGTTACGTGTTTTTTTCCCGTAGCATTCAAATGCTTGGAATGGAGGTTCAAATCCTTCTCTGCCTTCAAACACAACATACCATATCTGGGTCAGGAAGTCCCTGACCTCCAAATCACTGAAGGTTGAGAAAGTATGTCATGGTAGTTTTATTATAGGCTTGCCCTAGTCTTGTATTCTTTCCTAGGCATCTGCTACTGCAGCATTAGATGTTAGACTAGAGGGACATTTGGTTTGACCTCCTATGGACATTTTTATGGTCTTTCTTCTTTATCTGAGGTCTCCAGAGGCTAATAAAGATTTTGTCAATATAAAGAATTCATTGTGATCCAAGAAGTTGTGAGCATAGGAGGGCTCTCCCAGCTCGCACTCCCTGGGAGCAGAGGTCTGATAAGAGAAGTGGGTGTCTGGCAAGTGCTGATGAAACAACTTCCAAAGTCTATCAGTTGCTAAATAGATGGTCCTCAGTGAATAATGAAAATAACTATTTCTGGACACTTCATAACATACGGTTCTTCATACGGTGTAGGATTTAATAATTTCACGCAGTATGTGGTTTATCATTTAGGTTTGCTTCTACCATTGGGCCACAGCCTTGCTGTAAATAACAGACCTACCTATCTCCTTTGGCTTCTTAGTTGGTTTCTTCCAAGGATAAAGAGGTCCTGAAGAGGCCCTGTTTCCCCTTGCCAAGCCCTGAAGGCCTTCTGAGAAGAGCAAGTACCAGTGCTTGTGGTTCACTGTTACCTAAATGGAGCAACTTTGATATCACAAAGCTGTGCAAAGGTGTCAGGTGTGCTGAGACACATGGTGTTTGTGCTGCCACTGGATGTGAGCTCTGAGATTATCTTTAGTGCACAGGAAATGCCAAGGGGGTTTTCAAACAGCAGAAAAGACTCCTCTGAGCTTGTTTTCTCTTCTTCTTGCCTATCCATTCTGCTTGGTCAGATGGAGCAAGAGGGACAGAAATTCTTTGTGTAACCCAGTTTTCCTTTCCCCTTTTCAGTTGGCTTTTAAAGAGCATTCTGCATGAGGTAGAGCAGCCTTATAGCTGAGAAAGGACCTCAGCCTGGCAATGTGGAAGGCTTGTCCAACTGGCCCTGATGCCTAACCCATGGTTGTCCATGTTTGGAGGCAGCAGAGCTGCTTTACCAGATGAAGAGAGAGGAGAGAAGAAGGTTGAATGTTTTTGATGTGAAAAAACAACAATGAAACACCATCAGAGAAGGAGTTGTACAAATCCTGTTCATTTTTCCATCTTATTTTGCTCTTCCAAGCCTAGAAGAATCCTCTTCAGCATGACATTAAGCCTGCCCATGGCAGGGGGGTTGGACCTATATGTTCTTAAGGTCCTTTTCAACCCTAAGCACTCTATGATTCTATGTTGTGGAAAGGTTTAGAGCTATGGTTTCCAAGTCCTGCATTGAAGCTGTTTAATCTTTACTCGGTTCATTGCAATCCCTGTGTCCTGAGCTGGAGTGTTGGTTGTAAAGAAGAGGCTATTTTTAAACTCAGGCCCTACATTCATGGTTTGTGTACTCCCAGAATAGTCCCAAAGGCTCAGATCTCTGTGTGCCCAGCCCTGCCACGATGTCCAGAACAGTCACAGCCCTGCCTCTGCAGCTGGAGTGCATCACAATGGAAAATTCAATAGAGCTCATGCAGTTACCCTGGGAAGGAAAAAGAAGGTTTCGTTTGCTCAGTTGGTGCTCTCATGCATATTGTATGGCTTTAAAAAATCCAGTATTTTAGTCAGAATGAGCGAAGTGTATAGTTCTGCTTAAAAGTTTGCTAAGTGACACATTATAGCTTGAGAAGAGTAAACAGTTTGCTTAATGTTATTTAAGTGTCGGTGCAATATACAGACTGAAAAAAAACCTCACTTTACATTGAAAAATACTCCTTTCTCACAGGAGTGATTGAAATTGCTGGTGGGGATTTTTGCTATGAAACTCGAAAACACCCCAGAAGCAAACCCATGACAACTCATGGAGAGTGTCAGTCTCTTCAAGAAAGTTTAAAGTATCTAAACATAAGTAAGCACATTTAAAACTGCGTGGCTGTCTGTGCATGCATCTTGCCTAATCTGTGGGGATCCTCATTACTCATTTGGGGAGGGAGGCAAAGATCACTGAAGTAAATTGAAAGACACATAGTGATTTCAGGCTTTACTTTGAGTGACAGAGCACTGGAACAGGTTGCCCAGGGGGGTTGTGGAGTCTCCTACATTGGAGATATTCAAGGCCCGCCTGGACAAGTTCCTGTGTGATGTAATTTAGGTTACCCTGCTCTCGCAGGGGGGTTGGACTAGATGATCTTTTGAGGTCCCTTCCAACCCTTAGGATTCTGTGATTCTGTGGGTTTAGGTGAGGTCACACACTTGGCTCCCTCCGGCTGCCAACATCCTCGGTGCTCACTGCCATGCAAGCCCTTGGTGATCTCTACAGCTGCAGTTTCTGAACTGCATTGAGAAGATGCGGTTCTGAAGGTTCATGTTTCTGAGATGCTGGCCTGCCCCAGAACCCTCACACTGTGAGCTGGTGGCTTCTGCAAACATGGCCAAGAGCTTCCCTCTGCTAATGGCAGACCAAATAGACCTAGAAATTTAGGCTTTTGGACTTTTTTTGGTAAAAAATACTAAATTCTGCTTTCTTACCAAATGGCATAAAGTAAGAAGGTTTGTGGATGGATGAATGGCATCCTTTACAAATGTCATAAACGTGCACATGTCTTTAGCACAACCAGGATCAGCACACAGGATTTGCTGAAAGGCAGCAGATGTACAGGCTCACCAAAGTTAATGGATTCAACTGAACTTCAGGGCTGGGGAATAAAAAGGGCAAAATTCCAAAGCTGCAGTTTACTGCCTGGTATTTTTTAACACAGATCTGTCCAGTAAATAGTTGGTGTCTGCAGTCATTTATGACAAAGACGGCTGTGGCAGCTGATCGAGTTACCCAGAGGCGAACACTGCACCAGGCTCTCCCCGTGCTTGAGGTTGGCAGAGGTGGCTGCATCCTCCAAGACCCCACTGAGGAGGATGGGTGCGAGCAGTGGCACTGCTCCCACAGGGTGCTCCAGAATCAGTGCTGGCTGAGCCAAACGTGGTGCTCTTTGGGGAGGCTGGGTGCTGGCTCGGCGTGTTGGTGGGGACAGCTGTTGAGCACACAGACAGACAGCCACCCACTGCCCGCAATGTCTGCAATGCGCACAGCTGCTGCCTGGCTGCATTACAGAGGTGCCTCCGCAGCAGCACATGGGCTGCCTGCGATACTGGTGGCGGCTGCGAGCCGTGCTCCGGCTATATTTTACAAGTTGGTTTTCTATGGCACTGCAAGCACAGGCACGCTTTTATGGCATCCAGAGCATTTCACTGAATGATTTGGTAGTATGCTACTGACCAGACAGCACATTTCCAGATTTAGATTATAAGAGGAAAACAGCAAGTGGTAGGTTCAAGTGCAGGTCAGTGGATATGCTATACCAGAGCTCCTCCACTGAGCACTGGAGTACGCGTGCTCCCCCGGGACCAATACCATAAGCTGTGCTCAGCAGAGATGGCCTAAGGTGTTGGCTTTTATGATTACCAGTACCATTTGCACTGGGAAAATGCTGTTATCACATTGTAAACATCATTTTTAATATCTCAAAATCTTCTCAGTTGGTGTTTGGGCTTCAATCACAAATGGACGATGTTAATTTTCTGCTGTTCTCTAGGTGTATTAAACAGCATTTTAGAAGGAGGTTTTCAGGAAGGAAAAGAAGGAAACAGGTGAAAGAATATTCTGAATCTGCTGATGAGCTTGTTTTTAAGTAGCCGCTAGTACCAGCAGGCACAATTTGGATGAGGAAAGCAAAATTGGTGCCGATGGCCATACTACAGATGGATACACGTGGAACAAGAAATACTGCAACACAACATCATTGGCATTCAGTATGAATAAGCAGCATTTAAATATATCACCTGTAACAAAACTTGAGTTTACAGACAGCATAAATCAACTTACTGCCGCAGCTCCTATGCACCATGTGGAAGTCAGTAGGAGAGTATCTCCTGATGGTCTGAAGAGCAAAATGGATTGATAATGATGCTTAATAATTGCAAATTGGCTTGAAACACTGCAAGCTGTTTTTAGATTAAATTCTGTTTAGTTAAACTTTAGATCACTTTTGCAGGGCAATATTTCCTTTAATGAGGGACCCAGGCTGCACAAATCCCCTCTGCCTGAGTAAATGGCAAACACCGAAAGCATGGTGGGTACAATATCAGCAGAGAAAGCTGTCTACTGTTTTGTTGCCACAAGGAATGAAACACCCTTTCTCACTCTCAGTGAGCTGAACTGCTTGTGAAAGCGCAACCTACACGCCATCCCTGTGTTTGCTGAATAAGATCTGGCCTGTGTAGGAGTTATTCATGAGTAACTTGCTCAGAGTTAAGGTTCAGGTTGCTCACGGCTCTCCCATATCTTTTAGCACAATGGTATTTTTAATGTTGGAGTGCATCATATCCCTGGAGGCTTTGGGGAAGGTGGTCCCTGTCCCTGTGCAGAAAGGGGTTGTGAGAGCTGCTGCTGCCCCAGGGAGGAAGGGGGTGAGGGATGAAGACGGAGCCTGCACTGGCAGGGGACATCTGCCTTCTCCCAGCACAATGTGCTATCTTGGGCTTTATTTTTGTGACAGGGAGACTAGGAGTGTTTGGAAAGGTGGGGTATTGGCAGCTCTGTGGCTTGAGACTCCAATGCATCCTTTGGGAAGGCTGGCTTTGGTATGGCAGCTAAAAACAGTACAAACCACACACAGTAGCACTTTTAGGCTGATAAAACATCTTTTCCAGGTGTCTTTTCCCTTCACAGCAGCTGAAATCTCAAATTCCTGCTTTAGTTCTTACTCAGGCAAACCTCCTGTGGACCTAGTTCTATCTGGACCAGAACTGACCAAACCCCTCAGGTATTGACCCAGAAGATACAAAACAATGCTGAAGTGAAGGTTCACAGAGCTACACCCCTTTCGTTTAACCTAGTTTCCATATGACACAAGCACATCTGACTGTGTGATGGCGCGGTGCAAGTAGGATAGATGCTGTTTGTTCAGAAGATATTTGTGTTGTGCCCATGCTTCTTGCAGCATGTCCCACTGCACGGGACCCCTTCTCTCACCCTTGCTCTGAGGATAGGGCTATGCTGAGGTGGGAGAAGGGGAAAAGAAAATGTTTAGACCCGTCTTTCTGAAATAAATGGCCATTTTTGTTTTTGCTTTTCCTTGGATTTGACCTTTTTGCACAGGCAAAGTGTGCCAGATGATGAAACATGTTTGGGTGCCAGGAGGACAGTGGGCGCTTCATGTGCCTGCCTGTTCTCTAGCCAGTCCCTGCCCACTGCCCTCCTGGAGAGTCCTGCACTTTTTCCCAAGCCCTAGGGCAGGGTCCAGCCTCATGGAAGGATCACAGCCCCACACTGTGTGCTTTGTATGGGATCTTGGATGCTGCTGGCAGATGTGGAGAAAACCTCAGTGTGTGTAACCAGACAACTCCCTATCCACTGCACAGCTTGCATTCCGAAGCAGTGCTAATTGTTTGAAACAAAGCTGACAAAAATTCAAACTCCCAAACCTTTCCCAGAAGATCCCCTTTGCCTTTCCACATCATGGTCCTCCGGCAGATCCAGGCAGGCACTGCGCCTGAACCTGCTCTTGGTGGGGTGCTCCTGGCTGGAGTGCGCCATGGGACATGGTGAGCTGCTGGCACACATGGACTTCATCTATAGGACATGCAGATGGTTCTTATCTGTGTCTGTTAATGAAAAATTCAATGATTCCTAAAAAGGTGAGAAGAGAGGGTGAGAACAAGGGCAATGTTACATTGCTCAACTGTTTTGCTCAGGTTTTAGAGCAAATAGAAAGCTGTTCTTAGTGAATTGCACTACCTTAATGTGTCCTACAGTTATCAAAGTGTGACAATAGAAACCAGGGGCCATAAATGGGTTGTATGGCTCTGCAGAAGTCCACCCGAAGGACAGAAAGCAAAGGGTTTGCCCTACTGGGAGCAGGCATTGTTGTGACTGCAGATGCAGCTGCAATTGCAAGCAGCCTTATTTTGAATATGAAAAATTCGAGCTGGGAGGCACAAGGGCTGTCTAAAAGGGGGACGGAAGAGGAGGAAGGTCTGTGCTAGGTGTGCTCAGAGCACTGGAGCTGAGTTAGTGTCTTGCTGGCTGAACATGGCTTGGCTACGCTGAGCAGCCAAACAGCCTCCCTGTGACCTCCCCTACTGCAGACCTTCAGAGGTTGCTGAAAAATCTGATATCACTGCAAGAGATTAGAAGTATCACACTTCCAGGAAAGCCCAGGGAAGAGGAAAAGTCTTCCATTACAAATGTATTCATTTGGACCAATGCCTCCTGTCCAAAATCAGCAGACATAAATCAAGCTGGTTGCCCATATTTCTGTGTGTTCTGGTGTTTCTATACCCCCTATTTGCTGCTCATGAATCAGCAACCATTCTATCCCACTGTTTGATGAGAGCATGAAATTCCATACGGTCATATACCCCATCTTATTATGAGGCAACCCTTATTCTGTAAAAATACTTGTTAAATAGAGTATTTTGGTCTGCTTGATTGTTTGAAGTTAATTGTTGGATTATTAAACGAGGATCAAATCCAAGACTGACAGAATTCCCAATTCTGTCCAGATCTCAGTGATAATGGCCTAGCAGACAATAGAAAATTGGCTCTAAACACTTAGACTTCTTTCAAGCAGGACTATGTCTTTGTAGATTATTCTTCAGGTCTGTGTTACTAGAGAATTTGCAGCCTTCCTTGCAACATGCAGGACTTATAGATCTGTTGTCTTTAAGAGGGTGAAGCATTTGAAAGTGGCAAAATCCATCCAAAAACATTTATCATGATTACTGTTATTACTGTTACATATGTGGAAGTAAATTATGTTTTTAGCTTCATTAAAAAAATTACAATTATTTCCATTTTACTCAAATACTCTAATGTTACTACATAATAAATGTGTGCAATAAATACTAACTCTGTTAAGATTATAATTGTAAATAGTTAATAATAGTAAATCTGCTACTCTTTGTTACTATGAGTTTTATGTTTGGTTCTGTTATTAGTATGAAGTCTATTTTCAATGAAAATTTGTCAAATGTCAAAACATGACTAAAATACAGTAAACTGCAAATAAAACAACCACACTTGAAAGAATGCAAAAAAGCACTTTGGCAAATTGTTATCTTTGCAGTGGCATCTTTGTTCTATATATTTACACAAATACACGGAAAGTTATCATAAATTAATTGCACAGGAAAATCTTACTCATCTCTGTAGAAAAACAGGATAGAGATTTCTATCATGTGGCTCAGCTCTAGGACGATGTGATACTAGTGGCTGTGCTGTTTTCAAGATGCAATTCATCTAACTGGAAAAGGGTATGGTTTGGCTGACTAAACTCTGGTGTGATGTTGAATGATAAAAGTGCTAAGGGGAATTTTTGGGGCATCTAAAAGACAACGTATAGACTCTGTAGGTGTAAAAAACACCCCAAACTAAACCCCAAAAGACTTTCTGGTTGTATAAAAAAGTTACTGACATTTTATGACACAGACTAACCTCCTCCTGTACCTTCAACGCCCCTTGCAAAACATAGCCGCCTTAAAACGGAATGCAGGCTCGCTAGCATAGAGATGTTATTTTGGCACTTTGGCTCATCTTGAGCCTCTTTGAGAGTTCTATTCGGTGTCTAATGGCCCAGTCTGGAGTAGGCTGTGGTGCACACAGGCATTACCAGTGAGCGGTTGTTGAAGTTACTCTTTACAAGGACCTTTTTGTTTTGGCTCAAGGGGGAGCCTGATGTGAGAGGTGCTTGCTGATCTTACGTCCCCAAAGTCAGCCTGGTGGAAATGCCCATTTTGACCAAGGTTGTCACATGCTATGAATGTACAGACAAATAGTGGCCATAGGTCTTGGTGGAGGTAAGCATATCCCTAGGTCTGCTCCTATTGTAGTGTAGTCTCAGATCTTTGATCACCAGCCCTTTCTCATGTCTACTCACCACTGTTTCAGGAACTTGCTTCGTGGAGAATGGGGAAATTCAGGTCTCCATTAGATGAAAGAACACAAAGGGACTTGTGCTTGACAACTTGAAAACAAAGGGATCTTGTTTTTTGTGGTACAAGGTCTGGTCTTCCTGCTTTCTGATGCTTCATTTCAGGCCACCAGAGCAAAGCCATGCTGATCTTCATGGAGTCCCAGGCCTGTGCTGATGACTTTCACATAAAAACTTCTTTCCTTTGTAGTCTTAGCCCCGGACTACACAGCAATCCCAGCTCTGAATACTTTTGGAAAAATAGCTTGTCTCCAGCACTATAAATAAAAGCTTGAAAAGTCCTCATTCCATCCCCTCCTGGTTCACAGAAAGCACCTTGGGAAACAAAAAAGAGCACAATTATGGCTGAATCTTGGGATTTAGCAAAGGACTTCAGGAGTGCAGCAAACACCAATCTGGATGCAGTGGGCTTAGTAGTTTTTCTCCTTTACACCAAAATCTCATTGAACCAGGATGGTTGCCTGCCAGGTGTGGGTGGCAAAGCTTTCACATATTGATTTTCATTCTGTTGGTCTTGAAAGCAAAAACACATCTTTCATGTTGCCAGGCACTGTATCAGAGCCCACAGTGGCTTGCAGGGTGTTTCTGTGCATTGTGGCAGTGGAGACAATAGAACATCCTGTGAAGTAACAGCCTTAGCAAAACACAACAAGAGAAAATTGTGAAAAACACACTTCTCTGTTCCTTTTTTTTTACACAGGCTTTTGGTTAGAAACACAGACCTACTGGATCTGAAATGGCTTTCTCTTGTGATCTGGCTTCTTTTTAAGCCCCAAACCATTTAAAGCTCCACTCCCCTCCCTCAAACCCTGTTGAAGCTTGATGTGGGAGAACGTAGGTTTTTTTCTTACTGTTTTCAGTCACTGTCTGACAAATTCTGAATATGCCTTGATGTGTCCGCTGCTTTTAATATTGCTGGCTAACACAAAGCACTTGATTTGTTCTCCCCTACTGACACACATAATTTGTATTACCATAGAGAAATATTGCTCTATTTTGCAGGCAGATTGCATGGGAAAGCAATGTAACAGCCACCATAAAGTCGCTGCATGGTGCTGACTTGGGCATCAGTTTTCCTATGGCATGACACACTTATAGACTGGGCATTTTGCATGCTAAGTATTCATAGAACTTGGTGTTTGCAAGCAGTTGCTGCTTTGAAGTTTATGGAAACTTTTCTTATTCCTTTGAATTTATGAGTGCCTGTCTTCAGTGCTCTTTGAGACACTGCACTGTTGGAAGTGTAACCTCAGGAATGGAACATGGTATTGAGGTGCTGCAGCTTGCAGGAACAAAATGGCATTTTTTGCCATTTTTTGTGAAAGGCATTGTTCCTATACCAGGCTGGAAAAAAGCCTTTGTACCAACATACACCTCCCCTGTGTTTTCAGGCACATGCAACATCCTTTGTTACTCTCTGGCCTATGTCCGTGTCCAGCCTTTCATTTCCTTCAAAACTGGATGAATTTTGTTGGTGAGTGAAATTATTCCTTTAGTATCTGCTAAGTTTATGGCTGCAGCAACATCATTTTAACATCTTTTGGGATGGCTGATGGTCTATGAAAAGAATGATCTGCCAGCACTCAAGGTAGCTGAATACCGACCAGTTACATTGCTCACTTATGCAGACCTTTGCCGGGGTATTAGTATGAAAACAGGAAACGATGCGGGAAATGTTAATAAAACTTGACAACAACAGCTCAAAAGGTGTTTGATCCACCATTTAAGTGTACATAACTGTTACAGGATGAGGAAACAGGAAATATGCTGAGGGGAAGAACAGAGAACTGTAAAAAGAATAAAAAGACCTGAAAAGTTCCAAGTCACCTTTTCTAAGTTGGCTGGCCTGCCCAAAGGTGTTCACAGCACATAGCTCTTCACTTAGGTGTTACACATGTAAAACCCAAGGAGTCAGAATTCAGATACTTCAACAATAAATTCCATCCTAGTTAGTGCCAAAAAGAAACACTCCTAATGAAAACTAGAAAAAGTTATTTGCAAGAAAGGGTTTTAAGATTTTCAAGAACAAATCAGCTTTCTGTAGCTCCTGTTTCTTCAGAACCTGCGTTTGCTCACAGCCTAGGGTAAATGAAATGTCACGGTTCTACTCCTATTCAGGAGTATTGCCATTTCATGATCACTTTTTTTTCTCTCGGATCCCCCGCACACCACCCCACATTCTTTCATAAGTAACTGAGTCATAAAATTAAAAAAACCCAAACCAAGCACACCCTCTTTTTCCTTCTGTGTTTTAATGCAGTGGGTTCTCTGCCTTCTTCTCTTTGAGGTTTGCATGATGAGTTCCCTAGTAACTCGCTCTAAAGTGTTACTGAATGAAGTCTAGCAAATGTGTTAACATGAAAGAAGTGTTCTGGGACAAAAAAATCCCCATGTTGATTTGGTGTAAAACCAGCAAATTCTTCCCTTCTGTCAACTTTCATTAAGCAGCATTCAAGTATTTTAAACACCTGGAGTCACAATTCACAATTTATAGACTAAGAAACTGGGTTTTGGAGTTGAAAATATTTGATAATTAGTAAACTAACTGTCGCGTTTGGGTCTTCTGATTTGTAATCTCTGACCCATCTCTATTGGATGATATAATTTCCTGTAATAAACACACAGAAAGGAACCATTTTCTAACATGCAGGACACCCATTATCTTCCTTAAAACGTCCTTTGGACCTTTGAAATCAGGGAGCAGTAATCACAGGTTGCACAGTTCCTTCTAGCCATGGGCCTGCACAAACTGATGGGGCTTTGGGACTTCAAGAGAGAGGGCAGAAAGTGCAAAGCAAGGAAAGGTGGACTATGCAAGAACAAGAACTTCCAAGCTGTGGAAGAAAAAGAGATTGCTAAGTGTCTTCTGCTGCTTGGAGCCTTGAGTAGGATTCATCTGTCCAGGCTTTGATGTTCATCTCACTGCCAAAGCCATCTTCATTGGATGATATAATTTCCTGTAAACACACAGGAACACAGAAAGGATATAAACACACAGAAAGGATCTATTTTCTAACGCACAGGACACCCATTATCTTCCTTAAAACATCCTTTGGAAGTCAGATGTATCACCCTGTAGCAATATATCAGTTTCTGGGCACCCACTGCAAAGGTTAGCAACCTCAAGCTTCAGTGTTAAGCTTCTGAATGTAGAAGGGCAGATTCTTGCCCTTTGTCCCTCCCATGGAAAAGAAGCCTGCTCAGAGAGAAAGTGGATGGAGACATGAGAGAGCTTCCCTGCAGGCAGAGATGCCCTGTGGCACAACAGCTTGTTCCTCACTGTTCGTGGTTTAAAATGATGCTTTGCCTTCTGCTGGTTTGGCAGACAGGGGAGCTCTGGTAGGAGCTGACTGCCTTTGAGCTCTAACATGGGCTACACTTTCTTCAGGAAGGTAAGTAAATGGATGTGGTGTCAACACACCATGGATGTACTTGGCAACTCAGACAAAACGTGTGACCACCACAGCATGGACACATCTGTTTACTTGTTTTCTTCCCTGTGCTTTTCAACCTTTGGCTTTATGGGCAGTGAGTCAGGCCTGGCCCTGCTTAAGCATCTGACCTATACATCATGAGAGCTCTGCTGTGTTGCTTCATGGAAACAGCCTCTTTTTGTGACAGCTTGCTACTTGTTGATACAGCTATGATAGCCCAACATGTAAAGATTTAAACTGCTCCTGCAAAACTTGCTAAGTATCATGATGTGTTTGTTTTTTGTTTTTTGAAACCGTTTTAGTGAAGGCTGGGAGAAATGCAGTGCCACAACTATTGATAGCTACATGAAGCTAAGCACATGCTTGTTCCACTGAGTCTGTGTGTGTATGCATGTATATACATATGCACACATACACACAGTTGGACCCATCCCTCGTCTGGTGTTGGAGGTTTGCCCCAACAAAGTCTATCGTTTTAGTCTTTAAAATGCCCCTCCCTTGGGGCCATGATATCATTGCCTGGCATCACATCCCATGGGCTTCCTTCAAAGTGCTTTCAAGTCCTCCTATGTTAGACAGAATTACGAATTTCCAATTTTGCTCATGAAGTGGAGTGAAATATCACTTGCACTTGGCCTGTCATGCTGGAGACAGTGCAGCGGGTGATGAGTCCCCTTTTCATCATCTCCTGCAGGCAGGAAAGGTAATAGAGTTACCTATTATGAAACATTTTTTATAGAGGATGATTTCTCTGTGATGCAGTCTTATTGTGTGTGTTTAACTCTTCTTTGGGTAGTGATATTGAAAGCACAGTAACCTTGTTGCTGATGTAATACCACAACGTCGTTTTTTAAGATTGGCTGTAAGCATGAGAGCACTTCCACTAGTCTTTTCTTTGAAGGGCAAAGAAAGTAATATCCAGTTTGACTAGCTAGTCATATTTACCTTGCTGGTTCATTGGTTTCCAACTTGCTTCACCATTTTTAGGCTCTTCTGATCATTTTGCTCACTGTGAACCTGGAAGCTGGTATTGGTGCTTTCCTTGGGAAGGCACTGGGAGCTGAGAAATGTGCCTTATACTGTGTGTCCTTTTGGGCTTCCAGGGGTAGGCATTGTTTGTTGTTGTAGGGTAAAAATAAAGGTCATGTGCAGGTGAGAATGGTTGAGGGAGTCACTGGTGCCAGCAGCAGGAGGAAAATGTTGGTGTGGAGACTCACAAGGAGTGAGGGGTGGAGGGGGCTGACACATGCAGGATGCTGGATGAGGTAATTCTTTCCAGCTGTCCCTGGTCCTCCTTTTATGTCTTAGTGCTCTCCTAGCAACAGTCCCCTCTTTGAAACTTTTCCTCTCCTGTTTTCGGATAGAAAGCCATGGTGGAGGGTGGCAGTCTCTGGAACACTGTGTGCTGCTTCACCTGTGGGCAAAGGGATTGACTGACTACCTTGGATTAATGATTTAAAAACAGAGCCAACACAAACCCACCAAAGCAACTTGCAAATGAGATTTTTCTAAATAGGAACAATAATGAAAAGGAGACCTTCTATGAACACTTTCTTCTTTCTGTTCATCTGTTCCTTAGAAAATGAAAGTGGATGTAAATGACACCAGTGAGTGATAGTTGAGGTAAAAGCAGTGCTTAGATGAGCAATTGGCAGTGACAACATGAAAGTCCTAGGGGAGCTGAACAACCTGCAAGTCTTAGCTTTGAGATACACAAGCTAAGTCTGTGGAGGTGCAAAAAGTGCCTATTGCCAGGGTCAGCTCAAAAGTTGACTGTGGAATATAATTTTCAGCAGTGTGTACAGCCTTACAGGCAGAAAAACCCAACCCCATGGAACAAAATACAAGTTACTAAGTGATAGACAACTAGACCTAACAGTCTCCTTTCATGTCGAAAGCTTCATAACAGTGAAGCCTTGGCTGTGCTGGCCTGGTGTAAACTGGAAGAGATAACACATGGCTCTAGTGAGGTGACATAGGGCAGAAACTCCAGTATTAAGGCAATCCTTCCCTGCACTATTTGCCAGTATTCAAACACAGAATGAAAAAGGAACAAGGTGTAGGATAAGGCAAAGAAAAATCCATTTAAGTGTGATAAGACCTAAAGGGGGTCTACAAGAAAGCAGGACAGGGACTTTTTATAAGAGCAAGTAGTGATTGGACAAGGGGGAATGGCTTTAAATTGAAAAAGATTAGATAGACTAGATAATTAGAAAGAAGTTCTTTACTGTGAGGGTAGTGAGGCATTGGCACAGGTTGCCCAGGGAAGCTGCTGATGCCCCATCCCTGGAAGTGTTCAAGGCCAGGTTGGATGGGGCTTGGAGCGACCTGGTCTAGTGGCAGGGGTTGGAACTAGATGTCTTTAACATGCCTTCCAACACAAACCATTCTGTGATACTATGAGTCCTCACATCAGAGAATAGTGATTGATGCAGTCTTCTCAGGGGCATTACTCTTGCAGCTATGCAGGAGCAAGCTGGTGTCACCTGGAACCTCCCCATACTGCAAAGGTAATTTATCTCCTTCCTTTCAGAGCCACCACTGCCTGGGCTGTGCTGCCTTGGACAGCAGTGTATCACCTTGTCATGGTTGCTGGTGGCCTGGTGTGACATGTCAGCTCTTTATTTTGTGCAGAAGCAGGTCACCATGGTTAACCATGCTGACTACTTTAGCTGCAAACAGTTCTTCCTGTGCTTGTATGTATTGATCGCCCTGTGACATCAACAGGACAGTATGTAGGAGGCAAGACATGCTGACTTCAGTCATTTAAACTTCTGACAAAATCCCACACAAGGAAGCTGTATGGGTGTGGGGGTGAGAAGTTGCCAGAGGTAATATTAACCTAAAGAAATAAATGGCCAAATAGCCACTTGACAGTCCAGCAAATCATAGAATCACAGAATAGTTAGGGTTGGAAAGGACCTTAAGAACATCCAGTTCCAACCCCCCTGCCATAAGCAGGGACACCTCACACTAAACCATGCCACCCAAGGCTCTGTCCAACCTGGCCTTGAACACTACTAGGGATGGAGCATTCACAACTTCCCAGCACAACCCATTCCAGTGCTTCACCACCAATACAGTAAAGAATTTCTTATAGCTAACCTAAACTTCCCCTGTTTAAGTTTGAACCCATTACTCCTTGTCCTATCACTACAGTCCCTTGTGAAGAGTCCCTCCCCAGCTCCCTATAGGCCCCCTTCAGATACTGGAAGGCTGCTATGAGGCCTCCACGCAGCCTTCTCTTCTCCAGGCTGAACAGCCCCAACTTTCTCAGCCTGTCTTCATATGGGAGATGCTCCAGTCCCCTGATCATCCTCGTGGCCCTCCTCTGGACTTGTTCCAACAGTTCCATGGGTTTCACAAGAGCAGAGTAGAAGGGCAGGATCATCTCCTTCAACCTGCTGGTCACGCTCCTTTTGATGCAGCCCAGGATATGGTTGGCTTTCTGGGCTGCAAGCGCACACTGCAGTTGGCTCATGTTCATGTTCTCATTGACCACCACCCCCAAGTCCTTCTCTGCAGGACTGCTCTGAATCTCTTCTCTGCTCAACCTGTAGCTGTGCCTGGGATTGCTCCGACCCAGCTGTAGGACCTTGCACTTGGCATGGTTAAACTTCATGAGGTTGGCACCAGCCCACCTCACAAGCGTGTCAAGGTCCCTCTGGATGGCATTCCTTCCCTCCAGCGTATCCACCGAACCACACAGCTTGGTGTCATCGGCAAACTTGCTGAGGGCGCACTCAATCCCATTGTCCATGTCAGCGACAAAGATGTTGAACAAGACCGGTCCCAACACCGATCCCTGAGGGACACCACTTGTCACTGGCTTCCAGCCAGACATTGAGACATTGACTACAGCTCTTTGCTTGCAGCCATCTGTCCAGTTCTTTATCCACTGAATGGTCCATCTACCAAATTCATGTCTTTCCAATTTAGATTTCAGGATGTCATGTGGGACAGTGTCAAACACTGCACAATCCAGGTAGAAACCTTGATAGGGTTCCAGAAGTGTCTTGTTCTGTGTAGGGTAATGGCTTGGTGTGAGGTCAAAAAACCTGTGGGAAAAAGAAGAAAATATTTTTGAGGTAGTATTTAACAATGAAACATTTTCAGGAGCTCCAGGATATCCCTGTGCTGTCCCATGTCATGCTGAACCATGTGTTTTAACCAGAAGAGCCATAAGCAAACTGTGCAGGCTCTAAACAAACCCAAGCAGTACAAGGCATTCTGGTAACAGAGTTCCAGCAACCTGTGTGCTCCATGGCCATTGAAAATACTTGACAATAAGAAGGAGAAGAGGAGGCCCAGGGAAGTGCAACTATCCTGGTGAAGCTCTAGACAGCCTTGAGACAAGAGGAGAGGTGGCAAAAAGAGGAGAGCGTATGGTTACTGTAGTTGCGGTACTCTGAGAGTGTAGCTAAGGCTGCCAGTGATCCCATGGAGATAGGAAAGAAAGCCTGGCAGCAGCACCCTGAAGGCAGAAATATCAACTAGGTGCATATTGGACCTTGTCAAACTCAGCAAAAAAGTACAAACTGATGAAGTAGAATTGTTTTACGTAGTTCTTTCTCAGCAGTTATATTAATCTTACAAAAACCCCATAGAGGTAAGTACTCCCACTATCTACTACTAGAATAGAAACACTTTAAATTTTGATTTTCATACTAATGAACTTCAAATTTTATGCCAATAATTAAATTGTGAAATACTCTAAAGATTTAGGAAATTCTAACAGGAACGAGCACTTTACATGATGTCCATTTTAAAATAGAACTTTTTTCCTAGTTTTCCTAGAATAAAGTGCTATTTTCAACTGTTCCAGTCTTTTGGTTGTTTCTGTATGATGAGTAACTTGCATCTCTGGATCAGGAGTGCAGGTCTCTGGGTCAAGTTGCTGAAATGTAATCAATATCTGTGTAAAAACCCATGGACTGGTAAAGCTGACAATTGATTGCTAAAATTTGTTGAACTAGTGCTGTACCTGAGGACTCTGCCAATATGTAGAATATATTCTGCTGAAGACTAAAGTATCCTGCAAGATATCTTCCTTCTGTAATGCTTTCTGGAGACTGACTGCTCAGCTTGCTGTGTGTGTGTCATGCCCTTCCCAGAAGTTGCATCTCTCCCAGATTAGGGACAAGACGTTCAGTAATTTTCTGATTAGTTGAGACATGGGAGTTTTGGTGTGCTCCTGATCAATATCTTCTAAACCTGTGTTTTTCTCATGATATTTAATAAATACGATCCTTTACATCCTTGTGCCAGTGCATCTTGCAAAACAGCACTCACAAGCAACTTAGAAGTGAATAGAAGAGGTCATAAACTCACCTACTCAGTGTTTCACTCATTGAACTCTACAGAGAAGCTCTAGGGAGATTAGCCTTCTGATTCTGATATGCAAGTTAAGTTTATAAGGTGGGAACAAGCCCTTTGCTTCATTGTGATGGGTTGAGGACAGGAGAGCTCAGTGCATCTGGACCCACCACAGCCTTGATCAGCCAGCCAGCAGTCAGCTCTAGGGCTTACAGGTGTCTACTGCAGGGTATCTGTACAATGTTAGCTTCACAGTTTACTAGCTTGGGAATATGCAGTTCATCCTGACATACTCTATATTATCTGTAGTTTTATTATTTAGGTTCCTGTATAACAGCCTCCATAGTGATTCTGGAAAAAAAGCAGTAGTGAAATAGTAAATGAAAACGTGGGAATCACACCTTTTTGATGTGTATGGGAAAAGGGTGAAGTCAGCATTACACAAATGATGAGTGGATGAATTATGCTCACCGCCATCTATGCTGTGCCACTGAGCAGGGTGTCATCACATGCACGGAAATGATGAAGGGACTGGATCTCAGGAGGGAATGAAGAACAAGCTACAGAAAACTGGGAGCTAGACCCCTGCTTTCTGCTGCTCTAGCAACAGTGCATCTTTCTGTAGTTCACACAGCAGTGTGAATAACATCTGTCTGAGTTTAATCTGACACCCTCTCCCCAGGGGGAGAAATATGTACACTGGAGTGTGCTGTCTGGCTGGGGACGAGTGTAGCTGTTGATGGTAGATGCTGTAAGCATGTTCATCTTAGAGAGGGGAAGAGCCAAGATGCAGGACTTGCCATCCAGATGGAGGTGATGTGAGCAGTGCCCAAACCCTGGGAAGGCCCTGCCACTGCTGCAGGGAAGTTCAAGATCTGTCAGAGACACACTTCATTGTCCCACCTACTGCACCCTCTGAAGATACTGAGGCCACTGTCTGCCTGCAAAGCAGGTCCCTGGCCACAGTTTGGTCCCTGTGGAGAAGCAGAACTCTGTTAGGCCAAGATATGTGCACCTGGTGTTCTTGACTGGTCCAAACCGTTGTGGGTTGTGGACATCCCAGATGTGTATGATGACAAATCTCACTGGAGCCTCCCTAGCTCATCTGTGTGTAACCTCTCTCCTCCCAGGTCTTCAATGGTTTACCTTTTCTCCTCACAAAAGGGTAAAAAAAAAAAAAATATCATTCTGGGGGCTCATACAACTTAAAATGCGGTTGTTTTTCAAGTTTTCTGCTTGTAATCAGCAGAGAATTCTGCTGTGTAACCATCTCCTGTGAAACAGTGGTTGGGCATTTGGTTGTCATATGGCTGTGCTGTATAATTATAGAACATGTTATAGTTTGATGGATGAAGTCATTAAGAGCACAGTAATTAAGAGCAGCCTGCTACTTTGAACTGCTGTGTGGTGTCACATATTCCTTACAGTGAGTTACATCTGTGCACACTGAATACAGCTTTCTAACCATCTGATGCCTCAGGCTTACATATTGTTACCCAGTATCCATCCAGAACATTTTTCATTCATTTATAAAAATACACGCACATCAAACCAGGCAGCAGCCTGTAGCTTCCTCCTGGAAACACCACTTCAGGTTTCTTTTTGGAACAGAAAACTCCAAAAAGAGAATTTCGATGGCTGCCGTGATGTCTGACATGGGCTTGGCACAGGAAATGAAATCTTGCAGTGGAAAGGTGAAACTTTTCTGCTGTCATGTGTAGGACCTCGAGCCAGAAGTAATCCTGGTTTGCTCTGCTTTTTTGACTCAGCAGAGTGCACTTGCGGTCTCTGAAGAGCAGTGAGTGGTGTGCAGCTTTTTGCCTTAGATCTGAGCTACATGTTGTGATTTCAGTGGTGGTCTACACAGAAATCCCAACTGAGGTTTTCACTGGAAAAGCTGGGTGCATGCAGTAGGACAGAGAGGGTGGGAAAGGCAACAGGGAGAAGGCTGATGGCTCATCCTGGGATTTGCTTGCTGGTGGTCACATCTTCACTGTGTGAAGTATCACATTACAGCCATCCCCAAACAAGCATCCACTTCCTACCTGTCTCACTCTCCAAGCCCATGAAGTTGATCTATTATGATCTCCTCAGTCAGCAGGTATGTTTCCCTCCTATTTTCTCCTCTGCCCTACCACAAATGACCTTAGATAAGCTTGAGCTACTAGGCACTCCAGCGGGATGAACTCAAATATTACACTGCATTCCATGGGGCAGACACGTCCTTGCATGTGGCTGGTAGAGGGGTGATTATTTTCCCTTCCACTACCTGCATCATATTCCCCTTTTAAGTATCTCATTAGGTGTGAAAAATGTGACTATCTTCAGCTGCAAAAGGCAGCTCTGTTTTGCAGCATAACATGTTGGTGCCTCCTGGGAATTACAGTGCTGTTAAAGATAGATTACTGAAGCTATAATGTCTCACTTTTCTATCAGAGGTTGGACACCCCTCCTATGCCACAGCTCCAGGGTATCTTGGTGTCTCCCTGTGTAGACAGTCACCTTACACTGGGGAAGAGGTAGTTTAAAATAGAGTAGTCCAACTCAGAGAAGATAACATTCAAACTGAACTGAATTCCAGCTGGATTTGGACCAAACCCCAGGCTTTGGGTTTAAGGAATATATCTTTTTTTTCCTAGTGCAAAGTTGAAGCCTGGTTTGGGAAACAATCACTTTTAAAGGAAAAATAGAACTGAACAATCACACCTAAAAATTCCATTTTCTGAACAAGTATTCAGCAAGAATTGCACTTAATCCTGTAAATAAGAAGTCTTTGTGGGAAAAAAAGAGGGCATATGAAAGGAAAAAAAGTGTCTTGTACAAAATACACTGTGGAGTATTGGTTTGATGACCACATATAATGGTTGTATCAACTTCAGATTTCCATTCTCTGATCCATTTTCAGAAGGGGCAGAAGTGGCTGCTTTAGAAATTGCTCCTATTGCTTGCATCAGTTTTGGAGCTCATTTGTACGGGTGGCAGAAGAAATGGCCTTTGTAAAGCAGCGATCGTTTTGTCTGTCATCCCTTTTCTCAGTTTGATGAGCTATTTCTTCAGCTTTTTCATTCCTTTAGAATGTGGTATTGCTCTGCAGATGGCACTGAACTGTCCTGTACATATAACAGTGAGTCCAATCTGCCCTCTACTCATTTCATTATCATCTGCCAAACTATCTGGTTTCTAGTTTCCACAGGAAGCTTGAGGAGGATAAATGACTTGCTTATACACACTGTTTCCACAGGTGTGAACAGGCACAAACAAAATATTTCCCATTCCATCCTTTTTGCACTTTTTTGCCAAATGTGGAGGGGTATAAGATGAAATCTGCCCGCTTTGTTCTCACCTCCAGCACCACTGCTGAGCTGGAGGAGACCCTCTGCAGTGGTGTTTGCCCAAGCTGAGTGGTAGGTCAAGGTTGATTTTTGGAGCAACCTTTTCAATTCTGGTTCAGTGCTGTGTGCTGATGGATAAGGCAACATTAGGAGTCTATTTTGTAATGGTGTGAGATGACAAAGGATGTCTTATGTGAGGGACAGGCCTGTACCACTGGGACTTCATGCCACAGTATGAGAGCTTCAGAGCAGTGTTCTGCTGTGATGATGTGAGCTCACCTTGACCAGTTGTAGCATCCGAACCTGAGGTCCCTTTGCAGAAAGGAGGCAAGCTGGCACATTTGGGTCAGCACCTCTCATGCTGCAGTCTATCCTTGCTATTTATTTTGGATTTTAATAGTGTCTCAGCACCTTGTCTTGAGTAAAGAGTGCTTTCTCCTTTAAAGCAGACAACACCCCAATGTTAGGTGACTGCTGCTGTCATTCCTGGAGTCCCTCTCACCAACAGGCTGGAGGACTAGCATGCTGGAACTAATTAATTAATTAAGGTGCCTGATTTAAAAGGGAGCTAATCCACGTGGTTTCATTTGGATGCAGGTTAAGAAGTGACAACTGACTCCCTTTTTCCAAAGTGACTGAATACACCACCCAATACAGATGTTCCTGCTACAGTTTGCCTTAATTCCTGCTTCAGTTTCTGTGAGTGTTTCCCGCCTTCTAAAAGGCAGGACCAGGTAGCTAGCAGGGCTGTGCAGACAGCAAGCTGGAGCACTTCCCACAGCCATCTCCCAGCAGTGTGCATCAGGACAGCAATCTTTGAAGTCCTTGTACTAAAGATTCATTCGAAGAGCTAAGATCTTAATTTGCTTATTGAAATACGGTTGTTGCCTATTAATTCTGTCTCAGCTTGTGTCTTACATGATACTGAATGAGTTATGCAGTAGGTTTTCTTTTTACCTCTTTTGATGGTTGCTTTGGAGATCAATGGAAGGGGCCTTAAGAAGCCCATGAACAAGGAAAGTGTGCATGGTTTTCCTGATCCAGAATCAACAACTTGGTCTACTCAATTATCAGTCCTTAAAGCAGAACAGTGTATAGGATTGAGTGGTGTTTGTTTTCTTTTTCCATGCTGTGGCCAGTGAACAGATGCTCTGGCAGGTGTTGGCAGCAGGATGTTGTTTGTGGATGGGCAAAGCAGGTCTGTGGCTGTCTGGGAGAAAACAGAGTCATCTCTGGGCTTGCTCTGGCTTGTTTTGTGCTTGGTGGAGGTCTCTGAGCCCCCATCCAATCCCCACACCTGACCCCCACTGGGACCCTCTCTGTGGAGCTTCTGGCCATACGCACCTCCTCTGCTGGATCTGTTATCTGACACAGCTTTATAGCTGTGACTTACATAGCTTGTGGCTTAAACCATATGGTCATTCTTTTATGTAGTATTTCTGCTTACTTATTTTTCGTTTTCCCACACCCACTCCATTTATTGTTGGCTGCTTTCCCAGCACCTTTCCTCCAGAGAGGGAGCTACATAAATAGATCTCTGTAGGCTTTAGAAGGCAGATGCTGATGGATAGATCTCCCCAGACTGCAGAGCAGTGTGAAACACACATCACCTACATACCTGCAGACACAGGAGTCACAAACCACAGTCACTTGTGGCTGAGGAGCTTGATTGAGACGACAGTGCCACCGTGTTGACAATGCCAACATGGGGCCAGTGACAAACTCTGTGTTTCAGCTGCTGCATCTTATTAAATGGTGTCCTGCTTTGAGTGATTAGTCTGTCTGCAATCACTGGGAATGAATGTAGGGCTCAGGGGGAATTAGCAATAATTGAGGAAATTGAAATCTGCATAATGTTTGCATTTTCCTCTTCATATGCCTTTTATAATGATTTAATATTTATGTACCCAGTATCTGGAAACATGTGGTTGATTTGTTTTCTTCACTTAATTTGCTACTGAAACATTTAATTATATTTAAGACTAAACACACGAATATATTTGCTTTGTATGGTTCAGTAAAACTTAGTAGTTGCACTGCAGTGGTTCTGTCTTGATTCCTCACACACCCAGGGCTCTCTTTGCTTCTAAGATGGCCTGTGGTAGGAATGGTTACTGTGCCACTATCTCTGCAGGGTTAGCATCTTGGTTTTAGTGAGGCTTCTTTATAGTCAAATGTGTTTTAATCACAGCTAATGAAACTAAAATCAAGGTAAGGGTCCCTCTAGAGGAAAACTAGGAAAAGATTATCTCTGCAGCTGCACTCTTGGGGAAACAGGCATGTTATCTGGAAAATGGGAGGGTGTTGGTAATTCGAGGTTTGGGGGTTAATTATGGGCCTTGCTGGGGCATGTAGCAGAAGGAAGAAATCCAAAATAAGGTCATTGCTCTTGCAGTTGGAGGGCTGACCCATGGGTGCATGTCTGCGACCAGGGAGGGCTAGCTGACCCAGGGAGTGGGGTGAGGGGACTTGCTGCCACCAGGTAGCTTTTCATGAAGAAGGAAGGACAGCTGATCTTGTGCTTTGCACTGTGAGAAGAGGGTGCAGCAAGAAAAGCAGTTATTGGGCTTGGGGCATGTGTAAATAGGCAAGATAAACTAACACCACTAGCAGCTGATATCAACAGCTATACCATCCAGTCCTTGGTGGGACCATGTAGTCCCACACCAGCAGCCCGTGGCTCCACACAGAAACCCCTGCTGAGTTGCTGTGCTGCCCTGTGAGTTGTGCCCACAGCCTGATGGGGGAGCCAGCTCAACTGCAAGCCTGTATAAGTACAACCATGGGCAGCTAATAGTGAGAAATGACCCTTAATCAAATCTCAGATGTGGATGTTTTTCTCTAAAGCCTCAGACTGGAGTCACAGTCCCTGGGAGTGTTAACACACCATGTAGACAAGGCCCTTAGTGCCACAGGTTAATGGTGGCCTTGGTAGTGCTGGGGTAAGGGTTGGACTGGATGATCTTAAAGGTCTTTTCCAACCTGGCTGATTCTATGATTCTATGTTTCCAAATTGGAAGAGTTTGTGTCTTGCCTGAATTTTCCAGCTCATGCTGCTTCTTACAAAACAGAGCTCTTATCTTTCTCAGCACTATTGCAAGTACCATCCTTCCAATAGCATGGGGGAAAGAGCTGTGAGCAACTGGAGTCCAAGGCTACACTCTAGAGACCGCAAATTGCACGGGGAACTTGTGCAAAAAGGCCAATGTTTCTGACAAGTAGAACACGACACCCTGAGCTACGCCAACATGCCCTACCTGCTCCATGTTTCCCCAGAGACCAGGAAATTAATCTCTGATGTTTCTGGTACTGCAGCCAATGGGTCATTAATATTGCCAACAGCAGGATCAGTGCTAAGGGTCTGGTGACTGCAGGATGATGCTGATAGGTGGGAAATACAGAACCTTGGACTTGAGGTATGAAATGCCTCAACCCACCTTGCAGACACTGAATATCGGTTGAAAAAAAAGCAAAACTGTCTGTGTAAGGTCCTTGCTGAAAGGGGGGGATACTTCACCCATTTGGGAAGGGAGTTGCACCAACAGTAAAGCCTCTCTCCGTGCTTCAGAGTAGATGTCTGAGTGCGTGAGAACCCTGCCCGAGTGTGCATCCTTCCTGCCTGTCTCTATGGTGCAGTCTGGAGATGTGCCACATTCATTAGCTTTTGGCCAAGGGAATGACTCCATGTGCGAAGAGGAAAATTCCTTAGGGAGTCCACTGCATAAACCACTGTCTGGGAGATAAGACTGGGCCTCAAAGAAGAAACTGAACTTCTCACACCATATTATGTCTACATGTCTGAAAGCAGACAAGTGGCAAGACCAGGAAAAACTGGATGCAGGAGGTTTTCATCAGGAGGAGAATTCCGTGGGCAGATGTAGCAAGTTGGTTAACAAGATAAAGGCGCAAGAGCATGAGGAGCTGAAGAAACACAGTGAGGGAGGATGGGAGGCATGAAGCTGGATCAGAATGCTAAGGCAGAGGGGACCTCTGGTACAGGCTGGCTCTTCAGTGTTAGACATCCCAAGAGAATGCTCCAAGGCAACACCCACTTTATGGAAAAGAATGTGGGTTGGGTGCTGGGATGCCACACACAAGAGGTATTGCACTCCAGAAAAATGTGCTCTCCAAGGGACAGATCAGAGCTTTCATGGGACCACTCCCATGCATACATTTCCTTAAAAAATTGCTACATTTACTGTTGTGGACATCTTCTACTGTGAAGTCTGTTCCTCTTGACTGTGGAAGTGGTACATTTTCAACGTAGCAAAGGAAAAGGTAGTGTACCACTAGCCATGAAGTAGTTAATATTGGAGAGAATTTTATTGTAAGTTACTAAATTCTCTCTCTTTATGGTTCACCTTTCCAACACTGTGTGTGTGTAAAAATTGCTCTGCTCATTCCACTGTGGGATCACATCTTCTGTTTCTCAAACCCCCTCTCTGTTGCGCTCGGCTATAAAAACACCCATCCCTCTACACCTCACTTCCCACAAACACACACACTTTTCAAAACCGGTGGTCCCTGAAATTCATCCTGAAATTGTAAAATAAGGCTGCGAGGATTTATTTATTTATTTATTTTCACCTTCTTTTATGACAACTGCTGTATCAAGAAGAATTTTCTTTGTATTGGCAGAACTGTGCCACTTCCAGGCTGTGACCTCAGTGACACTCATGTAACACATGATTTTGCATATGCTAATACAGTGTTTTATGAACATATTTGACTCTGCTTCAGCCTCTTATTTTCTTTGGCTGTATAGGACTAGAGTTTTAAAAGTCAAGTTAACTTCCAGTAGTAACATGAAGAGGCTCCAAGAACAGTCATGAAGGAGGTCTGCTAGCTGAGAAGGTGTTGTGACGCTGAGAAGAATCTCATTTTATTACTTCTTGACCTGCTCTGCTTTTTAACTAGAGAAAAAGGTTGTTTCAAACCCCATTCAGTAACATAGCTTTTGTATGTACAATTGAGGCCTGGACCTAGGTTAGGGAAACGGAAAAACATAGGCAGAAATTAAAATCTTTGGATCATATTCAGTCAGATATTCTGCTTTCTTAATGTTTGTCTTTCTCTTTTGGGGTCTTGTCACTGTAAGTCATCAAGAAGCTGCTTTCAGCTTTTGAATTTTGCCACTGGGTTTTGGGCAGTGAGATGAGGGGGAAAGGAAATGTCTTTTTTTTTCCCTGCCATAACTCACCTGATGTTCAGAGAGGAACAAATCAAGGAACAAGCTCAGTTTTCATGGAGCTGGACATAACTCCACGTCAGTGGAAAGAACTGCGCTATCTTATAGCAGGGGAAGAGCCCCTGGGAGCCCTCATGGTAACAGAGGCCTGGAAGGAAAGCTTGAGTCACTCAGTCCCGTCTGCTTCTGCTGTCGTCACCAAATCATATGGACTTTTCACACACTGATCACGTTCCATCGTAAAAGTAGATAGTGGTTTTGCCCCTGTTACTTGTATAACGTAACTGTTTGAAAGCCTCGGTTCTGACAGTGGGGAGAATAAACACTGGAGAGGGGTTTTAAAGGAAAATTCCCATACACCATAACGGGATGGCAGCAGCCATAGGATTTATGACCTATTGGACAGCACTGAGCACATAAGCAGGGCAGGTGATTTGTGCACACCACAACATCCAAGGCGATCAGGAAAACAGGGTTAAATTACACTTTATGGATGGCATGGATAAAATTGTGCCCCTCAAACTACTTTCAGGCTTGAAGATGTGGAATCTGAGTTAAGTTACTGAGGCATGACTAAGTTTTGGTCACGCTAGAAATGTTCCACTCTTTGTTAACCACATCAGAGAAAAATGGAGCTCTGAAGGCCCTGGCGGGTTGGATCCCAAATATGAATGCAACTACCTAACAGAGCTTGAAGGCAGTCAGTTGGACAGTTCTTTTAATGCTATCTCAGGCATTACTGTGAATGAGACCCTAATTGCAGCACTCCAGACATATTTTGTTGTTCCTGAAGGCTCTATTTTTAGACAAATATGTAAGTGAAGGTTTCAAAGTGAACAGTGCTACTTTGCTCTACTGTGTTTGCAATGTGACAGATATGACCTAAGATGTGACGTGTAGCTGTTTCTGCCTTTGTTCTGGGGCTAAAAAGTGCAATTTAATCTATTTAAATTATCACAATTAAGGCATGTTCATTTTATGGGCATTACTGTAGGATTTTTTTGCAAAGCAGAGAAAAGCATAAAGCTGAACATAAGAAACTGGGTGGTGCCTCAAAAAAACCTGGGAAGGTGAGGTAACAAGGTGGTTACCCCCAGTACAAATGTCATGTTGACACTATTAAAGGGAGTGGGAGTAGCATAATTCATACCGAGTGAGCACTGTTTACTTAGATTTAGATTGCATTGGCATTAATATTAAAATTTTGTGCTTGAGAGGGAGGAGGTAGATTGAGATAATGGTCATAATGTGATTTCCTACATTGGCAGCAAGACAAGCACAAACTTCAACTTTGTTCTGAGTAACATTTATTATTAGCTTACCCCAGAAATAATGTGAGAATTCCTCCATAACCAAAGAATAGGCACAGTACATCACTAGCCAGGATGTCAGCCAAAACAACAAACGCAGTTTTACTGCTTGATATTTAAAAATGGATAACAGACTGAAAACCCCAGTATGCCTGTTGAAAACAGCAAATTATTTACTCCTTAGGTAGTCTTAAAGTGTAAGCAGATATGCCATAATGCAAGACAAATTTTCAAAGAAAATAGAGCGCACTGCATTTGGATCAGAGGCCAAACAAGCCACTGATACAAACACTGGTTTTGCACCCGCTTACTAGAGGCTACTCCTCCGAACTGTAACTTGGACACAAATATTCTATTTAAAGCTGTCCTGGTTTCAGCTTTCTGGTAGCTGGTACAGTGCTTCATTTTTTGGCTTTAATCTGAGAACAATGTTGATAGCACACTGATGTTTTAGTTGTTGCTGAGTAACACCTACCCTGGTCAAGGACTTTTCAGTCTCATGCTCTGCCAGTGAGGAGGAACACAAGAAGCTGGCATGGAGCACAGTTGACCTGAACTAGCCAAAGGGAGATTCCCTGCCACAGCATGTCACGCTTGTTATATAAACTCGGACAATTGGCTAGGAGCTGTTGAAGACTGCTTGGGGGTGAGCTAGGCATTGGTTAGAGGGTGTTGAGCAATTGTATTGTGCATCACTGGTCTGTCTTGAATTTTATTTCTATTTCTTTGTTATCTCCCTTTCTGTTATAATTATGATGTTATTATTACTTTTATTTTATTTTATTTTATTATTTTATTTTATTTTATTTTATTTCAATTATTAACCTATTCTTATCTCAACCTACAGGTTGTACCTTTTTTTCCTGATTCTCTTCCTCATCCAACCAGGAGTGAGCAAGTGGCTGCATGATACTTAGTTGCTGGCTAGCACTAAACCATGACAAAAGCTCACACTGTGCTCATTCTTGTCTTTTCTCCTACCTGATCACTTAGCTTTCGTCATCCTTCTTGTGGTTTCTCCCCCAGAGAGCCAAGGTGGATTCCATGCTTCTCCCAGGAACTGGTGTCTTGTGTGTAAAATGAGCTATCCTGTGGCTTTGTTTTCCAATGCAGGGTCATATTTGCATCTTCAGTGCTCTAGACAAGGGCTGCCTGTGGCTTAAGTGGTTTGGGAGAAAAAGGAAGGTCTTGGCTGTTCATCCCCTTAGTGATGGAGGAATGCTTCAGGATAAGGAGGAGCCTCTTGTACTACTTGCCCATGCAAGATTATGTTTTGTTGAACTCCTCATGGTCTTTTTAACTTTTCCCTCTTCAGAGACACAGAAATGCATGGGTGCAACCTGTTGTAAGCAGCATCCTTTTCAAAAATCTCAGTTTCGTCCTTTTTGACCTGGATTGCCCTCCTGCACTGGCACTAGTGCTCAGTGGTGCTGGGAACCCTCAGAGCTGCAGCGGGCATGTGTGGCTGCCAAACTCCTCTGGAGACATAAGGGTGCAGCTGATGCTATGTGCCATGTCCTAATGCATCGGGCAGGCACATAGTACTAACAGCACCATCTCCCTTACTGAATAAAAGGAACATTTCAGCCCTTCTCCAAGTTAGGCCTTTTACAAGGCTTCACATTTGGGCATGTATAATGAGTAACTCAGAAACAGTAGCCAGTATTGGTTGACATCTCTTTGCCCTCCAGTTCTGCAGAATTTCTATTTTGGAAGATTGTTTATATATATATATATATATATTTGATATTTGCTAATTGGCAACCAATTGCCGCAGTGGTCCCCTTAGCAAATTTATTGATATATTTTCTGGAAGTGACTGACTCCCCCTTGTGTTGCTGAACCAATCCCTGGTCCTACAGACTTGTCCCCTGCAGCTTCCCCCATAAAGTTTTCCATTGTATCCATTAGTTTTTGTAGTATCACCCAAAACAAGTCCGCTGACATCATCACATCATATTGCTTCAGAAACCCTTCTTCACTGCTGTTCTTTTCCAGCATATCTCATTCACCCCTCTCATCCATACTCTGAAAAGGACATCAAGTCCCACCTTGCCTGTGTAGGCACCAAGTTAATGCTATGTCACCTTCCCTACATCCTGCCATACTGGAGGACAGTCTCAAAGCTGCATTGACACATTTCTGCTGTGGGTTTTTTCCTGCTGCCCTACTTTCTTAGTGTCTCAAGCAGCACTCCATCCTGCACTGGAGTGCTCTGGGCTTAGGTCCTAGAATGCTGTCTTCTTTCATTCTGTTTTCTTTTTTTCCCCATTTCCCCCCC
>NDXB01017623.1:50797-146784 GCA_002631895.1 Agapornis roseicollis | reverse complement strand
AAAATAGAAAAAAAAAAAAAAAAAAAAAAAAAAAAAGAGAAAAAAAAAAAAAAAAAAAAAAAAAAAAAAAAAAAAAAAAAAAAATGGAAGGGGAATAAAAATACAAAAATAACAAAGAGAAGGAAATAAAAAATAACCAAAAAAGATTCCATTACCAAAAATCAATCCCTGGGATGAAGTACTCATTAAAGGCCTAATCTTACCTTCCCTGTGCAGGGACTGGTTTTGAAAGGGATGACTAGAGGCTGTACAGCCATTCTTCTGAGGGAACTCAAAAGAAGGGGTTTGGAGTGGTATTCTGCATAAAAGTTTCCAAATCTCAGGGAACTGCGGGAAAAAGATTCAATCCTGGATTAGGGCAAACTGGCCATGGAAATGAATGGTTAAAATTCCCTCTTGCTTTCAGGAATTGGAGAAACGTGTCATCCTAACCCCACTTTGGACTCAGCAAGAATCCATTTCAGAATGTTCTTGGATCATATTTGCAATTACACTCTGTTAATATATGTACTTCATTAAAGTTCCAGGGCCAAATGGTGCAGCTGACAGTGGGATGTCAAGTACTGGCTGTTTCACCAAGGTGCTGCTGAGGGGCTATGCCCTTTGGATGTTCTCCTGGAAGCATGAATAGATGTGAGAGTTACCATTTTTAGTGTCTTTCTAAATTCCAAGATAAGCTCCTGCTTTGACTTGAATACAAAAACTGTTCTGTGGAAGCCTCTGGAATTCTATTGTTTCTATATTTTGATTTTATTGAGAAATGTAAGCTTTGGACCCTCTTTTTCTTCTGTTCTGACTGTCCTTGATGTATTTCAGTGATGATAAGCTGATGTTGTTTTGAGGGACTCAGTCTCTACAGACTTGGGAGCTTCAGCCCTCATTGACGTGGGACTTCAGGGAGCTGCTCTTTTTGGATGTTTAAGTTGTATTTTTCGTATCTGTGCTCATACTCTTTTAAATCTGAGCTTTTATGCACTGCTCCCTACTTCTGGTTATGGCAGAAAATTTTTGGCGTTGTTGTTGCATGCCCAGTAAATTAGACTTGCCTCAGCGTGTCATGTTTGGGTTTAATCCGTCAATGGCTTTGTTGGTTAAGATAAAGTCTTTGATTAGGCACTGGCAAAGATCTGAGAGCTGTGGAGGCCCTGGAGCTTCAGTGTAAACCGCTCTCAAAGCCTGAGTCACTTGGGAATCTGACTACTTTTTTCCATGCTAACATAAGCTAGTACAGCTGGTAGACAGTTGTTGCCATACTGATTAAATGCTGGGCCTTTATGAATAATACTCCCTCCTACATGAGTAGGATGTGGATGCCCCTTCTCACAGCTTAGAGCTGAATTTTCTGTGGCTGGGTAAATCAGGGGAAGAATGGAGGTAATGCAATAAAAGGAATCCAGTTTCAATCTTTGGTAGGGGTATTTTCAGTTTCACATAGCTGATATTCGGTACAATTACAAGGATCATATAGGAGACTGAATTTTCCTTACAAAGCAAGGTACGACTACATCTGTCACCTTCTACAGTCTCTGCAGCAGTCTTATTGCTGAAAAAAGAGAAACATTCAGCTGATGGGCTCAAATACACAGAGGTCACAGTGTATTAAAAGCAGATTAAAAGGTCTTTGCAGCACTTGCAAAATCAGTCACTCCCATTAAGGTCCCTGTGTGTTCTGACCCTCAGTACAGATGATGGACTCTTCTCTTCGTGTGCCTCCCTCAAGGAACAGCTGCTTCTGTGTGAGCTATTTTATCCTCACTAGTTGAGGTGTGACCCCACATCTTCTGCAGTGTGTGCTGTGGTCTAAAGTCAGTCTTTTTCTTGTATTTTTCTTAGTAATCTTCACAAAGTCTTCCTGATACCCTCTATTCTACATATAGGGAGCAGACATACAAAAAGATTAAGATAGGACCAATTTACCATGCCACTTTTGAACCTCCTAGGGAAAGGCTCAGCTCATCATCAGAGAGATATCCACCACTAGGGTTGTCTGCACCTGAGTGCCCTATCTTGAAAGCCTGCAGTGCCTCTCCTGTCTGTTGGTGCCTTGTGTATGCCAACGGATTGTGCATAGTGAGACATACACAAGCCTGTCCTTTTTCATTCATTGGTTATAGGTGGAGTGTAGATCAGGGTTTTGGGTGAGACAAAGCTCACCCTTCCAGCATTACATTGTATAGCTGTATTCAAGCATGTATCCACTGGCTTTATTTGCATTTGCAAGTGCTTAACGTTTTGGACCTCTGATTATCAAACTGAGCATGCAGGAAAAAAAGGCACAAGTGATTAGTGAACTCAAATGACAAGTTTGGTTTCATTAATCTGACACTGCACAGAGAACCTGCTGCAGCAGCAGGGGTAGGTCCAATTCTTTAAAGAAGCATTCAACAGCCTGAGCTGTAAGACCATCTTTTTTCTTCCTGCCAGCAGAAGTTGCAGAGGGTTTAACCCAACTCTCATAGAAAGACTGGGCTAACGTCAAAGTTCTACTCCAGCCTGTTTATGATTTTGTTGGCCACAGCACAACATTATCAATAAAATACAGAAATAAATGTAGAAAGACAGGGCTGCATCTTCAGGTGCTGACTGACAGCCTGTCCCTGCAGAGGTGGGATGTGCAGCTGTGTGTGATGTACACAGCTCACAGAATGAACTCTGTTTTAGTGCAACCAGAATTTGACCCAGTAAGAACTCAGTAAAAATTGAAAAAGTACTTAGAGATCAAGAAAGAGTTCTGCAGATTTTCCATGCTTTTGGCCATCTGACAGTAATAGGATGGCTGACGTGATTCTTGTATTTTCCTTTGATCATTGGGTGCTTTTAGACAGCGTCTAATGCAGAAGGGGTCCGGGGAGCTTCAGGTGAACTGCTGCTCGTGCTGAGCAGGTTTATTCTGGTTAACTCTTGCCTTGCAAGCTCATTTTAGAATTGGACAGGTAAACTAAATGTACTTCCTCTTGCTCATCAAAACAAGTAGGCTTCAATCAAAAGCCCCACACCATAATTAAAGTCCACATTGATTTCATTTTACAGTATTACAATATATAAACTACAATATTTACTTCCCAGATAAGCAGTTTAGTTCCAGAATTCAGTGTAACAGGAAAGGCAGAGTACTATATGAGATTTTCACTTATTTGCATAATTGTAAGAAAAGACAGGATCCAATACAGCATTAATCCTCAGGGAGCATGTTTATTGTCCAAAGAGAAAACAAAAATGAAGGAAACAGAATCATTACCTATGTGACTTCAGCAGATAAATCATCAGTAAATATTATTTTAAGCAACACCACAGTTAACACAGAACAATTTCACATTTGTAGACCATTTACAACTCAGCAGCATTCTGTCAACATTTTCTCATATGCATGGTTTGATTCAACTTAGTGAAAGACACCTCCCATCAGAGCTGAAATGTCTCTGAGGTTTTAATGATTTCCCACATGGAACGGGCACACTTAGTAGCAAATGTGTTCATTTTGTTTTTCCAGTATGCCCAAATTAAGTAACTCATGAATGTAGTGTCAATGAATACAATTGCTTTAAGGCAAGAATGCAGATCTGGAAAGAAAACAGAGTCCAGTGGTGCCTTGCTTCTTCAACAAATGAACTTTGTAGACACCCTTAGAGAACACAGCATATATGAGAACAAAATGTTAGACTCTTGTTTTTGTTGGCTATGAGTAAATTCATCATGGGATGCATGGTTTAAATATGACCTGATGTAATTCCCATTCTCCTACTACTAGCTGCTATCTGCTGAGCCAATTTCAACTTCAGCTCAGTTTCTTTTGAATAAAGATTGCAGGCAGACTCTTGTCTTCATTTGTTCTGTCCAACTCAGGATGCAAAGCACTCCTGAACACAGAATACAGGGTGGTTTTTATTTTTGTGTGACTTTTTTATTTATATTGTGTGACTCAGTTTCAGCATATGAAACTGTTCTTTGCTAATGCATTGTGTTAGAATTGACTCATTCATATCTAAGGTACAAAGTTCTTGAGTGTTTTAACAATTGCTTTAACTTTTAGAAAATGTGTATTCTATCTTTTTGGTTTTTGCTTGAATGTGTATTTTAAGTTTTTTGTTCTCAGTAATAAATCATAGACACAGACAACTGAATTGTGCATCTTAGGTGTAAATAAGTCATCGGAAACAAATATAGCAGCTTTCAAAGTTCAGCAGCCAAGGAAATCTTTAGTTGTTGCTTGTTTGTTACTCATGATTTAAACCTGTGGGTAATTATAAACCATTCAACAATTACACAGTGTTAAGGGCCAGATTTTTTAAAAGGACGCGGAGCCCACAGTCAGTTGCCCAGCTCCTGCCAAAGCACCAAAGTGAGTAGGCAAATCCAGCCACTTTCTGAGCTCCTCTTAGCACTTGGATACTCCTTTCCTTTACCCTTGGGCAGCGAGCCCTTGAAAACCTGCCCATACTCTAGGCAGGTGAAGACAAAATTAATGCAAAATACAGGATAAGCATCATATTAATGACTTGTCTATGCATTATCCCACAAAGAAGCTCTCATTTCCAAGTCTGAGAGACACCGTAATGGAGATACAAATCCCTGGGATTTCCAATAGCTTACCCCTTTTAGCACAATAACCTGTGTAAAGTGGCACACATAAATCAACATTTTTCTCTTTGTAGGGAATGTGAGGTTGGAATTCAGCCCCCTTACTAGATGCTCAGCATTTAGGAGACCAGCCTTCTCCCTTTGTCACCTGCAAAGAGCCCACCCCAGTTGTCCCAGCAATCCTGGAGATTTACAGTGAATTTGTGTTTCAGAAACAAGTTGATAACCTTTGCACTGGCATGGAAAGCAGAACTTTTATTACAGGATTGTTAAGATAACAGTAGCTTTGAGTGTATACTGCTGCCATGTTAGGAACTAAAGAGAAATAAAGCTTTGCCTGTCTGCTCAGCTACCTGGATCTTGATGGTGGCCAAGGATGGGAAACACTTAGCCAGTTGGTTGTTTCCTGCAACTCTTGTTTTGAGGCAGTAGAAATACACTTGGCTTTTCTGCTGCTTTGTTATGTAAGGAATCTGTATACTAATTACCCTCAATAAAAAAAAAAACACCAAAACCAACCATGACTGTACCATGTGAGCTCTGCAGGGAGCTTCAGCATTCCAGATCTGGGGCCAAAGGGCCTGTGAGCAGATTATGGGGTGTACAGAAACTCTTTTTTTAGCAAGAAGTACCATAAATGAAGGGAAAGGCTGTTTGTCATGATCTGAAGTTTTTCTTGGGTGATTTGAAGTTTCTGGACTTACAATATTATGTGAGAAGCCTTTAATTGGGGTGATGACAGACCTAAAAGGAAGAATACTAGATGCAGCTTCCATCTCCCATGTATTCCTAATAATCAGCCTTTTTTGTCAGTGTCAAGGAGCAGTTGCCTTCTTGCGCAATAAAGTCTTCTTTAGATAAAAACTTGAACAGAAGAGTGGCAGGCAATATATATATATGTATAGGTATTTGTATGGGAGACAGATGTTATACAAATGCCCTCTGAATGTGAGATTCAGATGTCTTTTTTTCCCCCTAAATGACTAGAGCAAGACAAAATGTGATAACAATACACACTGGAATGTTTATTTTAAAATAGATAACAGCTCTGAAAAGCCCTTGCCTAGTTCAGTACACTGGAACATCCCTGTGGCTTAACCTCCTGTCAGTGTGAGCCAGAGCAGGGTGAAGAATGCTTCTTGCCTTTCCCAGATGAACTCCTCTGAGGAAATTCAGAGCACAGAGTTTGTTCAAACTCCTTTTTTCCTCTTTAGACTTATTAATTATTTCAGGTTGATGCACGAGCTCAAGGCTGAGCTGGATTCTTTCCTGGACATCTGCCTTAAATGAGTGCTGTGCATCTTGCAGATCCCAACAGATCTGGTATCATAGGATGTTCCCCTCATGTCCTGTATACCCCCAAATCACTTCCAACAGCTGGTATTTACACCTTGCGGGAAATACAGGGATCTGGAATGGCAAGGCTGAAAGCAGGACTGAACAGGGGAAAGCTGAAGCACAAATGCCAGGCTTTGCCCTGCCTCCCTTACTTAGGTTTTAATCAGCCAAAACCCCTACTGAGTCACAAGATTTTTCACTTCCAGAAGAGCTGTGTGAAAACTGAGGGAGGGCTTCAGGCCGATCCAGTACAATAGCTGAAAAACAACATGACAAAGTAAAAAGAAGGAAGATAAGCAGAGCACACAGCTTAAGAAAAGCATTTTTGTTAGACAGAGAGTCCAACATCCAGCTGGGCCTCTGAAGAAGGAGGTAACAACTAATGTCAGTGTGATGGGATGTGAGGCATTTGACAAATATATCCTAGAGTTTTCTTTTTATGTTTTGGGCATGAGAGGAGAGTTTGAATTACAGGTAAGGAATGGCAGGTGTTAATGTCACTCTTCCACTTCTTACTTCAGAATTTAAAGTCCAGGCTCTCTGCTTTCTTTTTCTCTCCAGGACAGTAGTCACTCTTTTACAAAGCCCTTTTGTTAGTATCCCATGTTTTGTTTGTGCACAATATTGTCAGCAATATCAGCATATGTTTAGATAAAAGATCTACTAAATAGAATGTTTTGGGAGTTTATCTCAGCAGATAATACTCCAGTAGATTTTTCTAGTGGCTCTTATTAGTTGGCTCTGTCTTATCTAATCAGACTCTGAAGCCAATCAATACAGAAACTTGCCAATCAGTGCAGAAGCATTTCATGTGGCTATATTCCTGAGGCTCACAGGAAAAATAGGGAAAGGAGCTTAGAAGTACCTTTTGTTTTGTTCTAGTTGAATGCCATTCTGAACAAACAGTTACTGGATCAGCTGCTAGGAGCTGATCCCTGCTAGCTTTTCTGGCACTGCTTGATGCATTAGGCTGTAAAAGTCTCTATTTCTCCTGAAGTGAGATTCTTTTCTATTTTTCAGATCAGTGTTAGTATTTTGTGGCAATGTATTCACTCAACCTACCTAGCTGGACTTGCTACCCAGGGTTCTTCTCGCTAAGGGTCCTGGGCTGGTGGTATTTACAGACAATCATGTTGCTTGAGACCAAGTGTTTGCTTTGGTTAACTCTTGCTTTTTCAGCAGTGTAGTTTGCAGATTTTTTCATCAGTGTAGTTTTTTCAGCAGTGTAGTTTGCAAGCAACTGAAATGAAAGGGTTTTAAAGCAGCAGACTGTCAACATATCCATCAGACCAAAAGAACCTTCTTTCCATGGTATTAGAGAAGCAGGCATAAACTCTTTGCATGCTTTTGTGGTACCACCTGAAAGCCATTTCTTGGCTGTTTTCCGTTGCTAGTCTTTGGCCCCTGGTCCTCCGCATTGCTTCTAGGAGCTGCCCAAAGGTAATATAAAGAATATTCAGAGAAAAAAAAATGTGACCATTGGCTCTTAACATATCCAAAATGAGAACAAGGAGGTGGTGGTAATCCATCCAGAGCCATTCTCATTGTTTTTACTTTCAACCTCCATAGCACTGTACATACAGTACCATAGCACTGTATGCATATAGAAAACATCTCAGTTCATCAGGTAGTTATAATACAGTGTTATAGGGGCTGACATATGGTCACAGGTGTTTATTTGTCATTATTTTTGTTCCATAAAAATGTCAGGCACGGGGACTTATCATCAGCCATGGATAGTAGCTCTAAGAGAGTTAGACAGATGCAGGCTCTAGTGAATCATCTGGAGGGTGTTTAACCATGGAAGATGTGTCCTGGATATGACATTTTTCTCACATTCTTCCAGCCCATTGTAAATGAAGTTGGCTCTTCTGAGGATGCTGACTTACATCTGATCCTTCAATGTACTGAATTTGGTCATCCAACCAAACCAGCACTCACGTACATCACTGGTAGGATGTGAGTCCATGAAGACACTGGTGTGAAGTGCTGAGATGAGCCCTGAAGCCCCTTGTTATATTTCAATGTTGTGAATTTATCTTCTCTGTTTGTTTGGCATACTTTTAGATTTTATAAATTCTGGCATTCTGGAATGAGAAAACCAGCTGAAACCCATTACTCTCACTTCTTGGTGCACACCTGTCTCTATAAATGCAAGCAAAGGCCATCTGTGTCTTTTGATGCTGCAGGTGTCCACAGCTATGTTACAGTTTCAATCTGACCTTTTTCACTGTGAAAGCTAAATGAGGAGTGTAAAATGTTCCTGTTTTAGTTTCTGTGATCGAAACCAAGAGATATTTCAAGCCTTTTCAAGCACGATGAATGAGGAAAAAGGCAAAACATGTGGGGTATGTGAGATTGCTCAACTGTTTCAGCCCCTCAATCTGTAGGGTAGAACAGCAGCAGCAGACTCTGAAGGGAAGATGCAAGTTGACACCAAAATGATATACACCTGGTCCCATCTGAGGATCATGACTGAGGCATACAACAAATCCTACATCCCTCCTATGAGTGTAGGAGCTGTGGTAGGTATGGCTCTAACCTTACAGCTGAACTGATGCATATATCTACAGGGAAAACGGGCAAGCAATGGATGTCTCTAAGGCTAAGTCTGGGCTATCCTTGGCAGCAGTATCTGACTGTTCACTGGCATCATTTTGGTAAGGGAGCAGTTTGCAGCATTGTACAGCACAGTGCAGAGGTACAGCAGTATAGGCTATGGGGGCAACTGAAGGATTAGGGTTTGAGCACAAACCGGAGTGTGGCAGCAGTTGGCACATACTGCTGGAGCAGTGCTCAGAGAAGGCAGCCCTGCAGGAGGGCACTTCTGCAGAAAGACTAGCTGCAAAATGTGCTATGGAAAGAAAACAGATGCGAGGTGCAGCCAGGGGACACTTTCAGACCTCTGAGACTCCAAAAGAAGGAAGCAGATAAGCTAAAAAAGTACAGACTAGTCCTTGGCAAACAAAACAGATCAACAATATGTGGTTTCAATATATTGTCTCTGATTCAGTTTTCTCTTTTTCTCACACAAAAGACAGTGATTGCTATTAAGGTCAATTCTGGAATAAAACCTGTGCAACTAAGTTAAGAATGTGGCTTGTTTTCTGTTGAAACTTTCAAGCTACAGTCTTACTGGATGTGTGCAAAAACTAATGGTTACTATATTTGCTTTCCTGTTTTATTACAGCTGCAAAAGTGAGCCATAATGATTTTTATAGTACTTGATAGTATTTGTCAGCTACAGGACAGAATGAACTCAAATGATAACAACTGGCTCAGCCTCAAAGTGATAAACATGTCAAGATAATTGCAATCTTTTTTTTCCTTAAATGTAAGAATACAATGCAATTTAAACCAGCTTTTTTTTTTTTTTTTTCTTTTTCTTCATTTTAATATTCCTATAATCAATCACCAAGCATAACTTTTATTATGACTATGGACACAAAGGATCAAATTTTTATGGCCTGGTCTTAGTTTTCCAATTGTTATCTGCCAGCACCAGTAATTGTGCAGTTTAGGTCATTTGAGTACCTGATTATCCCCACAAATCAGGTAATGCTGCATGCTGACATAGCCAGGAGGATAAACTAATTCACAAAACTTGGCACATGTAAGTTGAAAGTCATACTTCAGGGCAGAATGAAAATTTTTGCTTTGTTGTTTATTGTCATGTTATCCCCAAGGACTATCTAAAGACAGAAAACTTAAAAACATTTGCATTAAATGTGCAGTTTCTTTCAAGACTCTGGCTATAGCCTAACTTTATGGTTAGAGATACTTGTCCACAAGTAGCCAGCAGGTTAATGTTGTCAGGTAAAACACTGGATTGTATTTTTTTTCTTAAATTTTAATTCAAAAGTATCAAAGAAAATCAGCAGTTATGGAATCGGTGTGGAGATCCAGATTAGTGTTTGATTAAAAAATGGGAAACAAGGTCAAGGAAGAAGTTATTAATTCACACAAATGAAAGTATTTAAGAGTATCATTGATAGGTCAGTATCTTCATAAATGGCCTAGTCAAAAAGATGGTACCAAGGTAGGTAGCAATGTTTATGGATAATTAAAAAAGCTAAAGGCAATTGAGATAAGTTGCATGAAGATCTTACAATGCTGAGTGATAGTCATGAAGAAGAGATGATGCTTGCAGAAAATTGAACAGCAGGGACCAGGAATTCACTGACAAAATATGCAAGGTGAGACATAAGAAGAAAAATAAGACCATCTATGTACATAACTATCAACATAACATCTCTATCTACCTTCAGCTTCTCAGGAAAGAGTTAAAATTTGCTCCCTGCTTGTTAGTGGTCAGGAAGAGAAAGTGAGCATTAGAGGTTATTACAAAAGGAGCACAGAATAAAAGAGAAACTCATTATCCACCTGTATAAACACTCAGTACTCCCATATCTTGAGTTGTGGATGAAGACCTAGTCACCCCAGGATGAAAGAGATAGGACAAGGAAAGCTGCAGACTCAGATGTCCCTGACCTGTGGGATGAAGAAGTTGGGAACTTGGCAAGGGATGTCTCACCCTGTCCTTGCTGGGATTGCAATGGGGTCCTGCTCCAGATGGCCTGAGCTCTTACAGCTTTTCTTATGCCTCAGAGGTAAGCAGAACTTGTTACAAATGCAATGCACTTGATTAGCCATGCAGCATCCCTCCCTTTTTTGGTGGGACCCATCATGGGGAGAGGCATCATGGGGGACTCAGCATCCTGGCAGGTACCCTTGGTCTGGGTTGTCCTCACCTTATGGTGGCCTCTCGTCCCCCACACCTGTGCTGTCATGTTCTCCTGGAGGTTTTCCTATTTGGGCTGGAGGCAGTCTCCATCCCTACTACTGTGGCCCTGTCCTTTCCCAGGCTGGAGACTTTGGAAGGAAGGCAGGCATTGCCTCTACTGTTGAGGACATCTACCCTGCTCCAGGAAGGCAGCAGCTGGGGAGGCAGGGGAGCAGGTGAAAGGAACCCTGTCCTTGCTCTGGGTGCAGGTATGGCTCTTGGTTTCTAGTGCTGTCATGCTGTGTCTACCTCCTCAATCCCAGCAAAGCAGGCAATGGCAATGCTGCCTGTTGTGTAGTGGAAACCCTCATGGGAGGCAGCGAGGGGCTCAGGCATGCTGGCAGGGAGGACAGCAGGCACACACTTGTGTAAAAATTGAGAAGGCTAGCTGATCGCTTATTTTGTGCTTGGTATGTTATCTTAAAGCATTTCTGCAGAATTGTCATGGACATGTGCCAGCCGAGGTACAGAACTCATTGCCTGTCATTCACTACGATAACAAAAACACTCATGATATTTTCAGTTTGGGAAATAATACCCCTGGGAGGTAAGATTTTGCCAGGCTGTTTTAAAACTTTCCTTCATGTCCAACAATATGTACGTGATTCAGCTACTAAAGAGGCATCTAAATAAAGAGGCTTCTCTTCTGCTTTATATTCACAAAACTCTCATTCCAGAGAGCAAAGAAACACTCCCCAGCTTTTCTACATGTTCTTTCTTTGATCTGCAGAGTGCTAACAATTGAACATGTTTGTGTGAATTATAAACGAAGAATTATTTCAGAGACCAATATTTTTAGGAATCCTGGTCATGATTTAATATGACACAACTCTGTAATAAAATTATAAGAATATGTAGTTCTCTACATTATTTTCTTTCATTTAGTCTTTAAAAAATGCTTGTTAGAAGCATAACAGTCTTGAGATGTTTTTGTTTTAACAGAAGTCAAAAGGCCTAATGCTGTTGTGTAATATGGGAGAGTTTTAAATTTATTAATAATTTACTAATATGAATGCATGCTGTCATGCAGAGCCTTCCCAAAGGTATTTCAGTGCATTATCTGAGTAGTAGATGCTTTGAAAAAAATGCTTACAAAGTTACTCCTAAAGTACAGCATATTCAGACTGTAATGACAGTGCAGCTTGAACATTACATTTAACATTTCTGTGCAGGTTCTTCTCATATGTCTGTACAGTACTCACATAATGGGGTCCTAGTCTATTCCTGGGGACCATAGGAATCACCAACGTACAAATGATTTTAATAAAATTAATATAAATCAAAAGTCTTGTGCATAGGTGTAAACCCATTGTGTAAAGTTGTTATGTCAGACAAGGCCTACTTCAAGTGCTCTCAAAGTTTATATGAAATTTGTTTCAAAATTCAAAGGATTTTTTGCAGTGTTGGCTACATTTCATAGTAGAACAGCTAAATGGTTTGCCATGAGTAGATTATGTTAACGTAACCTCTTTGCTTGCAAATATATTGGAAGTTCACTCTAGTTTTAAATACAGCAAGTATCTGCCAAGTGTTTTGGGTATTGCTTTTGGTGCATGCCGTATTCATTTTATTCTGTGTGGCATTTTAATGTTCTTTATTTGTACAGTGCAGCTGAATACCATTATTTCTGTTCTCTGAATTGCCAAATCAAATTTTTAACAAATAAACTGGGCTCAAAACTAACATGCTGTGAAGAGCAAAGGTTACTGGCTAGGGCCAGGTAGGAGCACTAGCATAAATAATAAAACTGAGGTAAATGAATACACATATATAAATGGTGATGATGAGCAAAAAGGTACAGTAATGTGTGCAATGAGGATGACTCCTCTAGAAATGAATGTACTGCGTTTTATATTCTACCAGTTCCAGGGCCTACTTTAGGAAAGAGTTTAAGCACATCCTCAGTATATGAGCTTACACATTAGTAACTGTCTCCTTCAAAATGAATTTGTTCTTAGGTCTTAGGCTTAGTTTCTTGGAATAGGAGGCATGATGGCAATAGTATAGGGAATGATTATGAAATGATATTAGATCTGTGGATTTGAACAGAGAGCATTGCCAGTTCCCACTGGTGTCACAACCTGTAAAATATCTTCCTGTAAATGGAGATGCAGTTGTTTTTTTTTATTTTCTTTGTAATTTTTCATTTTATAATAGAAATGGGATATGCCACACTATATTTCAAAGAGATCAGTGTTATCCTTGAGTAACTGTTTATCCATTGGCCTCATGCCTTTTGAAGTATCCATACACCTAAGTAGCCAGATCCTTCAACACTTGCAGTACTGTAGGTCAGGAATAGTTGTACTATAGTAAAATAGCATCACATCAGCATAAAACCAGTGAAAAGGTAAGCAGGCCCAGCCCTAAAAGTCATGTTGTACACGACAACACATCTATCTTAAAAATTAATGTTCTGCTAGATGGTAACTTTGAGGAAGTTTCATGCTGATTGGTTTCCTCAAAGGGAAATTTTCCTCATGGTAATTTTCCCATTAGCTGTTAGAAGAACGTTAGCTTTAAAATCTTTAGTGTAAAAAACACCTTTTCCCTAATCACCATAGTTTTAGACATCCTCAGGAGAGGCCACAAACTTTGCTCTCCTCCAGTGATGAACATCCTTCTGATTTTCTGCCCAGTCTTGATCTGTTTTAATGGGAACGCAACCTTCCTCAGGCTTCAGAAGATCGGTTTTGCAGTGTTTTTGTGCCAGCCACTTAGGCTATGGATCAAGGACTGAATCTCATTCACTCTGTGAACAGCTTAGGCTTGAAGGTTTACCATAAGAACTGTGCCAGCTGTGATCTGGCCTGTTTCACTAAAATATTTATACAAGTAAAAGACCAAGTGTAAACTCAGGTTACACCAGAAATAAGCTGTGTTTCTGGGAACACTTGTATTGCAGGTTAACTGTATTTCACACAAAGATAAGGTTTATATAGCAACAGCTGGACAGCTTTTCCACTGCTTTAAATAAGTTCTTTTTACACCAGTTTTAAAGATCTTAGGCTCACAGTTTATACTAGACTATAGCATTTGCTGACTATATCTGAATTAGCAGGCAGTGCAGATCTAGAGGAGATCTGCAAAACAGTTGTGGCTGAGATCCTGACATCCATACCATACACGCTTCAGGGACTTTTACTTTGCACTGGCTCTAGGAGGGGCCATGCACAACATTCCCTTTAGCTGCTGGAGTAATTTGGCTCCATAGGCACACCTTCTACAATAGCTTTGTTTGAAAGGAACCCAGTTTTTGTACTCTGAGATCACACTCTGCAATGTGAACCAATGGACATTAAGTGGGGATAACATGGAGCTTCACTTCAAAGTATGCTCCAGATCCAAACTGAAAACCTAAACTAGATGCACCTACTCAGTCAGAAGAATTAAAGGATAGCTACCCTTGTGGCCCTTTGACACATGGAGAAGGAATATTGAAATTGAATGAATTCTGGGAAGCAGTCACTGAAGAAGGATCTTAAATGAAGGTTTCCAAGAGGTGGGGAAATGATGAAAGATGTGACAGAGAATGACACAAGAGACAGGTGTCTACAATGCAACATAGCAATACAAAGGAAAGATCAGCATTATTTGGCAGTGCCTAGGGAAAGGCACAATGACGTACACAGCCATTCTCTTTTGCCCCCAGATTCTGGTGAAAGTGCACCTGGACATTGCATTTATTTCCTGATACTTAATGCTTCCTTCCCCAGACAAGCCCCAGAGAGGCAAAGGAATTCAAAAGAGTTCAAATTTAAAGCACACCCAGGAAGAGACCGATTTGTGAGCAACAGCTTCATCTTGGTTTACGTGATTGGCATTTTTGTTAATTTTGGGAAAAGCCAATCAGATTAAATTGGTGCTTATGAAGCCATATCCAACTTCTTGTGCCACCTGCTAGTTCTTAATTTCCTCTTTGAGTCATTTAGCACTCACATAGATGGTTCTCTTTAATGGATCAGTGGTGATTTTTCTGATTTGACCAAATAATTCTCAGACTCTGAAACAGCTGAAGCTGCCAGAGCACTTCTTTAATTTCACTAGCTTGAACTGACTGAACAGTGTGACAAGGAATAGAAAATCCACAGAGCCTCCCCTCCAATTCCAAATTACAAGAGCAGGTTTAGGGATGAGAGAATGACTATGAATCCCTGAACAGAAAAGCAGTGCTTGCTATCACATTTCAGATAATCACAGTTCCTTCCTCCACTAATGTATACTGCTTGGATAAGCTGCAATAATAACAGTTATATGAAGAGGATGTACATCTTTGATGCTATCAGTCTTTTTTACTATGAAATCAGGAGAGCAGCCAGCACAGGTAATGCAGCTAGAAGTCATCAGTTCTTCCTTCAAAGTCTCAGATTACATTTTTTACAGTAAGAAACTCTGAAGCGATTCCTCTCAAGAGGAATAGCTCCTCTATCCTTGTAGTCATTTAGCTCAAGCAGAAGGAAACGGAGACAGCTGGGTTGTCTGCAGCTCTCCAACAAACATGGTGCTTCCAAAAGAACACTTTTTGGTTTAATATTTATTTTTCATGTGACAAGCACGCTGAGGAAATGTGGATGCAAAAACAGGAAACGAGACATAGTCAAGCATGGTCATGCTCACAGTGGTGGGGAGATGCAATGACTTGAAGACCTGATCTGGATCAGAGGATGAGGTGGTTTAAGGTAATAAAAATATTACCAAGTCTGTTAGTTACTCAGCTTAGTCATACAATGAGACTCAGTGCTAGAAATCATCAGTTCTTCATTCTCTCTCCTTGTTTTCCCTACTGCCAGTCTGCCTCTCCTGATGCATCTCATGCTCCCAGCTGGATAACAGAAAACCTGCCTCTGCTGCAAGCTGTTGGCTGGGAGCCATGTGAGAGTTTATGATGGTCCTAGTGCCTCTGGAAGTAGTCCAGGTGGCATCATCTTCACAGTTGTGAATTCATTTTATACCTTTACAGGTTGAGGGTTTTCTCATGTCTAAAAGACCCGTTCCTGGATGGCTTCTGGGACGCCTTGACCAGGCCCAGAAGTGTGATGCTGACATATTTCTCTCCACTGTAAATTTAAAATAAAACATTTTGGAGTGAAGTGGGTTAGGAATGCACTTAAAAAAACCCAAACATGTAAAGTGTACTGGTGTTGATACTATGGCTGTGCTAATTTCATCTGCATTTAGACCTAGTCTAAGAAAGTTGGTAGGTATTTTGAGAGCCTGCAGAGAAAGTGGTACTGCAGGGTGTGATCCACTTTGGACTAACTTAGGACCAAGAGCCTAGGAGCAAGACATTGCTCCTGGGAGGAGGCTGTCTCAACCCAGTGACTTGGGGGGGTTCCACAGGTACAGTTCAATGGGATGATTCTTTACCTTTATGATGTGCCTGTGTAACCATGTAAGCATGGGTCTGAGTTTTTTCTCAAGTCTAAACTCACCTGCCAGCCCTGCCGTTAGCGGGGATTCCCAAGCACAGCCCTCAGTTCTAGCTTTTGACTGGGGAACTCTCTGGAAAGGAGGAAGCCAGGCTAGCTTGGTGTCTTGGGTCAGGCACAAGTACCCATCCATACCTTCCACATTGCATGCCAGGATCCTGTTCGCTAGCAGGTGGTATGGCCATGGCTCTTTCCTATGTACCATGGGATGTTTTAAATAAAGACAGCCATCAGGTTAGGATCCACCAACCCAGTAGTGCCCAGGAGATTTGGTTTCATACCGAAGGGTATGCTTTACAAAACCTCCTTGAAATATCTCCTGACCTCTTGACAATATAATCTAAATATGAAACTATGGTTTTGCGTGTCCCACCAACCATCTCTACATGAACCACTCTGCCCGTGTAATATTTGCTGGAAAGAAGGATTTGGTTTTTTTTCCCTTCCTGTCTCTTAAAGTGGAAGTAGTTAAAAAAAACTGGACTGAGTGAGCAGCAGCCCAGTGCTCAGTGTAAGGCACTGTCTGAAAGAAAGCAGATGTCTTTCCACCCGTCCTCAGGTGGTAAGATGTCTGGCGCAATTACTAGTGCAATGTATGGGGCAGACAGGAGCATTTAATTTTGGCTTTGAGTGCTTGGGCTACTTCTCATCTAGGAGGTGCCTTTTGAAGGGCACCTTTTCTGCCTGTCTTTAACAGAAGGTGAGCAGTGGATTCTGACATAAATATCAAATCAGAGTCAAATACCTCTTCTGTATGTTCTTAGGAGATATAAAAGTTTTGTAATGTTAATACTGTTTGCTGGTGTGATTTCCTTCAAGCAGCAAGTGAACATCCCCCCCCTCTCTCCCCCAAAGATATTGAGAAGTCACTCGTTGTCACGGAGTACTCTGTTATTTTTAAAAAGCATGGCAGATTTTATTGTTTAACTAAAACTTCTTTTGAGGGAGGTGGTGGTAGGAAGCAACAAATTCCATTTTACTCTACCACTCGTGTCAAAACATCTGCATCAAACATTCAGTGCATACTGACATAGCAAAACAAATGTAGAGCAGACATTACAGATGGATGGCTTGTTGACAGATTAGCAGATGAGTTTCCTGTATGTTTTTGAAAAACATAGCTCCCTAGATATAATGTACAAAGGGGAAAGCTGGGATTAAAGATCAGATAACAAAAAGCAAGGTTTCCTTTTCAGTGTTTACTATTTCAAATCCCTATTATTGCAGAAGATATTAAGAGCAAGTAAAAAACAATATGCCACATCCAGCATATCTAACATGTGAAACATGGACATCTTTCAGGACTAAAGCTGTAATTAGAACTGAGTGAAAAGCTTTGGTCTTTCTATTTATGTGGAATATACAATGGAGATTACTGAAGCTGATGGCAAAATTTGTGTTGAGTTCATCAGATTATTTTGGCTGAAAAAGATCTGATTCCTTTAAAAAATATTAAAGGTTGTTTTCTAAATAAAATGCTTTTTTGTTTTGAGAATGGCATTTTGTTTATAAACGTACCTAATATTAAATACAGGATTTAAATTACACTTTAATCATGTTTGACCCAAAATAAAATAATCTTGTCCCTTATTGCTGTTCGTTTGTCAAAGAACTAAAGACCAGATTATTTGCACAGATTTAGATACAATATGAGCTATGGATCATTTTTAAGCAGCTCTGCTAATTCAGGCATGGTTTAATATGACAACTGAGATTCTTCTCCTGAGTCAGAGGGTAGATGTGTGTCTGGGCTAACTCTCCTACCATTTTCAGTTCTCTAAAATCTTACCAGCAAAGTAGCTCTATTGAATTGCTGACTTCTCAATCAGATGTGTAATCAGTTTTTCTTGCTGTGTGAAAGCTGGCTCCTGTATGATGTTGGGACCAGGAGTAAGACAGTTGCAGTGCTCAAAAAAGATGTGCCTCGTGCTGCATGACATGCTGTGTGGTGTGCAGTGCATCCTGTTGGATCCATCGGAGCCCAGCATTGCTGAATGTGCGTGTTTTGCCTGGGGAAGACTGCATAGTGTCACCTTTTAGTAGGTTGAAGAACTTGGCACGATGGATAACAAGCTCTGAGAAATGCAATACTAAGTCATTTAAGACAATCATATAGTTCTGCTCTCTTACATGTAGTTTGTGGTAGATAGGAAGGAGGAGAAGGAAGGGGAAGGCATCCTCACAGTAATTTCTTGGTGTTTCTCTGGCTAACTTCAGCCAGATAGCATGGGGAAAGCCTTCTGATGAATGCCTTGGGAGAAAACATAGCATAGGCTTCTCCTGCAAGTTACCCCAGCTCTGGGTATTTCAGTTGGGTAAAATCTACAGTTGATCCTTTACAGTGTGTGAACACTGCTGGTAGCAGGAAATCCTCAGTTCTCCCTGGTAGCATAAAAATGAAATTGATGGCCAAGCCTTACATAGCTCTGTGAGGGGTTGGCGACCTCTTCCTTTTCATTCAGTTATCCATACATGGGCAGACCTAAACTAGCTGGTGGGTTTTATAAAACCTAATATGAATGGAATTATTTTAACGTATTGCTTTAATTTTTTTTTTTAACTTTCCTTTTATTACATACTGACAGGAAAATCCAATATATAATCCTCTGACAGCTAGTGAGCACCAGAGCCCAAGAAGTCATCTTACAAAGAAGGATATGCAATTTTGTATTTCCATCAAGCGTGCTAGAATAATAAGTCAGCTGCCACAAGCCTTGGAGAACTGGCTGGGATTGGACCTCCTACAGCAAATTGCAATTAAGATTGTAGAAATTTCCCTTTCCAGGACTTGGTTTGCAGAATATAAGGTCTCTATTTTTTTTAAGCTTCCAGTTTAGGCCAATATGTAAGGCAAACTAGGATAATAAGAGGGGTAGAATTACCTCCTGTCTTACCTTCAGACTGTCCCACCACAGTCCTCTATTTGAAAGAAAGGTTCTGAGTATGTTCTGAGGAGTTGGGTACCACAACCCATGTCTGAGTCTGTCAGAGCAAGTGTGTGCCAGCTGCTTTCCCAGGGCATGAAATGCATGTCACCTTCCAGCAAACTTCAGGTGTTTACCTGTGGCATCTCCATCAGGTGCCTTGTCCCCAACAGGTCCCTCTGCAGTCGGTGAAAGGATCTAGGCCCCTTCAGAGGACAAGGCAACCCTCTTGCAACTCAAACTGAGCCCTGGAGGAGCTCCCTCACCTTTGCTAGCTGTAAAGAGAGTTCAGGTCCCTGTACTTCTGTCCAACTCTAGCTCTCTAGAATTTGGAGCCTTTTTTAAGTAATACGTAGGGTCTCTTGATAAGGAGACTATTTAAATATCCATAGAGGAAATGTCCAACTGTGCTAATTAGGTAAGCCCTACAGGACAGCTGTTCTTTGGGTGGGGGTCAGGATGGGTTTGGGGTGAAGGCATGGTAGCTCCCCCTCCTTGGATGCCACACCAATACTCTTGGTTCTGCCCTGATCTGTTGTTTTATTGCCAGCATGGTATGCAGCTCAGAAGTTCCCTTCTGGCTGGGTGCTTCAGAAGACACTGAGCACTTTGCCTTCCCTTCTGTGCCAGCAGGAACAACAGAAACTTTGCCTGGGTAAGATGCCAGAACACAGATCCTAAATAGGAAATGCAGAAACTGAGCTACCTCCCAACCTGTGGACTCTTAATTTCTTCAAAATAAGTGTGAGTTACTTCTGTGGGAGATGTCTTCTGTTCCAGCACGTGTGGCAGTTCATACTTAATCCATTTTCAGGGTGGAAACTGCTTTGAAACTGAGCTGCCTGGATGGAGAGTGCAGTGGAAGAGAAAGGAAGGAAGGGTCATATAGTCCGGGTGCAGTATACTTCTGAACCACTCAGTATTTCTCTGTCTGGGTCCTGTGAAACAAAGACTAGCTTACCCTAAACCACTGTAGAGCCTTTTTGTCTACAGCTGTAGACTTTTTCTTCAACAAATGCTTCCTGCTTTAGGAGAACACACTGTTAAGCATGAGACCTTCTGAAATTAAAACATTAATCCTTTAAGCGCAGGTGATTTCATTTTGATGGCCAAAAGGCTGCAATATATTTCTGGGATCACCTTTCCCTTGTGAACTGCAGTGACATGGCCAGAGGGGCTGGCAGCCCAGGCTGCTCTGCCTCTCTGCTTAGAGAAGGCAGCACTCCCATATCTTTGTGGCAACATCAGGTTTGGGAGCTGGGCAGGCATAGGGGACATTTGGCTGTGCATGTTACCTAAATAGCCATCCTTTATCTCCTCTCTGGAAAAGACAATGGGTGAACTTATTTAGCAAGATTTAGCCTATGGGCAACTAGCTAAGCCACATTGACAAGTTCATAACTTAAGGTCTTTTAAAATAGATATGTCCTTGTTGGCTGGACTTGTGCATTTCCATATTTTTAATTCAACTAGCATGCACTGTTGGAGGAGCTTTCAACATTTAATCTTTAGCTTTTCAACCTGAAACATAGACCTGGTTTATAGGAGAATGCAAAAATGACTGCCCCGCTTTTTCTCTTTCAAGCTTCATGAAGTGAACAAGTTGAAAGAGTGCTGCAGAGTAAGAGGGGTTAAATAAAATATTTGGCTTTAAAAAGTAAAAAAAAATTAAGAAGACAAAGGGCCAAGCTCTGATCTTATTTCCAGCAAAGCAAAGCTGACTTCAGCAGATTTGGAGCCCACCTGAGCTCTGCAGCTGTGGATGAAACTGCAGTGTTTAATGTGAGGCCTTGGGGCCCCCCTCAATGCTGTCAATGCCAGACAAGCTGCCCTAGGTGCCATAGTGATTGTGTGCATTGAGAACATGCACATCAGAAGTGAGTGCAGCATGCACTCTCAAGCTTGGCAAAGGTCACTTGACCTCACCAACAAAATCCTTCCTGCAAGCTGTGTGCTGGATGCCTAATCCAAGCACGTGGAGCCGGTGAACATTGTTGTGCTCAGGATCAGGCTCACCTCTTAAGCTTACTTCTTTCAGATTGTTATTGCTTTGTCCGAGCTCCTCACCATCTCCAGAGAGTGTCATGAATGAGTGGCAAAGCAGGCTTGTCACACCTCAATGCTCACAGACTGTAAATAGAACAAGCTCACACCACTCCCACACAAGCATGCATTACACAGTCAAACAAAAATATCTGTACTTTCCAGATGACTCCAATGATTTTTAATGCCACTGACTCTAAATCATGTGCTTTTCTATTACCCTGGGAGAGCACCCAACTTGTGTTTTGATGGGACTGCTACCTGGTATGGCTTTGTGTCAGCCACACCATATGTAGTTATGGGTAGCTCAGTTTGCTTATGGTGTCTGGGAAAATTTTACCATGGTCTCTATGGGCCACATCTCTTTTCTACATCTTTGTCTCTAATGATGCAAAGCTGGGCTTAAGTCCCCTTGCCAATTCCCACTGTGCCAGTGACCTAAAATGAGCAGATATTACTCCCATGAGTTAGTATTGACCATACATCACAAAATTATCCTCACAGCTTACTGCCAGTTTTCTCAGTCTTGAAGTTCAGTTTGAATTCAGACATATGGCTTTAAAATCTCCAGAGATCATCATCAGTGCTGTAGGAAGGAGATTTCATTCCCTGTCCCCATTAGTCAACTGTGAGCTTTCCTGTGCTAAACCCACTCAGGAAATGCTGCAACAAAAGAGGCAAACAGTTCTCAGCATTCCTCGTTGCTCAGAAGGAGTTAAGCTCTGCACGACAGCTAACCGATCGAGTTCTTCTGGCATTATCCCATGAGCTTAAGTCATTGCTGATGACTTCACCCTCATGGTGACATCAGCCTCTAATCTCGTGAAGGTGAATTCATGTGAGATTGCTTCAAAACAATTACTCCCTAAATTGTAGGCCATTTCAATTGATATATGGATGCAACATTCACTTTAGCAGATTGTAGCCTCTCTTATGAAGTGTGCGTACACATTTTCCATATTGTATTTCAGCTTGTGTGTTATGTCAAAAATGGGCACTGCAAGAGATGATCAGGAGAATGTGTTTGTTTTAAATGAGAAGTAAAACAAACAAACAAAAACGAGCCCTCTGATAGTACTAATTTTATATGTATGACTTCTCTACAGTCATATATGTGGTTTTTCTGACTCCGTCTGGGTGCTGCCTCTGTCTCTGTCTCTGCTGGAATATTCCTTCTTCTTTGGCTAGGATGTGTCTCTGCTTCAGAGTGTGCTGTTCATTTCAGATTCTCTTGTCTTTTCCCATACATGGGGAAAAATGTAGACAGACAAACAGCCAGGATGGTTACTTAATAGATCACAATTTTTAATAATATTAGATATCTTTTTCTCAAATTAAATATAGGCATAAGCACATAAAACCAGTATATTGGGTCTTAAAATATTATCTATTTTTCTCTTTCCTCTGAAGAAACGACTCAGAGAAACATGCAGACACAGTCAGCACTTACAAGAAGTGGTTTTAATAAGAGCGGACAAGTCATCATCCCAGCTGTGCAATCCTTGCCGAAGTCAAAGGGTCTGAAAAGAAAGGCCCTATTTGTCCTGATGAGCAGCACACACATGTATACTGAAGGAGGATAGTGACGTATTTAGACTAGAAGTTTCCCAGACCTAGAAGAGACATTTGTTTGCTTAACTTCATTGTTCTTCCCTTCTCTCATCACCTGTCCTCAGCTGACTGCACTGTAGAACGCTGCACCGTCATCCACCTTAAAACCAGAGGGAAAGAAACTTCCCCCTCCCCAGCAGCTCTCATGCTTCCAACTGCTAGTAGAAAACCTCTCTTAACTGCCCTATGAGTCTGGCCACAGCTGGGGAGGGGGTGACAGGGCACACGGCAGCACTGACAGCAGGAGGATTCAGACACTCTCCTCTCCTCTGTATTGTGAATAGACTTCTTAATGTGACTAATAGCTCTTGGCATTGAACTGTAGCTCCTGAAGTGCAGAGCTGGCATGTCCATGCGCTAATGTTTAAAGTAATGTGTCAGAAAAGTTTTATAGTAGTAGCACAGTATTGTTGGGGGTGAAGAAGCCTGTTTAAATAAAGCCAATAAAATTCTACTATCAGCACTTTTCTCTCTTTATTGTTGAGAGGGTGGAAATTACTAAAGTTTTTATTTGGTGTTAGCAGTGTTATGCTAGAATTTTTCCCACATTTGGAAGTGGACTAGGTAGTGATAAAAAATCATTAAACAGTGAAAAAATTGTCCTCAGCTCCTGGATGCTCAGGAGGGGCTTGGCCAGAGAGGAAGCAAACCTACTGTGGGCACCTAGAAACAGATTTATTTTTCTCCTTACAAAATAAACCCTGTGCTATTCTTTTAGGAAGGAAATTGAGTCTCTGGATGACTCGCAAATGTTTTGCTCATTGTAGTGGCCTGTATGTTTCCTTACTATCCAGATCTGATTTAGATTAGGGCCTTCTGGGGAGGGCTTGGGGTAAAGACTGGCTAAATAAGAGGAAATTTGTATAGTTTTAGTCCAAGGGGCAAGTGCTGTTACCCATTACATGTGTACAAGCTATAACAGAGGGGCTGCATCTGTCTTAGCTATAGTTAAGTTTGTCCCATGCTTGGTCCTTTTCCTCTGCCCTTTCCTCCTCTTTCAGAGGGAAGGGAAGCAAGAAAAACAGAGGAGGGTCTCCCTAAACTGTTCTCCGTGACTGAAACTGTTACCAGGGTTAGATAAAATGTCTAGAGTTTAACTCAAGAGAAGGAATAGGTAGGAAAAGTCAGATCAGCAAGCGTTACTTAAAATGCAGTTATTGTAGCTGATCTTCATAGGGGCTTGGAGTGAAACAGAAGCAGAAAAGCTAAGGGTAAAAGTAAAAAAGGCATTTAATCTGTGTTAAACTCCAGTAGAAATGGCAGCTTCACTCTGTCAAGCTCTTGGTAACTGCTCCTAGAATGCCTGGTACCTGTAAACTGCTGTAAGCCCATCAAACTAATATGTTCCTCAACATCAGGCCAAAATACTGAAGGCTCGGTTTAGGCCAAACTGGGGTGGTGCAATCTTTATAGTGCTGGAAGCTGGAGAGATGTTTGAGAATGGGGTTGGAGTGGTTTGGCAGGGTTGGTGCATGGTTCTGTATGCCAGGTATCTCTGGTCCACAACGTTCCATGTGGATGAAGTGGCTTCTCTGTCAAAACAAGGACAGTGGGCTGGTGGAGCTGCTGAAGGGCTGTGCTTGTGGGCCAGCCACTCTCAACCTCTGTTTCCTGATAATCCTTCTCTTCTCCTGGCTGGGAGAGCACCTCACAAGCAGTTTTCCTTCTCTGCCTGGTGCTTCAGAGGGCTAATGAGATGAAAGGGAATAAAGGACACTGCCCTTGTAGTGTGCCCACCAATTCTGGAGAGAGCATCATCTGTGATTGGCAATTCAGTTGACCATGTGGCTACCAGATCCCTGTTTTTGTCTTACAGAAAGAAATTTCATTGTTTTCACTAAAAAACCCCCAAGCTGGCATGCAAAGAACAGCTCCACACAGCAGGCTGTGGTTTGTTTTTACTGTCTTTTCTAGCTGGGCAAAAATAACCTGCCTTTCAAGATCCACCTTCTTTCCCCACTGTGTACTAGGTCTGTGTAAACCTTTTTGTACTGTGTGTGTTGAGGTTTTGCACTGATACAGGAACCTTGAGGATTCAAAGATACGTTTAAAAGAAACAGAAATCCTACACAAAAAAGAAAACAGAGGTAATCCACCCCCATATAGCTCTGCAGTAGCAATAGCTGCTCCACCACAGCATTGTCATTAAATGAAGGATCACACCTATTCTCAGGAAATGGGAGGCAGCACAAGTTGGAGCCCTTGAGCACTACCAGATGCCAGCAATGCTGGTCAGCTCAGCAAAATTTTGGTTTCTTAGTTAAAGGTCTCTTACATCTGACTGGGGAACCATGTTTCAATATTTTAGATGATATTTTTTCATGCTTATAGAGAAAGCTATTGCTCATTGAGGTGCAAGGAGGTGTTGCATCTTGGTTAATCATGAACAGCTATTTGTTTCCTCAAGGTGCCATTTGTAAAATTTGGAAAGGGATTTCAGGGCACATTTGTTACTTTCATGGTGTGATGACTTGGATGGGATAGAGTTAATTTTCTTGGAGTACAGCCTTAGGAGAATTCACTACTGTGTATAGAATCATAGAATCAACTAGGTTGGAAAAGACCTTTAAGATCATCAAGTACAACCATTATCCCAGGACTGCCAAGTCCACCACTAAACCGTGTCACTAAGGGCCTCAGTTTTTGAACACTTCCAGGGGCAGTGGCAATCTGGAGCAGCTCACCACTGTCTCCCATCACTGCTGAACCTAGACCTGATTATCAAGGTACTAGAGGCAGTACTCAAGTATAAGTAGGATGGTCTCTGAATTTTGTAAGGATGGTGGAGTTAACTGTGAGCTGTGAGGAATTCTCCTTTCCTACATTTTATGTTATCTCTCAAAGAGATTTTGCTAGAGGCTTAAAAGCTCAGGTGGGCACTGTATATTTAGGGTGAGATGTGGCAGCTGCTGTTTGTGGGCAGACATGCATGAGTTTGCAGAACAGAACTAGAGAGTAAAGCATGAGAAATTTTTCCATTTGTAAGTAAAGCTCTTGTTTCCAGGTAATAATGGAAATTCATGCAGTTGAATGTGTGAATGACTAGTCCAAAGCCAGTCAAAATCAATGACTCTTGAAGGGATTTAAAGCGGGCTGCTGAAGTGCAGAATAGATAAAATATAGATAAAATATAGATAAAATATGAGATATGTATATTTTTGAAGAGGTGTGGTTTCAATGCTCTGCATGAGACCGCTGTTGACTACGGGACTCTCTGGAAAAACTATTAATATACTTTGCTTCTTGAAGACAAAAATAATTTGCAAACAATGTCTTGCGCTTGTCTGCTACAATGTTCAGTGGAGCTGGGGACTGTATTCATATGCTAGAGGAACATGGCCAAGAAAACATATTATTTTGTTTTGTAGAATACACTTTCTCCAAGAAGAAATACATTGAGCAGGACAGGGGCACTGGTAAAAATGAGAAGTACCACTAAGTATTTTTCATATAAGGTTTTAAAAATACTTTCTAAAGGACAACATCTCTTATCTCCATTTTACAAATAGAGTATCTTAGAAACAGAGGATTTTGAGAAATTGAACAAATTCACATGGCAAATCTCCAGATGCAGGAACAGGCTGCTCGGATTTATTTTTTTTGTCTTCATTTAATTGGGTAGGCAACCCTATGAGTCAAAAGGTAATGATGATGTAGACTTCCCAATAGGCTCAGCTATTTTCTCTTTGCCTTTATCCCAGCCTCCCCTTTGGACAATGGGGCAGCCATGGGGAGCTCCCTCTTTTCCCACCCACACTCATTCCTTGGCTGACATGATGTAGCAAGAAAAGCAGGAAAAGCAAAAAGTTAGCAGAAGAAAGGATTAATGAATGGGCTCATATGCCACAGGAGCCTTCCCTACTCAAGCAATCTCTGTTTCTATAATTCATTTATTATACATATAGGCACAGTGGAACATTTTGGTTTCTGTAGAAGATCCTACTCAGATAGCCACTCTCTGCCACATGAGGATCAGATACTCTTGCCTCCTGCCTGTGCATCAGGGCTGGGTTTAGACCTGCCTGTGATTAGGCAATAGTTTTTCTCTGGATGGAATGCTCCTGCTGTTGCTTTCCTAGCACTCCCATCTTGCGTCCCTTGCAAGCTGCCCTGGCAATAGTCCTGGAAATTCAAATTCTTCATGTTTTCCCCAAGAAGATATAGCAGGAACTTTCTTAATTTCTGCATCAAGTCAGCTTGAGCTTCATTAGGGCAAGAATGGAAGAAATATTGCAGAGATCATCTTTGAGATTACATGGATAATAGAACATTCTGCCTCTTACAAAGAAAGTAGTGCTATTGGTGGAAAGGAGTTTACTATGTGGTTTTCACTTTTCTGTTGGGGATGATACTAAGAACCCCCAATCTCCTTCTCATAAAGACTGCAGATGAAATACTAAATGACATTTCTCTGCCATTTATGAGCGATCTGGGTAGGAGGAGAAGGAAGGGAAGGAAGGCGATTAATTAATGCCCTGGAAGTGTAAGGCTGGATGAGAGTTCCAGCTATGGTCTATACCCACTTCAACCCAGTGTAGGAGAGATCTGGAGAAGACTGTCAAGCTGTTTAGAAACAGCCTTCCCACAGAGCAGGAGAGACAGAGATGGAGCACGGTCTGAAAATCTTACCAAATATGTCCAAATATTTGAAATAAGCTCAAACATTCAGTGGCTGCTTAGACATACCTTTTACATTCAACCCACAACAATTAGCGTGAACTGAACTCTGGTTTATATAGAGGAAGAAAATAAATGTGGAGAACTCGAGCTTGACATTTTTTAGGGCTGCTACATTTTCCTTATTTCTTTATAAGGTTTGATTAATGTTTTTTCATTTTTGAATGTCAATGAACATTGAACTTGAGCTCAGCACATCATCAAGCACAGCAGTGAAATGACAAAGAACAGAATACATGTCTATATGTTTCAGACATATTGGATGCCTTCTCCAAAACCTTACTGAGCTCCATTAAGATCTTTACCATACTTAGGCATTTTACATTATTTCTATCAAATAACTGCACGAAGGTAGCCTTTTGTGATCCTTACCTTGTATCTCTCTGAATAACTGCTTTGTGTACTCAGATGTGAAAACATTTGGTAAAATACTGACCCATGGCATGTCAAGGCAGGCACAGTAGTGTTTTCTAGAGGTGTGAAATACCTGCAGAGCTTTCTGACTTCACTGGAGAATGAGTGCTCAAAACCTGTTAAAATCATGCTGTTGCCTACAGCTATCTTGGGAAGCATTGGGTTGATTGTGCTCAACTCTTAGAAGCTAGAAAATTTGACGGGTCACAAGTGAACTAAAAATGCAGCTTTATTAACCCAGGGGGAGAACTAGAACTACAAGTAATTATAAGGCTGGATTAGGACAACACAATAATAAAGAGAAGAGAGAAAGAAAGCCAAGTAGGACCTAAGTTACTGTTACATCCCATAGCTGAAGTACTGCTTTACAGAGGTGCCATTGCCACTGTGCCTTTCTTTATCTGGCAATGTCAGTTCATGTTACTACCTACACTACAGATATGATATGAAGCAGCATTTACCATTTACTTATTTTCTGTGAAGGATTCAAACTAATGACATGGTGACGCTGGACTGGGGAGAAAACAGCTGGGAAAAAAACATTAGACATGGCAAAAACCAGCCCAACTTCTAGTTTAAATCAAGGAAGACATCTAACAGCCTTTAACTTCTTCAGCCTATATTCTCATACCTTTTGCAAAGCAAAGCAGATTTCCTGATGTGGTGGGTTGACCTTGGCTGGAGGCCAGGTGCCCACCACACTGCTCTATCACCCTCCTTTTCAGTTGAATGGGGGAAGGGAGAAGAAAATAAGAGGGAAAAAACTCATGGGTCAAGATAAAAGCAGTTTAATAAAAGAAGACCAAAGGCCATTCATAAAAGCAAAGGAAAACAAAAGATTTATTCTCTACTTTGCATCAGCAGGCAATGGACAGCCACTTCCTGGGAAGTAGGGCTTTAGTACATGTAGTGGTTTCATCAGAAGACAAATGTCATAATAATGAGTACACCCCCTTCCCCTTCTTTCTATTAGCTTTTATTACTGAGAAGGCATCACATGGTATGGAATATCCCCCTGGTCAGTTTGTGTCAGCTGTCCTAGTTCTATGTCCCCTCCCAAGATCTTGCCCACCCCCAGTCTACTGATGAGGGGGAATGTTTGAAAGACTGCCTTGTTACTGTGTAAGCCCTGCTCAGCAGTAGCCAAAACACTGGTGTGTTATCAACATCTTTCTAGCTACTAATATGAAGAACAGCACTGTGAGGGCCACTGTGGGGAAAATGAACCCCATCTAAGCCAGACCCCATACACCTGATCCAGCTGTTCCTGTGGTAATTTGTGTGGTAGTTTTTGATCCTTTCCAAGTGGCGTCATCTACAAGCAAGCGCAAGGGAACCAGTTGTCACATTCATTTACTCTGTTAATTGTATGACTGAGAAGGCAGTAACCAAACTCTGCATAGAGTGAGTAAATATGCTTGAATTCTGGAGCCAAGTCACATTTCCTAGCTTTTGCAGAGATTATGCCCAAATATCCTGTTCATCACTGTCACATTTTACTTAGTTCCCAGGACAGGGAGGAATATTCCTCCTGTCAAAACCTGAGTGCTGTTGGTGGAGAATAGGAAGCCTTTTGTTCTGCTGTGATTGTATGGATCGAGGTAATATGTATTGATGCATTGTCCCTCGAGAAGCAGAGATAGCAAACTTCTCCAAGCCTGCTCAGAGGAAAATTATTTCCAGACTAACCTTGAAGCTGTTCATTACAAGCATGCAAATGCACCTGATAAGTACAGGTGAAGCTTGAAACATGAGTCTTAGTTGTGATTGTTATCCTAATGTGTACCATGAACATGCTCCGGCTCCAGGAGAGATGGGTGAGAGAGAAAGGCTCAGATCCATTCGTCCAGAATAGGCCATCAGAGCCATCACAGACTGCAGAGTTTTTTCCATAAAACTGAAACAAAGCATATCTACATGATTCCTATAAGTGGTATCTGTTCTCACTTAAAGGCTCTAAATCACAGTGAGGCCATGAGATTTAAGGATTATGAGACAGTATCTGTTAGATCATAACACTTAAGACTGAGTTATTAACCTAGGAACACGATTCTGAGATGCCTGTCAAGGCATCATTTCTGTAACAGACAAAGGTATGTTTGGAATGACAGAAGTGACTGTCATTCCAAAGGAGGCAAAGGTTTAATGATAAATTTTGAGAGAGAGGTTTGTAGTTCCTTGTAAATGAACAGTGAAGAGCATTAATTCTGTAGCACACAAATTTATTATTTCGAACTGTTGCAAAGTGGATGAGATATATGAGTCGTAAGTCTCCTGGTTAGTCCATTTTTTATGAGATACTTAAAAAAGGAAGGCGTGGGGCAAGTCTGTGATTACAATGACACTGTGATGTAGAGGTAAAACAAATGTGGAGTCACTCATCAGAAAAAGAAATCTCAAGGTTATGACAATGAATACATGGATGAGAGGGTTTAAAACCAGAAAAGAACAGAAACAGTTAAAGAAGGAGCTGTTTCTGCAAGAGTTGTTTTTAAGAATGTTAAATGTATACCCTGTTGTTCCTACGGTGTAAGCATATGCTGCTTTCTATGGCGACTGTTACCTTTCATGTGGATATTTTGAAATATTCATTACACTGAAGACCAAAATATTTAATGGATCTGTTGTTATCTAACACTCATGCATGCATGGTTGCATCCAAAGTAATACAGGGGCTAGGTGAGGAGATGAGGTTAAGATGGCTTCATGCCCTCCATTGCTTTGCCTGGACTGTGTAATTTCCTAAAAGCAGACTAGGTTGTTGTAAGTTGTACTTAGCTGTTGTGACACAACCCACCTGTCTCCTGGGTCCTTCACGTATTACTAATGGAATACAGAATGTGTCACAGAAGATGGATGGCTTGTAGTGTCTCTTGCACTAGATTTATAGGTTCTTTTATGCCACAAGTATGGTGAAAGGGCCAAGAAAAGGCTGAGAATCTGGACTGTGATCCATGTGAGCACTGAGCAACATTACTGCTGTAATAATTATAAAAAAATTAATTAAAATATGCAAAAGAGAAATTATAAGGAAATGGAATTGCATTCACTTCTCATATTGTAACAACTAAATTGCCTGTTAGTATAATAATTTGTACAAAATATTGCAGACAGCTCAAGTGGTTTGCTAGAACATTGTGCTGGATTTCTCTCACATATATTCAGCTGCTGCTAACGCTAAAACCAAAATACTTACCAGTGCTTGTTGACATTTCACGATGGTAGCCACTTCTAGAATGTTGGTATTTCAGTGCAAACACCAGTTTTCTATGTGTGCTTCCTATTTATTATTTTGTTAGAAGGCCCAAGTGCATTGACAAGGACTGAAATGATGTCAGGTTAAAATAACACTACTGTAATTTGGGTTAGGTGTACTCAAGTTTCTGTAAATAATTTGTCATTATATTCTGAATTAGTTCTAAGAAAGGTGAAAATAAGAGGAAGAACTACCTCTTATATGATGGACCAGAGAGGATTTCCTTTTCCTATCTGCAAGTGCAAAGTCTGTGGAGCATGGGAAATGCAGTGCAACAAGGAAATTCAGGTTGCAGAAGGGGAAAGAGTCACAGGAGACCTGCATGATGGCTCCCACAAAACACCACCGCAGCATATTTTTTTCAGGTTTTAGTTAACCTTTTTTTTAATTTTTTTTTTTTTTTTTGGTTTTGTCATTTCACTTTAAAAAGGGGAGAAGTGATTTGGTCTTGTACTGGTATTGCTGTAAATACTGGCTTTTACATTTGACCAGGAGGCTGGATCCCTACTGGTTTTACAGCCAGTAAGTATGCAAGCTGCATGAATTTCACCTCAGAATATTTGAAAATTTGTCAGCACTGTTCCACATTTGAGGAGTGCCACAAAGACGGGATGAGAGTGCAACTCCATGGCTCTCAGCAGAGCTGGGATTTCACAAAGGAATTTTCCCCCCAAATGTCAGAAGGCTAACACAGAGACACTGAAGAGACATGTTTTCATGATTTGTATTTCACTTCTCCAAGCTGATATTCTCTTTGCTATATAGCCCTTTTTTTCCACTTGGGAGGAGGCTAAGATTTGGGATTCCCCTCTACTTCTGTTTTCTTTATCCCTGAGTCCCTTCATGTTGTGTTTCCATATAGTTGCTCAATAAATGTTCCCTGTCTATGGCCATGACTGTTAAATCATCACTTTTATTCTAAGGGTGTGCTTTCTTTAAATAGTGGGTGTAAAGCTCTTCTTCACGCATCCCGTATAACTCTTGAGCTCTGCTGCTGGTGCCAGTCTTGATGGTCTTTTCATTACCTGCTTTGTGCTTTGTTTCTGCGTCTAAGTCTATCCCTTAGGAATGGAATAATTTCCAACACTTTTTTTTGCAAGAAGACTGTGTTTTATTTAACTGCATGCTAAAATCCCGTTCTTCCTGCCAGACCTGTGGAGCACTCAAAAGCACAGATGGTGGGTTGCCCTTTTTTTGTGTCTGTCCTGCAGGGAAGGAAGATGGAAAGAGAGGGCTTTTCTTCAGGCTGGGCTTTGGCACAGCAGAAGGTATGCCGTCAAAGCTGACAAATAGCAGACAGGGCAGGGTATTAAGATGGTATTCAGCAAACCTGTTTTCAGTCCTTGGCTCAGTTTCCAGTACAACAGGTATGAAATTTTCCTTCCTCACTGAGGTGTTGTGAGAGTAAAACCACGTTAATAATTGTGGCTGGCAACTCGGGGGTGAGGGGCAGACAGTGCTTTTCCAGCTCTGTGCTTAAAATTGCAACAGAATGAAGCTGGGTGTTGGGTTTGGGTTCTGTCCTGCGAGAAACAGATGGGGGAAGCAGCTCACTGCAGTGATGGGTGCTCCTGGGAAGATGTTCAGGCACCTCCATGGTGCAAGATCGTGCAAAGGACAGAAATGTGGTTGCTGAGCTTAGGTCTCCCACTGTTAGTCCACTTCTGAACTTGAGCATCCACAAGAATTTGCATCCACAAGCAAGATGGAAAACTGAAGAACATTTTGGGTTTGAGTGTTACAAGATACATATTGGTTTTGGAAGTTCAAAGAAAAGCTTAGTTAATTTCTGTTAGAAGAAAAAGATCCCGTTATTAAATTCTAATTGCAGTGTTTAAGATTTTTCTTCCTTTTATAAGCTATGTTAGAAATAGGGCACCCCCCTCCCCCGATAAATGGCAACAGATGTAGCTCTGTAGACTTCAGACTGTTCCAAAGCCTTTGACAGGACAAACAACACTAGCATACTTTCCAGTCTCAACCATCAAATAAAGTGTTTACAAATTAGGACATAACAGCCATTGCTTTTCTTCTCTATAATAAAAGAGAAAAACAAAAAGGGCTTCAGATTATTGAATCTGTTATTGAACCTTAATTATCCCTGCTTCTTTGACACTTTGAAATCTACATCACGATAAATAATATTTCAGCCCTTTCTTGTGTGCAACAAATTGTTGTTTACAAAATGCAGTGTAGTATAAAATTTTCTATTCTCTCAGGACCCAGACCACATAGTGACCAGGGTTTCAGTCTCAGTTAGTGATTCCAGTTGAATAACTGGAACAGAGCAAGAGTAATCTTCGTGGAAGCATGACCAGCCACAAATGGCAAAATGTTTAGCAATGTCTCAGATTTGCTTTGCCTCTATTGCTTTCCTTCAGGCCAATGACTTTTAATGCCAATGTGCCAGAGTTTGCATGGCAATATTGCTTGGCTAAATACAGAGATGGACTTGCAATGGGAAAAATGGACTTTGCAAAGAGCTCGGGAACTTTACAGTTATTATCTTTTTTTTTTTTTTTTAAAGTGAATTGCCTTTGAATTTGCCAAATTAATATAATATCAAATTAAATGAGTGCATAATCAGGATAAATGTGAGCTGGAGTTTTATTCGTGGACCAAATTCTGGAACTGGCATATTACACTGCATCTTCTCCTGTAAGAAATGCAAATAGAGAGGATCTGGCCCTAGACTGTGTGTAGTACTTCAGATGTCTCTAGAAAAGTGTCTGTATATAGGTTGAATCAGTCCTAGTCATGCCAGGATTTAGTTTACAAATGAAATAAATATCAAACAATGGATCTTAATTGATTTGATTTATATTAATCACTGGTGTCCATCCTTTCTTGGCTTTCTGGATTTTCTTTTCTGACTGTTTTATTGGCCAATATCACACTACTTCCCCTTTGTTTATGCTGTACAGCACTTGTCTCTTTTCCCCAAATAGGAAATTAAACAAAATTCTTTGCCACAGAAAGAGGGCTCTGTCTCCATCCATTCCATTTGAGGGTGCCATATGCCCAATTAAACCCTTCTTTTCACCTTGATGATTATTTTTTGTTAAAGATGCAAACGTCCAGAGCGTGCAGACTGAGCTAAAGAATTGAGGTTGGACCTGGACCAGCAGAAGACTCATTGTTCAAATCATGTTGGTACAGCTTGAGCAAACACTCAAAGCAGCTGGTCAGCTCCAGATGGATTTCGTCTCCAGTCAGCCGTTACATGCAACCTTGCTTCCAGTGCCTTACCTCTCTCTGCCCAGGCCCTCTGTCTATTTCTCTTTCTTATTTCCCATCTTATTTTGAACAGCTATGCATATTTTGTGGCTGTTTCTTTTTCTGACAGGAGAAATGTTTTGTTCTTCCTTACTGTCTTCTGAACAGAAGAAAAATAAGTGAGAGCAGAACCCCAAAGAGCTCCCCTTTTCTTTCCTCCAGTTCTCTGCTTCTCTTCTTCCAGTAGAGAAATTCATAGCAGACAGGAACGAAGAAAGTGAAAGCAAAAATGCACTTTAATCTGAAAACTCTAAAAATAGGAAAAAAAAGAAAAATAAAATTCCATTTTAAATCAAGGTAAAAAAATTTTACATTTTCCTGTATAAAACTCACCCAGTAGCATTTCAAGAGACTTTTTTCTGCTCTGGAAAGTGTTTGGTTTAACTTTTTTTTTTTTCATGATCAAGTACTAAGCATATCTGCTCTTTTTTATATTTTCTGGCAGTTTCAAACCAGCTTTTTCTTCTGGGAGTTGAGGCTGCATGTGTGTTAATACATGAAATGTGCTTGAGCCTAACCCCTGTTACACAGTGCCTGGAGTGCCTGGGCTGGCAGGGTATCTTGGTGTTTGGGGGCTGTGTGTAGACCACCTGCCCCTGGACACCCTACGGCTCCCCCATGCCTGGGGGACACTCTAGCTGGCACAGGCCCAAATGTGCCATAATAGGGCCACTCCAGCAGCTTAAAAGTAGGGATAATGACTTTTTCCAGGACTCAGGACTTTTACCAAGACTCAGGACTCTTTCGAGGCACAACTTAGTAGTATAGACACAAATGGAGAATATTAGTGCTTTTTTGTAGGTCCATCAACTGTTTGGGTGTTGGAAGTAGGCTTTAACTGTCAAAGCTATGAGGAGCAATTTATTAGCTAGTTTTCAAAAGCAAAACAGTCTCTTCTTCTGTTAGAGGTTGTGCAAACACCAACTGAGGCTTGAAAGTGTGAGAGATGTGGGTCAAACCCTCCGTGATGAACATACAGTCACAGCAGCTCACCCAGAAAATACTCTACACCAGTCCTTGCACTTCAGGGCAACAGTCACGGGCATAGCATTACTGAGAAGCTATGTGGACTTGGGTTGAGGACATTTCTTCGAAATCGTATACCCATGAGGCACCATACCAGTTAATTAGAAGAGTTCCAGTGGAAAACTGCAGTTCATGTTTTTACTTGACCATTGTCTCCTGTAGAGCTCATAACAGACTGACTTGCTTTTCCTTTGAGTTAATCCTGTGTTTATGGAACTGATGTTTAGATATCAACCATGAGAAATCATTGCTCTTCTTGCCGGGTGCATTTGCACCTGTGTGTGCTGGACTGGAGCACAACAGGCCACTGCTGTCCAGATACTTCCACGGTAGCCAGTCATTACTGTTATCTATCTCCAGAGCAGAACAAATCCAGGTGATGTTCCCAGTGATTGCATGCAAGGAGCAAAAATGGTTCTGTTTTCATGAGGCAGCAACCCAGAGTCCTCAGTCTCTGACATGGGCCAGAGCCATATGTGGACAAATCCTTCTCAAGTTACAAGTTAGTTACAGCTGGAGGTTTAACAATGTAGTTACTAGGTAATTGTGCTGTCCAAGTTAACTATTAATTAACCTCTCATCAGATGATGTCAAACCTGGCTGTACAAGAAACAAATGCCGTAACTGTCACAGTTTTTTTCCTAGTTGACTTTATTGATTATGCAGTAAAAAGATAAGCATGGCAGGATGAGATTGCATTTACTGCCCATTGAGGAGATAATTCTTATTTGTGTTTTCATTCAGATCTTTAAGAAGTCCCACATCTCTGTGAAGATATTTTGCTTGCTTTTTTAGCAGGAATTATGATACCCCATCCTGCTGTAACAAGGCCCAGGTACTATTTCTTTGGGTAATCTCTTCTACTCTTTCTCCCCTTTTTCATAGCCTATTGATAGCATTTTGTTAAACAAGCTTTGAAATAACATTTACATCTTTCTAGCAAGGACAACACCTTGTTTGTTCTGTGAAGTGTCAGGCTGACTTTTTCAGAGCTATAAAAAGTTCAGTCAAAGTATTTCTCTTTCTGATGTAAAGCATTGCTATTTCTTACATTATTTAGGATTTCGGGAAAGGAAATAGTTTGTGAAGTTGCCACCAAACTTAAAAAATGCTGGCTCCACAGCTGTCTTACTTCTTTCTGTTGCTGGGACTTTCTGCAGCACAGCAGTACAAAATAAGAACACTCTCTCTTCCTCTGTCTGAACCAGTGGCCTTTGAGGTGACCTTTTCAAAATTACAAGCTAGGGTGTTCTGAATGCCACCATTAATTCAGGTTAGCCAAGAAACTGCAATGTATGCTACTTCATATACTCAGCATGTCCACAAAATGCTCGGACTGCCAAAGTCCTGGAATCCCAGGGCTTGTGTGGACAAGTAGGGACCAATTTTAGCGGCACCCGCACCGCACCATCAGCAGGTTGTTTACCAAGTTATTTTGAGAAGCTCATAGGAAGACAAGGAGCTGAGAGGGATCTTTGAAACAGATGTCTGTCACGTAGCGTTTGTAGATTTTATTGTCTGCCAGTTACAAGGGCTAGGTCTGTGAGCCACACCGGCAACATTGGCTTACTGACGGAGAGATTAAGTACTCATTTTGTAATTAGTGGGAGTATTACTTCGTTTTTATTGCAGTAATGCATAGAGCTTCCAGCAGAGACTGAGGGCCTCTCTGTGATAAGCATTAGATTTACGTATAATAATAATTAAAGTTCTTGCCTCATACTTGTATGAAGGTCATCTGAAAGATGCTGAGAGATTTCAAAACAAATAAGGCAATTCTGAAATGGATCCACCTTGAGCTGCTCAGATCCCAAAGTTGCAAGATCAAGTCAAGACCACACACAGAGCTCTCCCTCTCCATGTTGTTTATGGATGGTTTACAAGGGGCTGTTCCCAGGGAGTCACTACCACAGGCACTCCAATGTTATACCCACTTCTAAAACAGTCTCCACAGAATCGTTATTATGAACATTTTTTCAGATGCTATAAAATAACAGCTTCACAGTGAGTTAACTACTCTCTAGCTTAGTTGGATAGAGAACAATATAGTTTATGTGCTCTGAGCTTTCTCATGGATTATATTTATCACTCGGTCAGTGGCAGTGCCCCTGTTTGACAGATGTAGGCCATTATTGAGCAATTTGGCCTTCAAAACAGTGACTGTATTTGGAAAGGTACTTTTGGCATAGCCAACCTCCATTTTAGCAATTCATAATATAACGTAATGCCTTGGGAGACCTTCCTTATGTTGACAAAGACATGGAATGGGCTACTCCCTAGAACATTTTAATAAATGAGGCGGTGAGGGCATTGTCAGTAGAAAGAAATGCCAGACTGGGCTTTTCCACCACTCTTCTTTCACTAAGATGATGGCTTCTGTCAGCTCCTCCTGCATATAATTTAATTTACCAGTTTAAAATCTTAGAAATAATGAGTCACGTTGAAATAGAGTTCAGGAGTGAGAGTGTAATAGTAGGGAGGTAAGAACACTTTGTCTGGGGTGTCTCCACCTGGTGGGAGGGACTGCTCAGGTGTGACCTTTAGGCAAAAGTGAGGGGTGGGGTCTGTTCACAAGCTCTTCTCCCACTCTACTCCACTCTTGTGACACCTCACCTGCATCCAAAGTTGGGGATCAGAACACAAGAGGAACACGGAGCTATTGGAACAAGTTCAGGGAAGGGCTATGAAGATGGTGAGAGGGCTGGAGCGCCTCTCCTATGAAGGCAGGCTGATAGAGTTGTACTTGTTCAGCCTAGAGAAGAGAAGACTCCAGAGAAACCTTAGAAAAGTTTCCTTAGAAAATTTTCCTACAAGAAATCTGTAGAGGGACTCTTTACAACAGCATGTAGTAACAGGACAAGGGGTGATGGCTTTAAACTGAAAGAGGGTAGAGTTAGATTATATACTAGGAAAAAATTCTTCACAATGAGGATTGTGAGGCACTGGCACAGGTTGCCCAGAGAAATTGTGGATTCCTGACTCCTGAAAGTGTTCAAGGCCAGGTTGGATGGGGCTTTGAGCAAGCTGGTCTACTGGAAGGTGTCCCTGCCCATTGTAGGGGGGTTGAAACTAGATGAGTCCTTAGAAAGGACTTATGGTCCTTTCCAGCCCAAACCATTCTATGACTCTATGGTTTTATATTTGTTAATTTAATAGTGAGGGAATGAGTCAAACTTGGAAGGACTGGAAGGGAACTTGGTTCTTAAGGCCAGGAAGAGGTAGAAGGGAAGAAGCCACTGTAGACAGAGACTGAGGAGAATATGATGATGTAGGAATGTGACTTCAGACACAACCTTGTCCTTGAGAAGACATGTTTGCTGAGTCAGTGGCCAAGGTCAGCCTTGATTTGGCCAAGAGCACTCCAGCATGCCTCCTTCTCCCAGTACTGAAATAGAAGGGCTTTTCCCTTTCTGGTGTGGTTGTTAAGACTGAAGGACTCAGTGATCCTGGCAGCATCCTCTGTGAGCATGACCCAGCTTTGTCAGTGAATGCCGCAAGTTCTAGGCCACAAGGGGTATGGGATGGTAGACCTGACCATTTTGGAAAAATCTCTTCACCAGCTGAACAAGGCATGGCGTTGACTATATGGCATGAAATTTGAGTTACTGACATGGGCTCACAGTCCCATAAACAGTCTCCTTCCCATTGCCATTCCCCAACCATCACGAACAACAACAATGTCCTCGGGTGGGTAATGAGCTTGAAAACAAGACCAGAGTCTGCTGGGACACTGTGTACATATAGCAAGACAAGGCAAATCATCTCTGTCTGTGTCTGGGGATATCTTGGCCAGCAAGCAGTGGGTTCGCCAGGAAAGTTCACTGTCAGAGGCCACCCAGCCCGGGGAAGTCCTTGAAAGGGTGGTGTGAATATTAGCTTGAATGTTTCATCTTTCTGGGGAGACCTTAACAGCTTGATACAATCCTTCTGTCACACCTCTGTTCAAGAAGAAATAAGTGGCTTTTAATGCCAAACCAATTTGCTGTTCAAGTTAATTTTGGGTTCAGATCATCTCCAAGTAGTCTTAACAAGGTGAGGTCCAGGCCTTTAGATGTCTTCATGTGTTCCCAGCCTCTGTCCTTCCTTTTTTGCCTACGAAGTACCTTGATTAGAATAAAGGTTTAAACTTATTTTATAGCCAAGTCATCTTTGCAGATGAGTGCTGGCTAACATGCAGTCACTTCTGGGATGGAGCTGAGCAGCCATTTTGTATGCAGCAGATCTTACCAGTAATTTTCAGAGAGTGGGAGAAGTGGCAAATAACTTCCTCAATTGAAAATTATGTGGGAATTTCACAGTGTGCGGAATATAATTAACTACACTGGAATCTGGCCAGAGAACCAAGGTTAACACCACTGCACTTGCAGAAGTGCCACTGGTGAAGCAACACCTCCTGAAAACTTTAGAACCTAATCCATTCCTACAAAATAAACAAAAGGCACATCTTTGAAAGGTGGTGTACAGCTTTTATTTCTATTTGGCCATGTCTTCATCACTTACAACTGAAACAGTCAATCACAGCTGTACGCTAAAATCAGAAGTATATACAGCTCTTAATGACATGTATTTTTTTTAGTGAATCAAAGTTGAGTTAGTATATTGTGTTTTGCCAAATCTTCATAAAATTGAGCCAAAGTCATCTTATGTATGCAACACATTTTATCAAATGTGCAAGAAATATCTGGAAGAGGAATATTGTTTATATAGAAGGAAGGGGGGAAAAGTGAAGTTGGCAGCATATCATGCAAAAATTAGTTCAGTAAAAGGGGGGGGGGAAAAAAATCAAGCTATGTGCCAGAGTTTCAGTCACAGTCAGATGAGATTTTCTGAGCTTGCAAGTACTATACAAATGTGAAAAACATGCACTTGGTGCAAGAGGAAGTGAAGAAGGAAATAGCTGATGGAGAAGTCAGGGCTGTTTATGCCAATGGTGACGCTGCAAGTCAGCTAGGAAAAAAGCACCAAGAAATGAAGTCATACTTCAAGCCTGGGTTTATTTCTCATGTTGCTGGAGCTGTGCTGCATAGGGTGCTGCATAGGGCACAGCATAGGGCAGCTATGGGTCTCGTGGCACAGATAAGCTGCTTCTGTTCCAGAGGGAGCTTGATTCTTACTGTGGCTGCAACCCAATTTGCCAACAAAATCCTAATGAAACTGAGAGTTAGGTTGGCACGTAGTGCAAAACCTGGACTGGGAATCCAGGACTGGGCCTGGTGTCAAGGTCCCTAAGAACCTGTCCAGATGAGCAGAGCAAGACTTTAAAATTTCAGTCTTCAGGCCTTGGGACTGATGGTGTGAGGAGACAAAGGCCTGTAACCTGACAGGTTATGAGGGTGACATTTTAGAAAGTGAAACAAAAGGAAATTCCCCAAAGACATAGGTGTTGTGCATGTGTCTCTGCAGCTGAAGTGATAGTGCAGGGTTACAGCAGCTGCTAAAAAACTCTATGCATCTCATGAACGCCTCTGAAAAAGTCCCTGCTCTGCTGTGAGGTGAAGCAGAACTCACTGCCGGGTGTTTATTTATCCCTGTGAAAAGCCAGACTCCCACAGAGCAGCTCAATGCCTGGCAGGTAGAGGAGCAGAGCAGGGATGTGTGGGGCTGAGGTCGCTGCTCTGGCTGTCATTGCCAGGACTGGGGCTGGGTTTGGCCTTTCCTAATTTGGGGTGAATATAGGGAGATGTAGTTTGGGCTGAGAGGGCTGAAGCTGCAGGAGCCACCACCCAACATACAGGCAGGGTGTGGAGCTGCCAAGCAGCTGACCTGGGGGGCTGCCAGTTCTTCCTGGGGGGGTTTGGGCAAATGGAGTGTGGCTGCTGAGCACTCTGGGAGCAGTGAGACCTAGAAGAAGACAGTGAGGAAGACCTTGTTCTGTAGGTCTGAGAAGCATTTTTGACTGCAACATGACTGAAAAGAGGCAAATTTGCTGCTTGATGTTTGTTCAGTGAAGTAAGACTCTGTTTACAGTTTTTCAAACTAAATAGTATTGCATCAAAAAAATACCTGGCACTAACATTAATTTCTCCAGCCCACTGGGAAGAATAAGACCCTGAATATTAACTGACTGCTTCGGTCAAAAGGTAACAGTGTACGGCTTGCTGGAAGAGTGTTTGCATTTTGTATTTTGCATTCAGTTGCTGAATGCTTCAGATTTCACTGTTGGAGATTTTATATCGACTCTGCCTTTTCTGTTTCCATTATAAGGCTTTTAAGTTGCTGATGGAAACTTCAGCCCTTGAGTATGAGCATAGCCAAAGGTAACATTCCCATGCCAAATATGAGAGGGGACCCCATTGGCCCCTTAAATCAAACAAATTACAGTTACTAGTAACATACTACAAATTACTAGTCCCCCCCATACCTTGATGTTACAGAAGCATAGCCAGGGGCACTGAGGGGCTGGCAGGGTTTAGGAGAAGAATGTGAAGCAGCTCTTGCGGTTGCTTGCTGAGCCCTCTTTTGGGCAGGGGTGGGCTGTGGGGCTTTCTACCCCATCAGCAGGCACATGAACAGGATTTTGAGGTGTATCACAGCTATAGCAAATTTCCACCAGGAAAAAAATTAAGCCCTCAGGCTGGGCTGGGTGATGAAGAGAGTCAAGTGACTGGAATACATTGCTAACCAGTTAAATCCAGCGATGAGGGTAGAAGTAGCTGATCCTCTAAACACAGTATTTCCCTGCAGCTTGTGTTGGATTTGCAGGGAGTGTTGCCCTAGCAGGAGCTGCAGGGCTGCTGTGGAAGTGGGGTGTGAAGGAGGGGATTGATATGTGTCCTAGAGTGCACAAATCTGGAGTCATTGCTCACGCAAATCTTGTAAGGACCAGCCCCTTAATGCTATTTCACCAGGGCTTTGAAAGGCAATTTTTACACAGCATCTTTCTCCTTGACAAATCCAAACCCTTTCATCAGTGATGACTGGCACCAGCCCCCTGTGGCTCCTCTTGGACCAGACTCAAGCTGTAAGTTGCTTTTCGCTGTAAATCTTTCCACCCTACTCCCCTGCTTCTTGCTCCCCTCCCCACCTTTCAGATTCTTCATTGATTTAAGGCCCCCCACCCCAGCCCCTGAGGCTATCAAAAAGCTTTTCCCTGAGCGATTTTGGTTGCTCCAGCAAAATGGGCTTGGAAGAAAAGTAGTTGCAGGCTGAAAACTTGAAGAAGTTACACATGAGCTCTGTACAGAGATTGAAAAGCTCTGAGTTGTTATAGCAGCTGTCTCAGCTGAAAAAATGCTAGGGAGTGGGATCATTTTCTGTGTATTTTATGGACAGGGAATAGGCCAGGTTCCCTGGTATTTGAGTTACTCTGGGGTTGTTCAGCCAACCCCTACACTTTGCAGGATAGTAATCGGATCCCCAGTGCCCTTGAAGTGTGCTTTCACTCTGTGTAGAAGGCAATAGGTCTATGCCAAGCACTAAGTGGACTTTTAAGTACATGAGCCATTTTTGTTCTTGTAAAATCTAGGTTTGATTCTGCAAAAATACCTGCACCCCCTTTTTTTTTCTGGGGAGTTTGATGCAATTTTTATCTGGATTAAAGCCGAGTGAAGCACTCTCAGGGACTAACTCCATCTCCCTTTTTTCTTTTTCCTGGTTTTTGGTTTTCTTTTCTTTTTCTTTTTTTAATCCTGTTTATGATTAAGAAAGGATTTGGTAATAACTAATTATTTAAAATTGGTCAACCACACGTGGAGCAATATATTGCAACCACTGGGTCGTTTGCACTTAGTTTGCTAGTTAGCTGAAGTCTTTCACAAAATTTAAGGCCAGAGGGACCATTAGATCAGCCAGTCTGACCCCCTGTATATCACAAGCCATTAAATTTTACCCAGTCAGTCTCCTACTAAACCCAGTAATGTCTGAGCTTGGCTAAATCACAGAACACAGAAATGTATCCAGCTTGGATTTGAGGACATTCAGGGATGCAGACTATTAACACTCCCTTGGTACTTTGTTTCAGTGGTTAAAAATTGTGGCTTTTTTCCTATCTGAATTTGGCTGGGAGCTGAATCCAGACTTTGCTTCTTGTTATGCCTTTTCCTGCCAGGTGACACAGCCCTTTGCTATATGATGTTTTCTCTCCAATAAGGTACTTACACATGCTGTAGTCAAGTCACATCCCAGTCCTTTTTCTAGCAGTTAAAGAAATAATGTAAACAGATTTTGCTTTATGATTTTCTCCCACTAAGGCAATTTGTATTTCCTTTTAAAACATTTCTAAAGTCTTTCAGCATCCTCCCTTGTATTTGACTACCATTTTAAGCAGATGAATGACAGAACTGCAAAAATACCTTCTTTCTGTCTTGCCAGAATGCAGGGAAAATTTTCTAAATCCTAGACCTGGATGTAGGCCTGTTGTGAGCACCCTCTCACCACCCATTTGTGAGTGATTCCCAGGCACATAACTTCCTCTGCCTTTAACTTGCTATGTAGGTGGATGTAGTGACTGAACTCATGACAAAACTTTTTTTTGCTTGGTACATTCTCACCTGTAAGAAGTTTAAAATAGTTTCTGGTTCTGCAAAGAGCTCACTGACAGAAAGCTAATTGGGGTCCTCTCCTGAATCATGAAAAGGTGCTGTTCCTCAGCATCACCAACCCAGCCAAGGACTTGATTCTTCATCCCTGTTACCTAAGTAAGCACGTTGTGTGGATTTTGCTGTTGTTAGCTTCTTCTGTTGGAGCTATAATGCTAAGTCGCCAGCCATGCAATCTGACCATGAGCATCCATATAGCAGCTAAATACTGTCATCATTCTACAGAGCTGGAGCTCTCATCTCCTCTGGGGACTCTTCTGCTTGACCTAACCATCACATAGTTATGAGTTAAAGCCATTTGATGAGGAAAAATTTGGTGAATTATCTAAACAGCATTAGGGCTCTCATAATGTCACATTGCTCTATATTCCTTCTTCGGTGTGCTGCTCTGCATTTGACTGCTTTAAAACATTCTTTATTACTCCCAAGTCACTGATGAAAAGTGAGCTGAATAGTACAGCCCAGCTCTGATCACTGCAGTGCTCTCCATCAGGTGCACCCATATGGAAAATTCACCTGCTGATAAGTACTTTTGGATATGTCATTTAGTTAGCACTTGGTTCAGTTACTGCAGCCCTTATTGACTGCATATAATGCTAATTTTAGGGAGTTGAACACACCCTAGAAGTTGACATGTACACTGGACACTTAGCAACCTAATAAACAGCAGTCTGACTTCATCCTTAGGATGACAAGACTGTTTCCCTTTGAAACTGTACTGATATCAATAATTATATTGTCATCTCATTCTTTGGTGATAGAATGATTGATTTGTAAATGTTGCTCAGGATTAACATCCAGCTGCCCAGATTTTGGCTACCTGTGCCACATGGCCTTTCCTTTCTGTGCTTTGGCAAATTACTGTACTCTTTGAGACTGTGGAATGGCTCCAGCATTCAAAGAAGCATTAAAACTGAACATAAGTTAGACAACTACTGCCTTAAGCAGAAGTCTAAGCACTTTCAGGTGTACATTCTGTGGGCTTTCTCATATAAAAATTATTATCTTTAGTAGCTCTTCAACATCTTTCTTATTGTGATAGAGTCAAATATTCCTCATCTTATTCATTTGATGTGAATATGGTATTTACATTTTACCCTGCTTTTGACACATAGTCCAGAACTTGATGTGCAAAACTTCTGCCTCCTTGCATATTTTTATGCAATTCAGACATCATCTAGAACAATTTTTTAAAACATTGCAAGGAATTATACGTTTTCTAAATATCCTTTATTGTTATTAGCTGTATTTTAACCTTACGTCTTGATACTTACATATTAACTTCCCATACTTCAGTTTTAAGTTTACATTAGTTGCTCTCCCTTCCTCACCCTTCTATCATATATTGCTCCTTTATTTCTAACTTCATCTTTCCCTTCACTAGGATAGCCTTTTAGTCAGTCATTATCTTTCTTGATTATGACAGTATGGCTTTGGCTATCTAAGGAACTCTATTTATCATTTAAATTTTGTTTCTTAGTTTTGAATTCCTAGTCAATTTTGCTTTTAATTTTCTTTTTCCACTTGGATAGACCTGCAGTATTGAATCCCAAGCACAAGTACAGGCTGGGTGGAGAACGAATTGAAAGCAGCCCTGAGGAAAAGGACTTGGGGGTGTTGGTTGATGAAAAGCTCAACATGAGCCAGCAGCGTGTGCACTCACAGCCCAGAAAGCCAACTGTATGCTGGGCTGAATCAAAGGGAGTGTGACCAGCAGGTTGAGGGAGGAGTTTTTCCCCCTTTCCTTTGCTCTAGCGAACCCCACCTATAGTGCTGTTTTCAGCTCTGGGGCCCCCAACACAAGAAGGATGTGGACCTGCATGAGTGAGTCCAGAGGAGGCCATGAAAATGATCAGAGGGCTGGAGCACCTCTCCTATGAAGTCAGGCTGAGAGAATTGGGCTTGTTCAGCCAGTACATAAGGGGGGCCTACAGGAAAACTAGAGAAGGACCCTTGACAAGGGCATGTAGTGACAGAACAGGGGGGAATGGGAGAATGAAAAAAAATTTAGATTAGATACTAGGAAAAAATCTTTTACCGTGAGGGTGGTGAGGCACTGGCACAGGTTGCCCAGAAAAGCTGTGGCTGCCCCATCCCTGGCAGTGCTCAAGGCCAGGTTGGATGGGACTTTGAGCAACCTGGCCTATTGGGAGGTGTCCCTGCCCATGGCAGGAGGGTGGAACTGGATGAGTTTTAATGTCCTTTCCAACCCAAACCATTCTACAATTCTATGAGTAAGTTTTGTATGCATAACTATGTCATTATAAAACTGTATTTAAGTAGGCTAATGGTTGAGACTGGCTTTTTTTGGTCCATGCTGATGTCCTTTTGATCAAGACTGCTATTGTCATTTACTGTCTGTAATTTTTACTTGCAGTGATGTATAACACAGAGTTGTGTACTGTGCAAGGTGTTTCTTATTAGAAAAAAAAAATTATAGATATTTCAAAGAAATCTTAATGATGTCTTGCTATTGGATGTGAAGGGACCTCTTGTCTCCATCTGCCAAAATGTAGTTTTCACACTAGCAATCCTGATCTCTGATTTGACTCATTGGTCAATTAGAAACCTTCACCTTTTTTTTTGACAACTCACTGCCAGCTGCTTGTTTATGGGAATTGTCACCCAAGACATGTACTCTTGAGGGTTTCTGCTGGGTTTGGGTTTTTTGTTGTGGTGTTTTTTTTTTTTTATTTAATTTTTGCTGGTTTGTTTTTTTATTTTTAAAGTGAATGAACTGTGCATGATATTCCTGTGGGACAAGGACTGACCCAGGCTAGGAGGAGCTGAATGAAGATGGCTTTGCAGCTCCTTCTCTCCCCCTTCTTTGGGCCCCTTCAGAATAATTTCAGTGAAGCAGTTAAACACTTTGCCTGCAATCCCTGCTACGACATTTAGTTCATCATTTGTATTTACTGGGCCACGTGTGAGCTCCCCTGTAAGAATAATGAGAATAAATACTCCGTGTGGAGTACTACATATAAATTTCTATACTGGCTTGCATCTTTGCTTTATCATTCTTTTTTGTTATAAACTGTAAAAAGTGTCTATATCTGGATTGTGAGCAGTTCCCCTCCTGCTACTTCGAAAGAGCATATTATTCATGTAATGAAAAGGCTTAGTGCTGGACTTGACAAAACACTGGGAAATACACTGTTGGGCACAATTCTGAACTGGCAGGAAACTGGACTGAGTGACCTAATAGGGCTCTTTCATCTCCAGTTACTTATGATTTTCAATGCTAATTAAAACCTCACTAGCTAGTGGGGAAGAACATCATGGCCAATTCAAATAACTTCTTAAAAACTTTCCTTCTGTTTATTTTTTCCACTTTCCCACTTCAATTTTATACACATATCACTTAAAAACACCCTTAATTACAAAAGCATCCACCTATAAAGCTTCAGGACAAATAAACAAAGCCATTTACATGTAGCAGCCTGCAATAAAAATGCGAAGGCCAGGAAACAAATTATTTAGCTTTATGAAGGAAAAAGAAAGTAATATCTCTAGTATTACCCATGTCTCCAGGTGTGCTGGTTCATGGTTGTGCTCTCAACTCACATTCTATCTGAGCTTTCTCTCTGCTCTCACCAGATCTGGGCACTGACACTTGTTCAGTGAGGACACATTTACCTAAATAAACCAGTCCTCAGGCTTCTGATGAGCAAATGCTTCAGCTTGATGGCTTGCCAGAGAAGGGCAGCCCAAAACCAGTGGCTTTACTCTCTTGTTCACATGTGCTGGATGCCTGGGATGTGGGCAGATATTGGAGGCTCAGCTTCTCCTGAGCTCTGGGAGGATGATGGGGGATCAGGGCTCTTGGCACAACCTCAGTGGCCACAGAGGATGAGGTCTGGGTCTGGTGTCAGCCCAGTGAGGGACATATTGCAGCAATGAAACATAGGTACTTGCCCTCAGGGGCTCACTCACAAATCCGATGAGTTCTTATGTATCCTCAAGGTGTCAGAATCCCTGAGACAATAGTGAAGACCCTAGCAGAAAACCTTTCAAAAGCTGAAAAATTAAATGGGGGAACAGGAACTGTTAAAGAGACATTAACACACAAGTAAACAGGATCACAGAATAATTCCGGGTGGAAGGGACCTCTGGAAGTAACATGGTCCAAACCCCTGCCCAAAACAAGGCTAGCTTCGAAGTTGAGCAGGTTGCTAAGGGCCATGACCTATCAAATTCAGAGTATCTGTGAGGGGAGAGGCTCTACAACCTCTCTGGGCAATATGTGACAGCATCAGACCACCTTCATGGTGAGATCTTCTTCCCTAATATCCAAATACATTTTGTAGTTTGTGTCATCCTTTCATTGTGCACCTCTGAGAAAAGTGAAAATGTCAATGTAAATAAAAATCGAAAAATCAGAGTAGTAATACATAGTAATGGACATCAAATAAAATATTTCAGACAACCTGTTTACTACCTGGAAACTTTCTATTTAAAGAGAAATATCCCTGGGTGGCTGCTATTACTGCAGTGATGCGCTATCTAGGAACAGTGCAGCAGTGTTTACAGTCACCTTGCTACAGAGGATGTCAAAGCATGTGAGTCAATAAGAAATCAAATAGATTACAGCTGATCACAGCAGATAATTAACTCCTATTTCCAAGAGTGACAACTGCATTCAGTTACATTCAACATTTTGGCAACTTGATGCAAAAATATGAATAGGTTTGTTTTCAAAACTGATCTCAAGCTGCAATTTTTTGGACACGTTATTACCATGCATTCAGACTTGTAAAAAAATCACTCTTGGCTCCTTAGACAGAAAACAGGCTCAGGAATTCCCCCCAAAACTGACTGTTAATTTTTGGTCAATTTTGAAACAATGAATGCTGCCTTGAAAACGTGATCACTTTTAAAATACTTTATCCTTTTTATATTTTTTTTTTCCCCAGCAGAAACTGGATTAGACAAATTCAACCCAAATCCATTTTTGCTCTTCTGGAGCAAATTTTGGTCTTGTCAAAAAGAAATATTGTCTGACACTGACAAGGAAGGAAATCCCAAGGAAAGAAAAACACATGGAATGGACATACTGTAAGAAGGTCATTTTCAGACAGAGGTGTTTTTGGAGAGGTGAGATACATAGCAAATATGTATGGGGAACCTTCTTTTGCATGGGGTACTATCGACTGTGGATGAAATCTGAGACCAAATTACTGAGAAAAAGTTAGTTTGTTTTATTTGTCAAGCAAATACAAAACTGGCAGTGGGATAATGAGTGTTGTATGGGACAGGATGTTTGGTGATTTGAAGAAACAGTGGAGAGACTCCAAAAGGGTGGGCAATGTGGCTGAATTGAGCAAAAATAGGCAGTAGCAGGGGCCAGTTGTGTGCAGACTGCAGGACATACAAGGTGGTTATGACTAAGGGTAGCACTGTCATCTCAGGTGTGGGATGCGATGCTGACAGTGGGTCTAGAGTAATGTTTCTGCACTATCCCAGACTCCCCAGATGTCACCTTCAACAAAGCACTTCTTACTGACGCAAGAGTAGTGGGTCTCTAGCAGAGCAGGACTCACACAGGTCTGCAAAACCCAGGAGCATTTTGGTTCAGGGGTTCTTTAGAACCATAGCCCTAACTTGAATCCAGATTTCTCATCTGGGCCACAGATGATGCTGGAAACCTCAGCTCCAATCAGCCACTTAGATTAGGGTTAGGGTTCAGAGAGACAAAAAGCCTACAGGGACTCCAGGGACACTGGTTAGGCATGCCAAGGGAGCACGACACTGCACAACATTGCTTCTTGCTTGCCTTTGTCAGCTAGAACATCCATGGTGCTGGGGACCTTAGCCTGAGGTCCAACCTGCTGTTCAGGTTAGGGTTAGGGTTAGGGTTCAAAGATCTAAAATACCTACAACTCCAGGGACTCTGACACTTCAAAAGGTATGGCAAGGGAAGAGCAACTGCACCAACATTGTTCCTTCCACATCTTTCTCATCTGAAAAACCCATGGGACTGGCGTCCTCAGCCTCAGCTCCAACCTGCCATTCATATAAAATTTAGGGTTCAGAGAGCCACAACATCTACAGCTGCAGCAACACTGACACTGCAAAAGGCAAGCCAAGGGGACCACAGCACTGCACTATCATTGCTCCTTCCATATCTTCCTCATATGGGCCATCCAATTTCTTTGAACCCTAAACATAATCCCAATTACCCATTTCTATGATCCATGTGGGGGCTAGTGATATAGAGAGCAGTAGCCTGGAAAATATGAAGAAGGACTACAGAGCCCTGGGAGAGGTGGTTACGGGCTCTGGAGCTCAGATTGTCTTTTTGTCTATTCTCCAGGATACAGGGGAGGACCACAAGAAGGCTAGGAGGATTGGTCAGGGTAATAAATAGTTAGAAGGGTGGTGCTATAGTCAGGGTTTGGGTTTCTAGAACATGGGACTCAATTTAAGAAGCCAGGTCTAGTGGGGGCTGGTGGAGCTGGTCTGACAAAGAAAGGGAAGAGCAGTTTTTGTAGGAGGCTTGCCAGACTGGTCAAGGATGCTTTAAACTAGATGTGTTGAGGGAGGGGAACATCATTCCATCCCAACACACCCAGTCAGCTGCCAGCACCTATAATAAATGCTTGGAGCAATACAGAGATATTCCAGCCACTCCAGCCCATGGGCTGGCTTCATTTGGAGCTCTGCTCAGATGCCTCTATACAAATGACCATAGCATGGGGAACAAACAAGAGGAATTAGAGATGTGTGCGTGTCTACAGGGGTATGATATAACAAGCATAACAGAAACATGGTGGGATGGCTCCTATGACTGGAGTGTTGGAATGGAAGGTTACAGGCTCTTTAGAAAAGACAGGCCTGGCAGATGGGGAGGGGGAGTTGCTATTTATGTTAGGGATAGGCTGGAGGGTGTGGAAGTCCATCTGGGGACAGGTGAGCAGTCAATAGAGGGTTTGTGGGTCAGAGTTAAAGGGACAACAGCTATGGAGGACATTATTGTGGGGATCTGTTACAGACTGGCTGACCAAGAGGAATCTGTGGATGGGACACTCTACAGACAGATAGGAACAGCCTCATGCTTGCAGGCCCTTGTTCTCATAGGAGACTTCAACCACCCTGATATCTGTTGAAGTGACGGTATAGCCCAGCGCAAGCAATCCAGGAGGTTCCTCGATTGCGTGGAAGACAACTTCCTTCTGCAAGTAATAGAGGAGCCAACAAGGAGAGGTGCCCTGCTTGAGCTTGTGCTCACCAACAGGGAAGGGCTCGTTGGAAATGTAATGCTCCAGGGCAGCCTTGGACGCAGTGATCATGTCAAGTTTGAGATCCTCAGGATGGTGAGAAGAACGTGCAGCAAGCTCACTGCTCTGGACTTCAACAGAGCAGACTTTGGCCTCTTCAGGACCCTGCTTAGTAAGGTTCCATGGCATATAGCCCTAGAGGGCAGGGGGGCCTAAGACTGTTGGTTGATATTCTAGGATCACCTGCTACAAGCTCAGGAGTGTTGCATCCCAACTAGAAGGAAGTGCAGCAGGGGGGCCAGGAGACCTCCTTGGATGAATAAGGAGCTGCTGAGAAAAATTCAAAGGAAAAAAGAGGCTTATAAAACATGGAAGCAAGGGCAGGTGGCCTGGGATGAATACAGGGATGTTTTCAGGGAAGCTCGGGACCAGGTTAGGAAAGACAGGGCCCAGTTAGAATTAAACTTGGCTAGGGATGTTAAGGATTACAGGAAGAGATTCTACAGGTACGTAGCGAATAAAAGACTGATTAAGGACAATGTAGGCCCTCTCTGGAAACTATCAGGAGAACTGGCTACCCTGTATTTGGAGAAGGCTGAGGTTCTTAATGACATCTTTGCCTCAATCTTCACTGGCAAAGGCTCTGACCACACCACCCAAGACTTGGAAGTCAGATGCAGGGACTCTGAGAATGAAGACGTTGGGCCCACTGTAGGAGAGGATCTGGTTCAAGACCATCTTAAGAAACTGAACGTGCACAAGTCCATGGGACCTGATGAAATCCATCCGCGGGTTCTGAAGGAGCTGGCGAGTGAAGTTGCTAAGCCACTGTCCATCATATTTGAGAGATCATGGCAGTCAGGTGAAGTTCCCGAAGACTGGAAAAGGGGAAATATAACTCCCATTTTCAAGAAGGGGAAAATGGATGACCTGGGGAATTACAGACCAGTCAGTCTCACCTCTGTGCCTGAAAAAATCTTGGAGTAGATTCTCCTGGAAGGTATGCTAAGGCACATGAAAAACAACGAGGTGCTTGGTGACAGCCAGCATGGCTTCACTAAGGGGAAATCCTGCCTGACCAATTTGGTGGCCTTCTACGATGGGGCTGCGGAACTGATGGACAGGGGTAGAGCAGTTGATATCATCTACCTGGACTTGTGCAAAGCGTTCAACTCTGTCCCACACGACATCCTTGTCTCTAAATTGGAGAGACATCAATTTGATAGATGGAGCACTTGGTGGATAAAGAACTGGTTGGATGGCTGCACACAAAGAGTTGTGGTCAATGGCTCAGTGTCAGGCTGGAGGCCACTGATGAGTGGTGTCCCTCAGGGATTGGCGTTGGGTCCGGTCTTGTTCAACATCTTTGTCGCTGACATGGACAGTGGGATTGAGTGCGACCTCAGCAAGTTTGCCGATGACACCCAGCTGCGTGGTTGGGCGGATACGCTGGAGGGAAGGAATGCCATCCAGAGGGACCTTGACACGCTTGTGAAGTGGGCTGATGCCAACCTCATGAAGTTTAACCATGACCAGTGCAAGGTCCTACAGCTGGGTTGGAGCAATCCCAGGCACAGCTACAGGTTGGGCAGAGAAGAGACTCAGAGCAGCCCTGCGGAGAAGGACTTGGGGGTGGTGGTCAATGAGAACATGAACATGAGCTGGCTTCCATGTGAGCTTGCAGCCCAGAAAGCAACCATATCCTGGGTTGCATCAAAAGGAGCTTGACCAGCAGGTTGAAGGAGGTGATCCTGCCTCTCTACTCTGCTCTTGTGAGACCTCACCGGGAGTATTGTGTGCAGTTCTGGTGTCCTCAACATAAAAAGGACATGGAGCTGTTGGAACAAGTTCAGAGAAGGGCCATGAGGATGATTGGGGGATTGGAGCATCTCCCATACGAAGACAGGCTGAGAGAGTTGGGGCTGTTCAGCCTAGAGAAGAGAGGGCTGCGTGGAGACCTCATAACAACCTTCCAGTATCTGAAGGGGCCTATAAGGATGGTGAGGAGGGACTTCACAAGGGACTGTGGTGACAGGACAAGGGGTAATGGGTTATAATTTAAACAGGGGAAGTTTAGATTGGATATAAAGAAGAAGTTCTTTACTGTGAGGGTGGTGAGGCACTGGAATGGGTTGCCCAGGGAAGCTGTGAATGCTCCATGCCTGGCAGTGTTCAAGGCCAGTTTGGATAGAGCTTTGGGTGACATGGTTTAGTGTGAGGTGTCCCTGTCCATGTCAGGGCGGTTGGAACTTGATGATCTTAAGGTCATTTCCAACCCTAACTATTCTGTGATTCTATGATCTTACAGTATGTTTCATGTAATTAATTATCTTTTTATTTTCTTTCCTTCTTTCTCCTTTTTGAATCATTGCCTGTAACTGTTCTGTATGGTAATTTAGAAAAGGGGGTAAACTTGGACTTTTCAGCATCCTTAATTTACAAACTGTAACAGTTCATACTTTGTAAAGAAATGCATGGTTCTTCATAATTTTTTTTTGTTGTATTCAAAATGATGAATTTGTGCATATTCTGAAGAGAAGTAGGATGAAGAAATTGTCAATTATGTGTTAAATAAAGGTATGTTTGAATGAAAGCCAGACTGGAAAGAAATATGTATTAGAGAGTACCTTCAAGAACAAGAATCACTTCTATTTCACTTTATTCGGTTTGTAGGTTTTTTTGGATGGATTATAAATGTCATTCTCATGAAAGAGTTCCTCTTCCTAGCAGATTCTGGATCAAGTTGTTAATATCAGCTATGTGGTGATGGCCAACTTTTGTAGAAATAGTGAAGTGGGAAATTCAATGGAAAGAAAACATTTCTTCTGTTCCAGAATGTGGGCAAACACTTATGGGTGAAATAGAGCTGAAGGGCAAGAAATGTATATATTTTTTGGCCTGTCCCTCCAATATATCCATTGATTTATGTCAGGAAGGCAGCAGAATATGTTCCCATGACTTTACAAGCTCGCTTGGGAAAGAAAGAACATTTTCACTTAAATCATAAGGATAGAGTTAACCCTACTTGGAGATGGTTTAATGCTATTGCAGGGACTGAAGGGTGCACAGAGATAGGGATCACACAGGCTCTCTCAAGAGCTTTGCACAATTTTTTTTTATAATTTCAATTTGAATGCTGGGTTGGACACAGAAGCTGCGCATTTTAATATTGGTGGTGTCTGGCTCAAAACCAAGCCTGGTCTTTGAGCCTGCTTATCTCTCACACAGATCAGGATGTGCAACATTACCCTGACAGATGTAGGAAGAAACATACCTTGCAGTAATTTCCCACAGAGAAACTAAGTTGTTTTGAAAATGGGTGTGATCTAAATAAGGAGCCCTTCAGAGACTGGATGTCTTCAGAGGCCAAGGACAGTCTGGGCAGCTACTTGCTAGATGAATCTCCACCTGCTATAGGTGACTTGACATGGAAAGGGGAAAGACCTACCTTTTTTTTTTTTGTTTGTCTTAAAAGGTACTTCTGGTGCTCCCATGCTGCATGTCTCTGACTTCACAGCTTCACAGTGGCCACTGGAGTTGATCTTGGACTGGGAGACAGTCTATATTATGTCTGGGACAACTGGGCATACCCCAACAAAAATAACTCTTACACGTTTTTCAAGTGTTTAACTAGAGGGTAGGGGATTTAAAGGTGGGAGGATTGATTTTGTCCAGAGAAATGCTCTTTTACAGCCTGCAGCCAGCTGGATGCTTGAGGAACTGCTTTAAATGGGAAAGGAGGGAATAAAATAATTATCCTTCCCTAAAAATTAAGGGTCCTAAATTGATTTCAATCAACTTCCACCCTAAATGGAGTGACTTATGATTTACAGCAAGGTGAGATCAGAATCAGGCCAGCAATGCTGTGAGCTTTTTTTTGCAAAAGCTATTTTCATCTCCAAATGTCATGGACTTTTCTGGGTCCCATCTGTTCAGGGGTGTCTGAAGCATTACTCTATAGACAGGGTATTTTTCTGGGCAGAGATTTCATTCCACTGATTATTCACCAGCCTTAGTGATATTGAACTTACACAGTCTATCTGACTTCACATTTCGGGTTAAGTTGGCTAGTGACTGCTTTTCTATGCCCTTTGAAATAGATCTTTAGTGGTAGTGCTTGCTATAAGAGCCAGATTTCCAGCCCTGAAAACGCAGCTTGCTCCATTGTAATACATTGCTCTAGATCTGGTAGTTTTCTTTATATTACTGTCATGTCTGAGGTTTGATGTGGAAAGGACAGTTTGTGTCTCAAAAAAAGATAATTTGATCATCAATTTTCTGCCTCTCCAATTTCAGCAGCCCTTCACTGATAGCTGTTGCTCCACTGGAAAAAAGTCATCCTTTGGGAGGTATGATTTGCCCAGAACAAAATCAACTCATCTAGGCATTCCACAAACAGCTTTCAGGACGTGCTACCCTGGTCATATTTATGTGTCTGATACATCTCTTTCCTTCATGTTGCATGATGGAAATTCAGTGTAGTAGTTCTGTATTGGGAAATGAAACATCTGAGAACACACTGGAGAGGTCAGGAGGGGTGCAGGGGTAGAGGGATGCCTATGACTGCTAACTGAGGCCCTTTGAAAACTGCTTTTTTTTCACTCGCTATTACACAGCTTTTACAGAAAGCAATCAGACTGGGGAATTTCATCACAACATCTGCAAGTCAATATATCCTGTTAATGTATATAGCTGCATCCCCTCAAAGAATCCATGCGGCTCATAGTGGTTAAAGTACAGCTCCAATTTGTGAGAACTGATCATAGAGTCATGAAATCAACTAGGTTGGAAAAGACCTTTAAGATCAAGTCCAATTGTTACCCCAGGACTGCCAAGACCACCACTAAAGCCTACCACTGAGGGTGTCATCTACACAGTTTTTGAACACTTCCATCACTTCCATGGGCAACCTGTTCCAATGCCTGATCACCCTCTCAGTGAAGAAATTTTTCCTAATATCCAATCTAAACTTCCTCTGGTGCAGCTTTAGGCCATGTTTTCTTGTCTTATCACTTGTCACCTGGGAGAAGAGACCAACCCTCACATCACTACAACCTCATTTCAGGTGGTTAATGTACTTAATAATGTATGGATCCACCTGAGGTGAAAACTGTCATAGCCTGGAAGTTTTTGTGAGCGTTCCCACCCCTCCAGGATCAGCTGGCAGATCACTCTCTGCAATAGAAGCTGGATACTAAAACCCAGAGATGTAAATGAGCAGCTGAGGGTTTAGCTGTTTAAAGAGAAAATATGGTAAAATTTATGTGCCTGAATTTCAGACAGGGATTGTACTCTGTTGTTATTACTGTTTTTTCACTGGGTTTCACAAAAGTGGTGCTGCTGTGTTTGCCCAGAGCTGCTCCTATCTATCTTGTCAGTGTTGGGTGATGTGGTGCCTGTTTCACCACTCAATACAGGCAATGTTCCTCTAGATGTTAAGAGAACCATGGTCTGAAAGGTGTGCTAAGAGGATGCACAGTGCATTTCCACTAGCCCTGAAGGGATCTATGCATACAGCTTCCATCTCTTAATACACAAGCTCCCTCTCTGCTGGTACAGGAGGTCTCCAAGAGGTGTTCTCCATCTCCCCTTATCAGGCTGTAGGAAGAAATGTAAGAGTTGCTGTGCCACAGAGGAAGGGTTCTTCTCCCTGCAGCCTGGGAATTAGATCTCTTAGCTGGAGGTGCAGAGCTTTAGGATGACAATCCTTTGGCATTATATGATTATTGGATAGAATATGTGGACTGTTTGGGAATGGGGAGCACACTATGGATGCTTCCGTATTTGTTTTTAGCATTAGCCATTGGATGTGTCTGTGGGGGGGACTCATTTCCTCTAATGGCCTATGTCTACCCCTGAACAGAGCAGAGGTGGATATAGACTATTGTGTGACACTGTGAAGAGATTTGCCAGATGCTTTGGGTGACATGCACCGTTATTATGCCCATGCACAGATCAGAGTAAGTGAGGAGAAACAGGCCTTCTCTGTATTTCTGTTCTCTGCTCGTTACTGGATAATTGCCAGGTATGTTCACACAATTAATTTCAAGTTAATGCAGTAGAGCAGCCTCTTTCAGTCTAGCAATCACCTCACCCTTCAGGAAAAAAAAAAAGAAAATCCAAAAAACCTACTGCTATCTTGTGCTGCACTGGTGTTTACCAGTTGGAAGGGGAAGAGGGAGAGAAACATAAAGAATTGTATTTAGGCATACAATATAATGCTGGTTTACCCAAGCCTGTAATTTTAATAAACAGGTTCATCAGAAAAACTGGGGACCTTGAGGATGATCCTCCTGGGAACTGGCAGCAGTATGGAGCCAGCTCTGACCTTTGTCTCCCAGCAAACACTTGTGCACCCACTGGTTGCATGGAAAATTGTGACTATTTTGATTTGCAAGCACCCTGTTTTGCAATGGTTTTGGAGACTGCTCCCAACTGTGGTACTGATCCCAGTCATCTGTGGGCTGCAGATTGAGTGACAGCACAGCAAAGGACTTTGTTTTTTTGAGAGCAACACTTTAAGAGTTGTTCTGGATGAAATTTTGTGTTGGGTTTTGTGCTTTTCCTTTTTTTTTTCCCCTTTTCCTGCTGAAAATGCTCTTTTAAGTCATTAACATTTTCTGAGAGGGAAAGGAGAAAAGCAATCAAAACATTTGAACTTGATAATTGAAAACAAATATTTCTTGCATTTGTTTTGAGATTTCTATTTTTAGAGGCTGACCTAGCCTTAATTAAAAAATAATAAGGTACTTCCCCTTCCTCTCTCCATTCCCCAGGAAAACAAAAGTCTTTGTATTTACTTTTGTTCGAAATAAACCTTTTGTTAGATTGAAGTTTTGAAGTGCTTTTTTCTGGGTGGGGACACTAAAAATTATTTGGTTTTGGTCAATCCCAAACAACTTCTGGCCAGTGAGATGTAACAAAGCAATTATTTGCTTAGTTCTTCTCATGAGTTTGAGTTCTGATGCTGCAAGCATGAGAAAAAATGTTCCGCATTGTGTTTCAGCCAGACATGACTGTCTTCAGTGCAACTTAGCCAAACCTCTCCTATGAAGGAACAGCATTTGTTGAACAGTTGTGGCAAATCAGTCAGAGCTGTATGCAGTAAAAAAAACCCCATCTTTCCCTTTGAACCTTTTGAGGTCTACAGCCTGAGGCAGCCTCTTGGGAGATCCTCTGTTGGGTGTTGTATACATGGGCAATACCCACTGGAATGGATCCCAGCCTGACGAACTCCAGGAAATTATAGAGAAAGTGAGCAGACCTACTTGAGGCTGATGCAGATGCAGGTGATTCAGATGCAGGTGTTAGTTTGCCTTTTGGTTAGAAACTGCAGTGGAAATGATTTCAGGGAGCTTTCTGGCAAAGACCATACAATGAGTTTTTGTCCCATGAGTTCTTTCATAATTCTGGCTATGGCAGGCAATACCACATTTTGAGATTGGAGGTGTATGGACCATATTCTTCTTTGGAAAGGTGTCTAAATGGTCATACCTTAACTCAAAATTTGGCTCATCACAAATAAACTGAGTAGACATGTGAGTTTCCTATAAGTTCAAGATATCGTGCAGTGACAGGAAACAAATGTGATGTGTGGGAACAGTGGTTTGAAGAAAAGCTGAAGAAATACAGGGGTCCCAGGTTTGTTAACACTAAACTACAACTAGTGCAGCATGCGTGGTATTGGAGACATCTGAGTTATCCCTGCAGAATTAAAGCACAAAATGCCTGCGAATTGTCATACTATACGTATGTTCAGCATCAATATTTAAAGCTGAGACAGTAAAAACATTTTGCAGAACTGCATAAATGGAAAGGGGAAAATTGATCATGCATTTTGATTCGAAATACTTGTAACCTGAAACATGACTGTGCAGCTTCTAATCTGATATGGCTTGTGAAAGCCTATCTGTTTTATGCTGCAGGCTCAGACTTGTCTTTTAAATCACAGCCTGATGGTCAGAAATGCTCTCCTTCTGTGTGCCAAGATTTCATGTCGAGTGCCCCGCTCACCTGGTGTTTGCTCATGGGATGTGCTGGGTGATGTGCTAACCCCTTCAGCTGTCTCCTACCACCCTGCACCATCCATCTGCAGCCCCTGTCTTCATCTGCCTCTGAAGTGAGTCCCTGACTGCCTGTGACCTCCTTACAGCACACCAGCAAAATTTAAGACAGGTGAGGACCTTGTCTTAGCTATTTATGACTTAAGTGGGAGAAAGATGTGAGAATTTTCTTTTCTGAATGTCCGTTGTCCCAAACGGCTGCAGATGTGTAAATAGATGTAAGTGTTCCACTTCCTCAAGAATCTGTTTTCTTCCACGGATTTGGCATTCTCATTGCAGAGCAGTCATTGACTTCTCCGTGCCTTTGGAGAAAGTTAGATTTCCAGCTTCTAGGGAAGTTATAAATCTTGGCAACATATCACAGTATTTTGAGAAAGATAAAAATCTGTTCTTTCCACAGGCGATTTTCTGTAACCCATCAGTTCTGCACTTTATTGAATAACTTGGTACTAAAAGCCAACATGCAGTTATTTTAAAACACTGCTGTTAAATGGGGACCTTAAAGCCGTTCAAAGCCACAGGTGAAGTACAGTGCCCTCTTTTTCGGCCCAAAATAATTAGAAATACATATTGGAAAAGCTTGATTATGAGTATATGTCAAATACCACCTAATTTCTCCCATGAAGAAATTCCTTTTCTTTCTTGTTAATTCAGCTCATGCTGCAGTGTGAGGTATACCTCTTTAACCCTTTGCTGTGTTAGGCTATTGTACCTTTTATGGGCTTATTTGAAGAACAACTTATCACTAAGATACCAACACTGTAACATACCTTTAATTAGGCATATATGGGATAAGGAATTGCTCAGCACTCTATGCTGTTTATTAGTCAAATGGTTAAAATTATTTAAAGGAGCTGGCAAGATTCATGTAGCAAATTCACTGGAAATATATTTATTTTTACTGTGATACCAAGTCCACATAAAATGTCTTCAGAGAAATTGCTTGTGAAAACTTGGATTAATAATGGAGAAAAATAAAACGAGTGACAGTATTAATAGTTTTAGTATTAATGAGTCTGCTTAGAGCACAATGACTTTAAATTAGATAAATACTGCTTCATGGAAGCAGACTTTCAAACCATCACAGGTTTATGCAGAATGTTACTGAAACATTTATTGCAAATTAAAATACAATAGAAGTCAAATTGGCACATTTTTCAAGTTCCATGTTTGACTCAAGCCTTCTCTAGAGCTTCTAGGGAAGAAACTCAGAGGTGGCGACCAGCCTGAAGACACTGCAGCCCAGCAAACAGGAACCATAGAATCGTAAAACAGCTTGGATTGGAAGGGACCTTCAAAGATCATTTAGTCCAACGCCCCTGCAATGAGCAGGGATGTCTTCAACTGAGTCAGGTTGCCCAGAACCACATCCAGCCTGGCCTTGAATGTCTCCAGGGATGGCGCATCCACCAACTCTCTGGGGATACTATGCCACTATTTTACCACCCCCACTGTAAGGAATTTCTTCGTCACACCCAGGCTGAATCTCCCCTCTTTTAGTTTAAAATCATCACCCCTCATCCTACCACAACAATGCACCCACCTCACCCTGTCTTGGCTCCTGCACTGCCATTTCCCACCTTGATTTTGGCATGAGAAAATAAGCTTCTGAGCATCCCTGAGACACAGGAAGCATGGGGGTGCTTGTGACTGTGCTGCCTTCTACTCCCCTCCTCACAGGACTCTTCTCTTTCTCCGGTGATGGAAAAGCCCTGCTGCAAAGCTCAGAAACCAGGCAAATACTGGTATGGGATCACCAGACCCCAATGGCCTGGTTCGGTCACTCAGCTGTGATTCTCCAGCCCATGGTGTCCTGTTGCACAGTGCCACTAAGCCCTGCGGCACCATGGCCTCCGAGCAGATTCCAGCCGGTGGCATGAACAGCCTCAGTCACTGCTTACAGAGTTTCCTCTGCTCCGCTAGTTTTATCTGCAGGCTTTCTGCAGTCACAGATTGGTTTGCTCAATTTTATAGCCAATGTCTGGCAAGCAGGGACCATGTTGTTTTAGCTGTTCCTGATAGTCAAATATGGTCCTCCTTCTCAGCTCTAGGAGCTAAATGTCACCCTTAATTGTGGCAGATATTAATGTAATAGCAGATCATAATCATCTCAGGGTCTTCTTCATGTGATCAGGGACTGTTATACAGCAAAAGCACAGACCTGCTTGCTTGTGGATGTACTCCACTATGCCATGACACAAGCTTCATCTTCTCTCAATTTGAGTGAGATAAAAAAGAGCAAACAAACCAAGTAAGGCATCAGCAGGACATCATAGTCAGCCCAGTCCACTGACTGCTTTTTATTTGTCTCATCAGAGATGTAATGGTTGTGTAAGATCTTACATGAGCACAGGGGGAAGGGTGAGGAGTGCAGGATTTTGTGTGCTGATGCAGTGCTCTTACAGGAACCCTAGGGTTTTCAAATGAGAAAGTGCTTAGAGGCAGTTTATGTAGCCAAAAATGAGGTGGTAAATGATTGTACTGGGGCCAATATGGGGGGCAAGTTGGCGTGCCTATTTATAGGGCTGCAGAGCTGTCAAGCTATTTGATACATCTGTGGTTCTGTGTGGGAAAGCCCATAACAGGTTTGGGTGAAAACGTGAAGCTCTTAAGGATTTTAATATGATTTGTACTGCATTTAATTTTTAATAAAACTTTGAATAAAGTCGTGATTAAATGGCCATCATGAGTGGAAGATTCCACTTAAACATAAAACATGAGATTTCCCAGAATGGGCTAAGGTAGGTTTTATATTATGCACCTCTCTCTCAAATACATTGGATAATGGATTCTATCAAAATGGAAAAGAAAGGAATGTATAGATTTTTAAAAAATAAAATCTGCTGTGTAGTCAGTAGTTCCACATTTTGGAAGAAATTGCTGAGCTTCTGGCATCCTTAAATAATACCCTTTTCACATGATAGTTACTGCTCCAAAGACAGTATAATAAACCATGCCAAAAATTCTTCTGTTTCGTTTGCATGAAATTGAACTGACAGATATACCTGTCTATGTTACATCCAAGAAAATGTCTTGTTAGAAACGTGTGAAAATATATTATATGACAGATGCTGAAAATGTTTCAGATACAGCAATAAATTGATTGTGGTTTCTGGACCAGATGTGAACTCCGTTTAAAATTCATCATGCTGGTCTCTATTTTAGCTCTGCACTTGAATAAATGCAGAGAAGTGGCTTTGCTTTTCTATCAAACCCATTATAAGAATAGAAGAGCTTCTTTCCATCTAATAAAGGGTAGCCCTGTCAGTAAGGCTTGCATCTGCAGAACAAGTATTAAAAGCACAAACTGAACTAGGAGAAAGCGGTGCCAGTTCTCAGGTTTTGCTTTGTAAAAGTGCATGAAAATGCTCCGCATGTCGAAGCCACTGCAAACAAGAAGACTGTGATGTGCATTATTTTCAGTTTAGATTGAGATTCACAGCCATAAAGCAACCAAGAAGGGAAAAGAGTAGTGTTTTTCAAGAAATGGTGCTGTTAAATGAGAATGAGCCAGTTGCAAAGGTGCTACAGACGTGACTGGGTGCTGAGAATCAGTCTGCGCTTCACAAACCCTGCATTTCAAAGCCATGTGTTCCCTTTCCTTGCAAGGGAGCAGGGTGAGAGCCAGACTCACTTTTTGGCATATAGCTCAGGAGCTGCACTACCCAGCTGGGCAATCCAGACTGCTGAAGTCAGGTGCTTAGGCTGCCCCTTCAATCCACAGGCACCTCTGAAAACAAGCCTAGAAAGACCGATGTGAGACTGGAAAAAGGGAAGAGGAAACAGGGAGCAAATGGGTGTTTGTGAGCATTTCCAGCCACCCTGCAGCTCCGGCACCTGGCTCTGAGTGGCATGATTGAGACCTCCCGCTCTGGCTTCACATCTCTGAATCCTCTCCTGCTATGGAGATAGCACGTACCTTTTTCTCCAGAGCTGAGGGATCAGAGCTTGCCCATTCTTTTGTGTTAGTGCCCTGGCTAGGGAAGTAAGACCCCAGGGAGAAGGAGAGCCTGCTTGCTCCCCTCCTCTGCAGGTGCCTGTTAGGGGATGGGTGCTTTTGCTTGGGTCTGACTCCTCCCTGGTCCATGACATTATTTCAATTTAAACCTCTTGTGGTCTACCAGGAGAGCTGTGTATCTTTGCAGTGACAAGTGTTACAAAAATAATGTAGGTTTTATGACTACTCCTCTAGGTCCACTAATTGGAGTCAGGGGGTTTTTCTACCATTCACTCACAAATTATGACTCTCCCCTTCTTTCTCTAAAGGGAAACCAATTCATTTATTCCCCTACACCAAAGGAACATCCACAAGGAAGGGAGAAATAACACCTATGGGTATCTCCCAATATGTCTGTCCTCAATTTTAAAGGATATTTGAGGCTGTCATTTGATACACTATTAAAGATGCATGAAGTCCTTTCTGATGTCAGATGAAGGCTTTCTTAAAGTAAAGCAGCTCTTAATACATGCTACATCTAGCCCTCATTAGCACAATACCCTATATTAGAGAAATATTTATGCTTGTGACACCATCAGTATTGATTATATGTGAATTTTACTACTGTCCACTTTCGTTTTGCCTTTAGAGATTTACATTGAAAAGTATTCCCCAAATTATGTAAAACCTGACATTTCAAAAGCTCTTCAATTGTGATAGATTGAGTCAGAACTGTTAAATTTCTTTTCTGATAGGTATCTACACATGCTTTACATAATCACAACCACCCTTTTATCCTCCAGTGACTTCTACTTGTCTGAACTGCCTGTCCATAAACACTCCTAATACTGGACTGCCTCTTTGTTAAATATGTGCATAGTACCCAGCAAAAACCCCGGACTGCCATGGATGTAGCTTCTGTCCTTTCTGTAACTTGTAATCATACTGCAAGCCAGAATCCCTGATTAAATTACAGTTGTTATGTGGGTTGGACTGGAGGGTTTTCTGAGTTTTCTGCTTGTTAAATACACTGTTAACACTGTCAGTTTTATTTTGTTGAATGTTATGAATCTTGTCATAGGCTTAAAACCTTTGAAGGTTATATAGCTGAAAGTTTTTGATAAATTTATTTATTTTTATGTAAATAGATATTTATATGCATATATAAATAATATATGTTTTATGTATAATATATGTGTAAGCTAAATATACATATTCAGCCTATAACCATGAAAAGTTATTGGCTGAAAATATTACTTAAAATTAATACTTTTGCAGTTGTTATACTTAACTTGGGGTATGGGGATCTTTAAAGTTCCTGTGCCCTGGCTTCTCTCTGAAATTGCCTTTTATTTTATCTATTTATTTATTTTTTTAATTTTAACACAGCAGCAAACAAATACACAGAAGTTAAATAGGAAAATAGGAGCTTCTCGGATGTTCACAAAAGCCAAGAGTTGGGTCTTTAGGAATAGCAATGCATACTGCAAACCTCATGTTTGAATCATGTTATTTGGCAATTTTTTTTCCTAGTTTTGAAAAGATAATAATCCCATCCACAAAAACCACTACTGCCCAGAATAGGATTTAAGTCATGATTGATCAAATGTGAGGCCAAGAAGCCCAGCCGTCTTCTGATTTAACAAAAACAACTTTTTCAAAATCAAGACTGAATCTTGCCTCTTAAACAGTCCTCTACACATCCTGCTTCATCCAAACAGTCCCGAAGAGGGCTAGTTGTAATGGAAATGCTGACACAAGCTTAGCTGTAGTGATGCTGTAAGATACTGTTATGCTAATATAAGTATTACACTTTAAGAAAACACACTGAGTTAGTGATACCTATCTTGAAAAAAATTGCCATGGGAACAAAGGTCATAAGCCACATGGATGCCAATGTTTGTAAATGAGGTACATGTATGGACCTTCACAATGACACACATTTTACCACCTTTTACTAAAAATAGGCACTCAATGAAAAATAACCATTAACTTGTTACTGGGTCCTCTTTGGTTTGGCAAAGCTTGCTGCTCTTCTTCTCTTTGCAAACACTGCTCATTTTCTCTTGGATGTGATAATGTTTGCTATCAGCAACACAGATGGGCACAAACTGCAGGGAATCCCCTGCAGCCCGGCTGTTATTTTGTAACGTAGGAACGCCATTTCTGTGCCTCTACCAATATTACATTAAAGGGCTTCTGGTTGCTGCCCAGGGTGTGAGGATGTTGAACGCTAAGCTTGGATCCATGGCATCCTTTCCAAAGGCAAATCTGACTGTTTCTCTGCCTTCTGTTGATGCTTAACAATTTCCTCATAGCACATGCCAAAGTCTCTTTTTCCACTCATCTTAGTATGGGCTGAAATACCAGTATGCCCTCTGCTATACTGGTGCCTTCAGCATGTTGCTTCACTATCTTCATTGCTTTTTTTTTTAACTCTTGCTTTTAGAAAGACTTTCTTTTTCTTCCAGGTTTCTTGTATCTGTCCTTTGGAGAGTAATGCAAGGGTTTACTCACCCCCAGCATCATATGTAACAACCCTAAAATGCTATTCCTGATTAGATGGTGCTGCTTAGTACCTTGTGGAGCTGGGCTGCAGTGAGGCTTAACTTCTCACAGTCTTCCCAGACTTCAACCAGCCTCATACCAAACACGGTCAAGAGATTCCAAGCATGTGGAGCACTGGGCCAAAGCCTGGGACTTTGGGATGGACCGTCTCCTTCCACTTGTAGTCGAAGTTTTTAAAAAATCAATATGAAACCAGATATTCTGTTCATGAGATTGCAATCATCCTTGAATGAATCATGAAGCCATGGGCTGTGTATGCATTGAGGCATTCCTGAAGCTTGTAGCAATACCCTAAAGCTCTCATGCAATCACAAAGGCATGCTCAGAAAGTGTAAGGCAGCCAGGTAAGGCTTGCAGTTGTGTCTGAATGGCTCTGAACCCACATCTCCAGCCCTCACAAGTCTATTCACCATTGTATAACCTCTTGCTCTCTCCTGGGGACCAGCTGGCTTTGACGAATGGGTAATGCCCAGAAAGCTCCAAGGAAGGTTTCTGAGACTCTTGAGAAATGGATGGAGTAAGTGGAGATCAAATCCTTTCAGAAAAAAGGGGAAAAATAAGCGAACTTGGATTACTCATATCCTGTACTCCTCGACTGCTGCTCTGTGGGACAGGGAAGGGATAAGACCTGTCTGGCCTTTTGTTCCTTCTACTTTTCATTCCAGTGACTGAAAATTAAACAATGAGATGTGAAACAGAAAGGAGGGACAATTTTCAGTTCCCCCACTACCCTTTTATGTCTCCAGAAAATGATTTAGGTTGATTTGAGCTGACGTTTTGAAAACTTTTTACTGGTTCAGCAGCCAAGCCTGAATGTTGGCCACTTGCACCGCTCTTGCTCCTTGAGCGAGAGTGCTTCCTGGGGACTGGCTGACGGCAGCCCTGCATGAGCTTTGCCAAGAGCACCAGCAGTAGGCCTCTCTAGAACAGATTGAATTCTTGACCTCTGAATATGCTATTTCTAGACACATCGGTGTCCTCTCCTTAAATTAAAGCAAAAGCAAACATGGATTTTGACAGAAAGGGCAAGTTGCTGATATTTGCTTACATGGAGGTAACCATAGAATCACAGGATGGTTTGGGTTGGGAGGGACCTTAAAGGTCATCTTGTTACTGATACTTAGAATTTTGGTAATAAAACTTACTCAATAGTTTATAATAGTTAATTTTAATAATGTAGAGTTAATAAGAAATATTTTAATGAGAAGTATGTTCAGACAGTAACCAGATGCTGCTATGAAATTCTCTGTATAGACTTGTACAGGACTGAAAGGATAGGTCAAAATCATTTAATAGGAACACCCCAGACTCATTTCTAGATGATTCTAACTTTATTGCGCAGAATCGGAAATGGGAGGAGAATATGTTAATGATTTTCGGGAAATAACATGTTTATGTATGAATAAGCTCTATATAAGAAGTCTGATTTTGGTGCAAGGTGTGCATGCTAGGAGGAGATATCCCCCATGCACCCGGTATTGCAATAAAGAAGTGTCTGCTTATCTACATCCCATTGGGGTTCATAAGACTCTTCCTCCGAATTTTCGGTAACAATCTAGTTCCAACCTCCTGCCACAGGTAGGGACACCTTCCACTAGACCAGGTTTCTCAAAGTCCCATCTAACCTGGCCTTGAGCACTCCCAGGGTTGAGGCAGTCACAATTTCTCTGGGTAACCTGTGCCAGGGCCTCACCACCCTCACAGTGAAGATCTTTTTCCTAATATCTAATCTAAACCTACTTTTTTTTAGTTTAAAAGCCATTCCCCTTGTCCTGTCATTACATGATCTTGTAAAAAGTCCCTCTCCAGGTTTCTTGTAGGCCCCCTTTAGGTACTGGAAGGCTACTGTAACATCTCCCCAGAGGCAATGGGACACAAAGTGCCAGTTTGTGTCTGTTCTCATGGTTTTGGAGGCTGCCCAAAGCATTGCAGGAGAAGGTCCTTATAGCTCACCCCAGGGTTTGGGATGTATCATGACATGCTGGTGTGAAACCTGCCCAGGGCACAGCTCTAATCTCTAGGGCATCCCAGCCCAATGCAGCTGGTTTTGGACAAGGTGACCTACCTTTGTCGCATAAGGCTCGCTCCTCCTCTCTTCGGGGACATGCAGAACAGCAGGCATGGTGACAGTGTCTCAGGTGGGGTTACAGTTTTTCTGGTTTCTGTTTTCTGTCATCAAAATTGCTTTGGGTTTTCATTAACAAAAAAGGAGTCAAAAAATGTGTACTTTCTTACGGAGCTGCTGATAATGAGATTTATCAAGCCCCTTAATTTTTTGGGGAGTCTGTTGCACACTTTCAGGATCTCCCTGTAGGAAACCTCTGAGCACAGATGGGGTTTTCAACTGTTGTGAGTAGTTTTAATATGTCAGGCGTGCACTTGTCAACCACCCTTCTTCCTACAGCTTTAGGTGAACTTTTAGATGACACGGTCTGTGACTGCTAGGTTCCTTGAAGACAAAACCTGAGACTGTGAAATCTAACCTTCTGGGAGGGTAAAGTTGAAGATGAAAAAATTATTTAATACAGTTTGATAATGACTGCCATTGAGGAATATTTTACTCACTGTTTTGATCGGAGTTTTGTAAGGGCTGACAGCTTCATGTCTGTGTGGATTGCTTTGCTGAGGTCTTGCTACAAAATGATGAAGGAACAAGTAACCTGTGCCAAAACACTGTTAGTCAGGATGTCCTGGGTAAACAGAGATTTTTAGAAAGTGTTATTTATAAAAGCTGGCAAGTGGAACCATTGCATCAGTGAGGAATTCAACAACGCTGTTAAATTACCAGAGTGAATTGACTAGTTGTGCATGTGGGCATATCTTCAACTAAACGATACTAGGCGGGGCTGCAAACTCTCCAAAGTACTGCTATTTTCAAGCTAAACCTCAGATAACCTCCAGTCCTTTAAAAATATCTGTTGCTGAAAATAAGTCCTCAGATAACCTTCATCCTTGGATAACCCACATAAAATCAAAGGCGAGGAACTAATAGGAGAAAGGCGACTTGGAAAAAAACTTGTTCTCATATTGCCCACACATGTGAGCAAGACACTGCTGCTGACTAGCTGCTATTTTTACATATAACCCATGTGTTATAAGCATCCAAAAAGGGTGCTTTCCTTTGCTCAGCAGCATGATAACTGTCTTGCTCATTTAGTCAGGGGTGCCCTTGGTTGTCTGATTAGCCATGGAGCAGTAGATACTGCTGGCACTCATATTCTTACTGTTGGCTTCATAATCTGGGTCCTATTCACCTGGGTAGGACCCAAACCATCTTTTGGCAGATTTAGACAAGATGGGAATACAGGCTGAATGGGTCTCAAAAAGGTGCCCTCAGATAGTCTAAGAGCTTCAGATAGGATTTCTGTGACAGCTACAGGGAACAGACATTTCCTAGCTGACATTGGAGTTTTAAAAGTTAGGTTTGGAGTGACTTCTGCTATGTCAGGACATGTGAAAAGGGCACATTTCACTGAAAGAAAACCCCAAAACAATAAACCCAACCAACAAACCAAAATCCCTCAAAACTCCAGGAAGAGACCAATTTCTGTGATATCTCAGCTCCCTTGAGCACTGAGTCTTCAGCTGTGGCCAAACTTCAGAGCAAGGTAAGGGAGAAACCAACCAGTCAGAAAACATGAAGCCAGATGCACACTAGGGTAAAAATCCTGGTCTTGCAGGTGAGCTGCTGAATCCCCAAACCATACAATCAGATTACAGTTATGGAGTGTTTGATAGCCCTTGATGAGTGAATATAGTGTCCTCCAGGATGGAAGTCTGCCTGTCACTTAGTGAACAAGGTCAGAAAGCACCTATGTGGTTTGTGAACTTTCCTGCTGGGTATGCATGGTCTTTTCTGCCAAGCAAAGAGACCATCCACAGCACTTGGCAAACAGCTCAGCTAAGTGCAGGGGCACAGAGGTTTGATAAAGCAGTTTGCTGCCCCAGATAGCTCCTCTGGGTGGGATTTGGCAGCTCTAGTAGAGGCTGAGAGTAAAGTTTGTATTCATTCATCTGACAATAGGAACCTGAGCCAAAGCTAACACAGAGTTTTATGCTCATTTACAGACCTCTACAGACTAAAGGGTTCATAAAGGAGTTCACTGATACCTTGTTGACAATGGTGATGAAATACCCTGACTTGTCATCCTGGGAGATTTCAACACACACATTGACAAAACTGCGGATACAAAGTCCCACAAACTCACCTCCTGGCTTTCCTCCCAAACACTCTGCCTGGATGTCTGCAGTGACATTTACAGTCAGCTTCAAAGGGTCCCCTTTACTGGGTCTGAGTGGCATGTGTCACCCCAACAGCAACTTTTAAGGCTGCTTGCAGAGTTTGGTGAAGCTCCATATACATGGGCAGTACTGTAATGATATCAGTAGCCAGGACCACAGCATATAGTCATGCAATGTTCCTTGGTCTGATGCCTGCAAGTGTGCTGCAGAGAGGGCGATAGCCATGATCAATGGTGGAGCAGATCTCCTAGCTTTTGCTGTGCTTGGGGGTCACAGTGTGGATGTGAATAAACTTAACAATGACATTAAGGGTCATTTTCTGTTTCTTTCTTTCTTCTTTTTCTTCTCTAAACCAAATTTGACATGACATAGTGGGCATGATTTCCTTGCTTTAACTTCAGCAACCTGCTTCTTTTCACTGACTGTTTTTTCCTGGTGAACAGCCAAAGATCCTCTGTGCTGTCCTGCTACTGTAGGAATAACTGCACAGAACCAAACCTAGTTGCTGAAACAGTGATGAAGGAAAAGTTTCTTTGCTTCCTGTTGACAGAGATAGCTTGTTGCTGGTCAAATAGGCCTTTGACATGATCATAAGAACAGAGCTGTTAATGTAAATGAAGACACATATTTTTTTAATTACTTGCTAGAAAACATTTAGCCATCATTCCCCAAATCAGTGAATCTTGTCTCACAGGTGCAGTTACCAAGAGCTTTTTTTGGCATTTTTATTTTCATCCAAGCATAACAGAACTTGACTTTAGATCATATACCTTCTGTTACTGAAATCTGAGTAATGCATTAAGTAATGGATGAATCTGTCTGGATTGACTAATGTGGTTACAGGAGTTTATCCTGATTTGAGATGCATGAATCCCGGATAGGAAAAGCCAGCTTTAATAAAGTGCAGATACCTCCTGGAGACCATGGGGGGAAGCGGATATTTGGGTGCCCACATTCCCCACCTGCATGTGCCACCCATCCACCCACCCTGCCTTTTTTCTCTTTTTTTTTTTTTGTCATTTTTCCTGGAGCACTGCCTAAAGAAATGAATTAAGCCAGTTAGGGCTTGGGTTGATGTTTTGATGTTTATGGCCCCAATAGTGTGATGATTGTTTTATGATGTTTGTGTTTTGGCATCAGTGATGCTGCGATGTTTGCACTACGATGTTGTCATCTGGGGAGGGCAGGCCCATGGCCACATTACATATATGTATCCCATACGTGGTATAAACTTCACATATAAATCATATGAATGCCGTATGCCTGGGGCGTGTGCTCAGGGGCCCTCATTCCACAAGAAAGTGCTCATGAGGAACAAGTGAGCAGTCATGTGGCTGGGCATGAGAAGGCTGAGGGTGACTTGCAAACCCAATAGCCTGACAAAAATTATCAATGTTGCAGGACCCACACAAGTTTTCATCAAAAGAGATGCCCTATGCTGGCCCAAAAGTGCCACTTCTTGCCTGCATTTTCAGAAAACTCTCCTTTGGCAAGGTGGAGGGAGACCATGTGTCCAGAACTCATGCCCTACAGCTGGTGACATTCCCATGTGAGTGTAGAGGCGGGCACTGAAACAACCCCAGGGTGCTGTGAGATTGTGGTGCTCCCTAGCAAGAGAAAGAGGATACTCTTCACAGCTTGAAGGATGAAGCCCTTGCTTAAGAGACCTGCCTGCTCTGTCCCTCTGGTCATAGAATCAAGTAGGTTGGAAAAGACCTTTAAGACCATCAAGTCCAACCATCTGAGGGAGCTTCTTAGACAATACCTTGACAACTTGGAGCTCACAGACATGTAAATACCTTTTTTTTAAAATATTTTTCTTCTGAACTAAAGACTGCCCTGACAGCTGCTCGTTCCTGCAGTATCTTTCTTCAGCTGAAGTGTTTTTGAAGGTAGCATCATGTAAAACAAAACGTGAAGTCTTTCAGTGCTAAAGCCTCCTTCTTCCCTACTCAGCCATCAGACCAGATATTGCTTCCCTGCTTATCTTGTGGGCCTTTAAGTGAAGCTGGAACCATATTTCTGCGTCAGTGACCACATGTGAGAACTGCGCATTTCATGTTCCTTTTTGTTTTCCCTCTTGCTGTTGTTATCAAACTTTTGTCACCAGTTTCTATTTCAGTAACCAATGTGTAATCTGTAAATGCCAGACCCCTGGTCCCATCCACAAGGCAGATCTAAATGTTCCTTAGCTAAACTGTGTTTTTTGCTTGATCTGTCGGCACTCCTACCGCATATGCTGCAAAAAACCAAGTGCCTTTGTTCTCCTAAAGCAATACTGCCTCAGGCTATCCTTCCAGTAGACATTAGTTCTTTTGTTTGGATAAAAGGGTGTCATCACTCATTCAGGATAAGAATATGATTCAGCCCTGTCTCTACACATTCATGGCCCAGTCTTCATAAATACTTGTTTTTACAGCATATTGTATGTGTATTCAAATGGCTGACATCAGTGGGACAAATTCTGCCCTGACATGAATCTGCTTCGGTCCTGTTGTTCAAGTTGGAGGAATTGCAGGGAGTCTAAATCAGAGGAAATTATGATCTGTACCCAGTCTTATTTCAGTGAAGTCTTTCTCTGAAAATAATGAGAGTGCTAGCCACTGTATGTAATTACTCCCGAATCAAGACCAAACCATAAAAATAGTTAAGTAAACTCATTTTCCATTAAGTGTTTCTCGGACTGTGTGACTACAAATGCCTTTGTAAATTTCACACAGCACAGACAACTATTCTATGATCCTATTGGATTGCCCAAGGAAGTTGTGAGTGCTCCATCCCTGGCGGTGTTCAAGGCCAGGTTGGACAGAGCCTTGGGTGACATGGTTTAGGGTGTCCCTGNTTCTATGATCCTATTGGATTGCCCAAGGAAGTTGTGAGTGCTCCATCCCTGGCGGTGTTCAAGGCCAGGTTGGACAGAGCCTTGGGTGACATGGTTTAGTGTGAGGTGTCCCTGCCCATGGCAGGGGGGTTGGAACTAGATGATCTTAAGGTCCTTTCCAACCCTAACTATTCTATGATTCTATGATTCTAAAAGCAAGAAATGGTGTGGCTTTGTCTCTCCCTGATAACAATGAAAACTGAATGTGAGGCCTTTTTGTCCTTGAGACAAAATCCCACTTTTGCTGTTTCAATGTCATTAAGACAGAAAAGGTGCATCAAAACAGAGGGACCTATGAATGATTCCCAATGCCTGGAACTGCAGCGTGAGCAACCCAGTGCAGCAGAATTTGTGATAGTGCTTACTCGTTCCCACCCTGGTTGCCACCCTAGAAAAGCCTGATGTTCGCAATCTGGTGCCAATGCTTGTGTCCTGGGCAAGTCCTTGGTCTGGGGCCAGCCTGTTGAAGCATGTGTGTCACACACACTGGGTGCTCAGGCCACTTCACAATCCCTGTAGATAAAGTTGCAAAGAAGAGATTGAGAGTTTCATGATGGTTTGGTTGTATTTATATCACTTGGATTTTTAAAAAAAATTACATTAAAAGCTTCAAATGAATTGTTCCCAGAAAGTATCTCCCAGCATTTTCTGAAATGGCAGGGGTCTAAACAGCAGCCTGTTGAAGCACATTTGTTTTTTTTTTTCCACTACTTTCATTAAACTTTGGGTCCATACCTATCAGGGAAGATTCTTAGTATTGCTGTCATCGTGTTGGCTTCAGGTAGATAGCTGAAATTTTGGGTGATCACCTGAATTTACTGGAAATGCACTTTTAAAACATGACAGGTTTCTTCTTCTCAACTGGACTAAGATTACAATTTCTTTTCTAGGAAAGCTGTATTTGGGCAGTTAAGAAGAATAATAATCAAACAGCATCTTCTAGAACCCCTTGCTCTGCTCCTGAAACTTCAGATTTGTTAGTATGTCTGTAAGGCAGGGATCGGTGAATGCAATGGTCTCTCTCCACCCTCTCTGATTTTCCAAATGTGGAGCTTTCTAAAATGTATAAACTGTGTCCAAACTGGAGCTCTGCCAGCTCAGGGAAGAACGGGGGATGCTCAGAAGACTTCTAAAACATTTAAAAATATTTTGCCTGCAATGATTTAACTTGGTGCTAGGTTTATTTAATGATAGTGAGGGTGTGGTGTAAATATCTATAGTTTTGTGGGATTTTTTTTCTGGACAAAATGTCTTAAAATTTGCTGCATTCATTCTAAAAGATACAGAGAGATACAGGAGAAGAGTGACTTGAAAATAATTCCTCACAACATCTGTTAACACTGAGATGAGATAATGTTGCTTTATTTCATGAACTAAGGAAGTGGAAAAGAGCCTTAAGGAAAACACATTAGGATAAGCTTAAGGAAGAATGTAGAGCATATGATGGCACATTGGTAAGGCAGCCTGGATTGCCTTGGTTAATAACTCACCCAAACCAATTCTTTTCTAATTTATTAATTTCCATATTTACTGTCAAATGCTTTACTTAAGAATTTCCTAGACCTAGCTGTGGCTTTCCAGCATATTAAAAGGTTTCTGTTTGGTATGGAAGGATTTGTGATAGCTAAACATTTCGTGGCCCTGTTGGTCATGTGTTAGGACCTTCTTGACATGAAAATTTATTTTGAGGAAAGCTTGTCCTAACAGTCAGAAACACCTCGAAAAGCTCACCTGTTGAGCCTTGAAATCTTTTAAGAGACTACTCCAATGTCCACTGAAGCCAAGCAGAAAGGCTCACAGTGACTTTGGGATGTATTTTGCTGGAACACTTAAGCGAGGAGTTGGCTGAAGTGAGTATCTGCTTTGAAGATGTTAATGTTCACAGGGCTGCACAACATCAGTAAATGATGAGTCCGAGTACCTATCCAGTTTATTTTATTAAGTAAGAACATTTTGCATAAATCTACTGTCAGTGTTACTGGCACAAAGAGAACTGTCAGTTCTGAGCTTGGCTTAGGAGGCAATCAGCTTGTTAATTAATTTGACTGGAAAATTAATGGGGCATGTAACTAGGTGAATGGTGTTGAGAGACTTTATGGTTCTGTCTGTTCATTGCTGAATGATGTAGATGCTTTGGATAACTTATGAGGAAAAGGATGGCAAAAACTGTGAAGTCATTCAGCATTATTATTTTTTTTTTCAGTGTTGAGTTTTGCAGGACTGACAGCACTGTATCTGCTATATGAATCCTAACCCTTCCTCTCCAGGAAGGGAGATGGGACTTTGTGGGGATTCTTGCTTGTAAGTGTCATCATAAAAATAGGACCTCCAAAGCTTTCTCTGTGATTCACCACAACAAAGGACCTTTTGTTTGGGAAGCCAGACAAGACTGGTAATGGACTGCATACTTGACTAACACGTCATGTACAAACCCAACCACTTAAAATCTTGGAAAATTCAGGACATCATAAATCTTACAACAACTGCATCATTTTATTTATTCAATATTTTTTCAGATATTGAAAATAAGTAAAATATGTTCCTATGTAGGGTGTAAGTACTCTGCCAACTTGCAACTGTAAAACCAAAATGCAGTATAATTGACTCACCGCTTCTACCAAATTGAAGTAAATAAACACTGGAGCCTCATTCATCAACCAGTCCTCTTTAAGACTCCTCAAAGAGCTGCTCCAACACATGGGTCTTGTAGCATGTCCTAAAAGTCAATAAATACAGATGGTTTCAGACTACAGAAAAGGATTTATGAAGCTTAGGAAGCTTCTTGGGAGTATCTTGCTGGCTATACCTTCTCTGCTCTATTGAGTGGAACAAAATCCAGTTGCCAGTGCTTCTAATACCTGCATCTCTGACAGATACATCACCAAGTATTTGTCTTATGAAGGGTCTTCCCCGGAGGCTCTGGACTTCCTAGGCCCATACCATCATATTCAAATCAGTCAAGCTACCCAAAAGTAGCTGACCTGGGTCCCAGAACAGAGATGTGCATACAAGGTCTGTGATTGCCTCCTGAACCACAAGCTGCTTCCAATTAAATTGCAGTGCAACCTTGTGTGAAGGATGTGCTGAAGGACTAAACCAGAAATGGCAAAAATACAGATGATGAATGCAAGTTATCCATCTGAAAGTAAGACTTGTGGCCATTTAGGCAGACATATGTAATAAAATCTCTGAGACCTATTGTCAAGAATAAATGTAGCTCAGTTGAAGTGAGAGGACCATGTACAGAAGGCCTCTGTATGAATGGGGTGATGGAAGTTCAGCAAAAAATGGTACTGTGTAACAGAGTCAAGTGCAGATATTCAAAGACTCAGAGAAACTGAGGATGTCTTGAACCACTGGTCTTGTTAAGCTTCACCACCCTGGATTCATAGGAAAAGTTACTATGATAACAACCCTGAATTTCTCATGTGGCCTCCTAGGACATTAATTTTGATCAGCAAAGCAGAGAGAGACAACCTGCAGAAAGCAGTGGGGAAGTAATACCGTTGATGCTGCAAGATGACCATCTTTAAAGACGGAAGGATGGTTTTGATCATACTTGTCTACCTTCTTTAACAAGAGAAGTATGCAAAATTTGGATGTATTTTGCTCATTGGAAAGGGAAGCAATTTTTTAATTGAGTGGTTGGTTTGAATAGCCAAAAAATATTAAAGTCATGATGAAAAAAAAGTTTAAGAAGGGGAATGATATACTTTTGCTTAGTAGAACATCAGACTCCAGAGCAAGTAAAGAATAAAGCTGTCTAAGCGCATAAAGCCAACATGTTCAGTCATTGCTGACCCATCAGTGCTGGGAAACTGGATATATGTTTCATACAGTGGTACCAAAGTTGGGTGAGATAATTCATACGGGTAGAATATTAAGTGGTTGGTTACAATTACTTAAATATGAACAGTGAGGGGGGTTTTGTTTTTTTTTTTTTTTCCTCCTTGTGACTTTACAAAAACATCTTTATGACTTAATCTGTGTATTTTTCTCATTCTAGGTGTGAATAATAAGAAAATGAATATGCAACTTAGACCACAAATATTAACTACCATCTAGGAGCATTTAATACTACTTTTAAGGCAGAATAAAATTGGAAAACAAAGACTAGATTTACTAGGAGGGTGAGTTCAAAGGGTGATTTATTCAGGGGCTAGGATGCTCACCCAGGGCCACAAGGGTCCAGACTTCCTCTCTGCCAAATGTAGAGCACAGCCTTCAGTTCAAGCTCCCCTAACCACTAAGCAGAGCTCTTATTTCTTCTGTTAGCATTTCAAATGCACTGAAGTTCAGCAAAAACCTGATCTAATTATGACAGATAGAGAGGAATTGATTACAGAACTGAAACAAATGTCTGCTATGTGCAGAAGATCGTGCCTTGATTATATTTGTGTGCAAAGAGTAAAATATGAACCAGTAATATACATTCTTGGTTCTTCAAAAAGGCCAATTTTGTAAAGCTGAAAACAATTATAAGCCAAATCTACTGGGAGAATTTAAACAGAAAAATGTGAATGATAATTGCAAACTGTTTAAAAACATTTTACTAAAAAGCCATACTTGTTGTAAAACAAAACAACATAGCTTAAGTGAAAGCTGTTCTATTATACAAAACCCCACATGTAACAGTTGAAAGAAAAAAGTGAAGCAACAAAAATTAATCTAAATCAGAAGACAGGAATGGTGATAAATTCGTAAGGGAAGCAAGAAAAGTGTAAGTAAAGGTATTTGCCCAACAGAGTCAAAGATAATATGAATGAAGGACAAGGAGTTTTTAATTTGTGTTAGGGAAGAAAACCTATTAGTGATTTTTCTCTGAATGGATAGAAATGGTGGAATTATTTATACTAACACAGAAAAGACAAGAATAGCTTTCTGTTTTGGTTGGAAAAAAACAGCTGAAAATATATAATCCCGCAATAGTGATGATGCATTTTCCATTACAACAATAATTCAAGAAAACATTTAAACAGCAGCTACTAAAGTAGGTATGTTAAATGAGAGCCTTGAACAACTTCTCTCCACAAGTTTGAAAAGAACAAGTCAAGAAACTCCTTTGACTATAAATAATGGTTTTCCCAAAGACATTGAACACTAGAAAAATTTAAGAGGACTGTAAAGGTACAGTTTTATTTATAAGGCACGTATGGATGAGAACACCGGTCATGTGCATTTCTATTTTACTTTCTCTGGTCTTAAAGTTGATGTTGGACTCTGATAATAACTCTGTGAAAGAGATTATCATAGTAAAAACCTTTTAATAAATATTTTTGCAACTAACTTGATATCTTTTTCAAATAAGGTTATGGTTATGGTGAACACATCTAATACCATTTGATAGAAGTTACTTTGATTTCTTTTTGGCATTTAGCTTGGCACATGAAGAAAATCTGATTAAGAAAACAAGTATTTCCTTAATTACAAATCTTAATTATACAGATATGAAATTGGCCTGTTACACTGAAAGTGGGTTAAATGACAGCACATTGACTGGGCTGAAAACACAGTTTCTGGTGAAAACTTATGATTTCCTTGATGTTTTGAATGGAGTACTCAAACAAGTGATAGCTAATCTTCTGCTATTCGAGATCTTTGTCTTGGAGATTTGCATATAATTGTCTCTAAAGAGTTATGCAGGATAAAAAAAAAGTCAGCGGAATGAAATACAGACATGAATAAAGAATGTCCTGGATTACTTGAGAAACTGAATTTAAGCAAAATCGGAGGGTTTTTTTAGTAGGATTTCAGGAGGATTACAGGAATCTCTAGCCATAACTAATCTGTCAAATGATCCACAAAGAAGGTGGGACTGAGAGGTTTGCATGTGAGTCAAGCAGGAGCTGCTAGTGGAGTCTGTCATCCCTAGAGCTCGTCTAGAGACTGCTAAATAGGAAGAGGGAGGCTTCATCTGCCTTTGGCACCACTGTGGGATGTTGCTCTTAGTGCTGACTTCCACAATTGAAGGAGGATGCTGCATGAATTGGAGAAGGTTCAGAGAGAAAGGCCATGGGAATGGTGCTCTGGAAAGCATGTCTTACTGTGGTAGACCCAAGGAGCATTCTCTGTTTATCTAACAAAGAGAAGATTAAGAGGTGACTTGATCACAATCTATAAATATGTACACGGGGAACAGAAATTTGATCATAGCTTGCTCTTCTGCTCTGGCAGACAAAGGATGTGATAAAGTCCAACTACTGGAAGATGAAACCGGGCAACCATAGATGAGAAGAAAGAAGTGTATTTTTAAACAAGAAGATGATTAATCACTGGAACTGCTTACTAAAGGTTATGGTAGATTTCCTACCCTTCACCATTTCAGAACATGGGTGGTGTTTCTTATTAAAGACATGGTCTAAATTACTGCTTAACAACATTCCCTTATCCCTCCCTGCCAGAGGATCACCAATTCCCGTCAGAAAAACAGAACTACACAGATGGCCTGGTAGAGTGCTTACACAATGACTTTCATTTGCAATCAGCTCAAAATTAGGATAAACTCTGAATGTTTGTTTATTCTCTTTATTTCCCCCAATTTTATTCACTTGCTTGTTTGCGCATGCGGAAATGCGTATACACACTTGCACGCACGCACACACACAGGTGTGTTTCCTACTACAAAGCTCCAGCTACAGTGACTGTAACAAAATTTAAAGTAAACTGGTTTGTGAAATTTCAAAGAAGCTTTGTTCCCAACTGAAAATGTCCAGGTTCCACTAATAGTAATGTAATACAGAGTTTCACATCGATTTTTGAAAATTCTGGCTTGAGTTGAAGTCACCCAAAATGAAACACTTGGTTCATTTTTTTCTCGTAGGATTTTTTCTCTATAGCAAATTCAAAATCTTCCTGTGGAAAATTTCAGTTTCCTAGTAAGTGCATTCCCATTAGAAAATACTGTGCTGTGAAACTCCCAGCCAACTCTAGTAATGATGGCCATCACAGAGAGGGGGAGAGAGAGAGGGAGTGGATTTCTTTACACTCTCTCACTCAAAAGAGAGAAAGAAATGAGCTTTTCCCTTCCCTTTGTTTTAGCAGTCAAGTTTCCTGCCACTTCTTAAGCACAAAAAACATATGTGTATGCATTTATTGCTTTGGTATCAAACTGATAATATATTAAAAGGATTATGATTTACTGCTGTAATTATTGGCCTCCCAACTTTCACCCATAATTATTGTGTGCATATATCTTCCAGCTTGCAAAATCCCCTCTTGACCATATAAATGATGTGATTGCATTACTCTGTACTTTCTTTGTCGCCCTAACTGCTCATTAGAGCAAACACCTCAAAGTGTGCTTGTAAATATGTTGGGACTGCTTGGACTATCTGGCTCACTCCCTCTTTCTCTCTCTCTTTGTTGTTTTTCCCTCTTTTCCCTTGCCATCACCCCACTTTTTTTCCTGCTATTGTATATCACAGTGTATTTTTCCTCCCATTTTTCCAAGTGTCCAAATGTTCCTGCAGGAACTATTTCAGAGTGCCCAGTTCATTTCCTCTGGGACTACTCTGCTTTTATCTCTCTTCATTTGGATACTTATTTCCTCCCCTTCTGTCCCCTACTTAGCTCCCCTAGTACATAGTTTTCCTCCCCTGCCTTGAATTTCTTTACTGTGATGTTGGTTTTTTTTAAATCCCTTCATCAGATCCCTATTCTCCTCTGCCTCTCCCTATCTCCTATTTTTCCTCCTTCTTTTATGTTTCTCCTTCCTTCATATTTCTTCTTCCTGTGCATCCCCATATGATCCAAAGGGTTCACTTTGTTCACCTTGCCTTGTCTCTGCAAAAGAGCTTCCCCCCTCCAGTCCTGCACTTTTCCCTGCTCCTTTTCTTCCACTCTGCTCTTCCTCCTTTTATTGCCTTATTTTTTACTCTTCTTTTCATGTCTTTACCAATTTATAGGCTTATCTAAGAATTTTTTGTTTGACAGGGATGTGCCTGCTCCCCAGCCCCACATTCACCTGAGGGAGATAAGGGCTGAAGACAGCCTTTGCTGGACAGAGTTGTTAAGGAACTCAGTGGAAAGGAAATTGGAGAATGTTATTGCCCTACTGCTGTGCCCCCTCCATCCTTGCTGCAGGCCAGAGATATGTGCACAGCTGTCTGTCTGTGCTTGAAAGAAGTTGTGGGGTTGCATAGTCAGTTACATCCCAGGGTCTCAGCATGCACCCCGTGCTGGCCAGTACTAATAGGCAAGCAAAAGCCCCCTGAGGGCCACTCACTTCCCTCCTGTAAATCCACATGTGGTTTGAAGGGATGCTTTATGAGGTGCCTCTGTATACTTGATCCCTTGTAGTTTTTTCTGCTGTGAAGCCTGAGGCTGTCCTTCACAGCTCCTGCAGTAAACCAGGGCCTTGGGATTTGGAGTCCCAGGGACACTGCAGGCAGCTAGTGTCAGCTTGCACAGGAGTCGCAGGTGCTTTCAGCAGGGATCTGCCATGCAGCCCATGTCTGTCCTTCCTGTAGCACCACTGTCAGTGCTGAAAGTCAAGTTAGGAGCCGGGTAAGGCTGGTCTGTCAGACCTTTGTTTCTTTGCCCCTCCAGTGCTTGGTCACTGCATCTCTTGGTGAGTTTCTGTCCTCTGACAGTGCAGGAGAATGGATGGCTCAGGCCCTTTGTCCTTTCTCTTAGCTATCAGCTGAACTAGCTGACAGCTAAGGTGACCCCAGCAGTGACAAGCAAAAAAAGGAACAAGAGCAACAGAAGGCTTTGAAAGAGGTGACAGTAAGGAAGTGCATGGAAGACCAGTTCTTGTACCTCCTCTGTGGCCATTCATTCTCATGACTCAGTGAGCAAAGATCATCTCCTCTCCTCTGCCAAGCATCATGGCCCCTTGCACAAGGAGGGTGTGGCTGATGTCTGACCTTGCCTTTTCTACAGGAGAGATGATAGTGGGACTTTTATATTCACTCTTTGTATCCTGGTATACAATATATATGGTATGTATCTTTGTATACAACTGCTTCATGAAGACCAGAATCTCTTTAAAACCCATAAGTATCTTCAGAATGAATACTCCTAATCTACAGAAACAGCCTTCTGTGAAGGTGTCTGAAAGTAGGTTTAGGGTAGTGATTGTAAAGAAGCAAGGAAGAAACCTGACATGCTCCAAAATCTCTGTTTCAGAAGACTTGTACATGGTGGACATTGGCTGTAGCATTTCTGGAAAGGAAAAAAAAAAAAAAATGCCAAAAGTAGTGCCTTAATTCCCACCGCCTCCAGTCTCATGATATAAGAAGAAAATGAGCAAGTTACAGACAGTTTTTGGAGTCACTGTCCTATCAACTAGTGATTATCACATTGCCTACCTGTAGTGACATATTCAGTCATATGTTTTCCCCATCAAACCCAAAATAAATGAAAGGAGGAAATGAAGGAGTGCAAGAGTCCAGCACTTCATTCTTCATACTTCAAGAGCCACAGAAACAAATGCCAAGGGAAAATTCCCGAATGAGAAATGATACTAGTTCAAGGTCACATAAGTTGATGCATGGAAGTACATTATAAGAAAACTAGAAAGTTATTTTGGGAACTGTCATTGTTTATTGAAGGCTTGGAGGGATTGTTTTGATGTTGTGTGTCTGGGCTCTTGTGTTAGCAGTTAAACCAACATTTCTAAAGCAAGGGGCTGGAAACTGGGGGATTCTGCATGCTGCTTCTGAGGACCTCAGATCAAATTGGCCCTCCTATGATGAGCCTCAGAAAAGTTCCTGTTTTCACACTCAGGACCATCAATGTTATATGTTCCAAATAGCACTGCAAAAATGTTAACTTTTTAATTTCTTAGCGTGATCAGTCAGTTCTTGGGGAGCCACTATATTTTTTTTGTTACTACAGACCCTCAATAAAAGCTAGGAAAAGCCTGGTAAAAGCTCCACATTTGGAGCCACCTTATCGAGGGAGAAAGCGTGTGAGAGGGCCTGTACCTCTGAGAAATATCCTGCTTCATTGAGTTCCCACACATAGCATGGTTCACAATGTGCTGCCATTTTCCTTTGGCAGCATGGGGTGGGAAGATCAATTGGGTCCCTCCATGGCATCAGGGGGACCAGGAGAAAAGTCTGATGATGAGTGAGAAGGTAAAATCTCAGGAGACATGACAACAGGAGAGGGTGTCCTACAGCACTAACATGTGCCTGCTCCCTCCTTATTTGCATCCCTGTGGGGTATGTCTAGGCCTTGGATGGTCTAAGGATTATCCTGGCATCATAGGCAATGCAGGGAGCAGGGTCCAGCCAGCCTTTGTGCAGGTCACACCGGCGTTCACCCTTGGCCAGGAGCATGAGCAGAGGGTGACCAAAAGCTTCCTATCCAAAGGTTTTTTTTTGCCTTGTTATGGCTGCAAACTCAGTTGAGCACTTCTTGCACTAACCCAGACTTTGCTTAAAGCTAAACTGGGGATCAGGTCATGCAGGAAAATGGGCTTCATCTTCCACTTTCCTGCAGGATTCTGGGTGGCTTGTGGCTTTCTCCAGGAGGGCCTTTTCCTCCTCGAAACACCACGGTGGGTCTGAGGAAGTCTTTCCAATAAGAGCATCATTGATGGTGGTATGTTTCTGCTGGCCTTTTGAGATTTACCAAACAAACGGTCAGCTTGTATGAAAAAGTCCCCTGTGAGGGCTAATGATAACAACATTTGTGCTGCTCCACCCTTGCTCCGTTCAGTCATTGCAGATGGTGAGCGTGTCTGTGCAGGGACTGCCCACCACACGTCTGCTGGGGCTCAGGGTTGCCCTCAGGCCGGGACTGCCTCCCCATTACTAATACTAATCTCGCAAGACTGGCATGTGCTGCCTGTGCTTCCTGCGGCAGCTGAAGCTGAGTCTGTAAAACAGGTCTAATTTTAGAGCAGCCTGGGCTGAGCACATAGTGAGACCAGACCCGGGAAATTCTGAGTTTTCATTGTTTCCTCAGCTGTGGGTGAAGAGCTTCCATGGATGTTTGGGAGAGTTTTTCCTGGATATGTGAGCCCTCGCCTCTAGCTGTATCTCACACAAGCGCTGTCTCCAAAACCCTGGTGACATCAGCCTCTTTTTTTTCCCTTTGTTTCCACATCTTTAAAGTGGGAGACTGTTTTTCTCCTACTATGCTTCAAAAGAGGAGAAATTAGTTGTGAGAATTCATAATGAACGTTGCTCAAGTATCTGAATAATAAGAAGTTCAGGGCTTTGTTTTGTGAGGTAGCGCTACAAATGTAATGCAATTTGGGCTTCCTGGGAAATTATGAGATGCATGTGTATGTGTGTAGGGGGCAGGGAAATCTGAGACCTGTTTTTATGTGTGCAGGGAAAGATTTACAGAACCGTGTTTTCTGATGTCTTCTTGCCATCAGTCAATTTAATGGTGCTGTGTGCTGCTGAGCTTTTAGTGTTTTGTCATTTGGCAATAACAGAGGGAAAGCCTACAATGAGGCTGGTCTTTGCTCAAATGCCATATATTTGGAAACCTTAACTAGCCTCTTCTATATCACTGCACACATAGCTCCAACACTTTGTCATGTTAAAGGCTATCTGGTACTGCAGTGAGTGCAGAGTCAATCCAGTTGGCATATTGGAATATCTTGCCCAAGCAAAGATACTTTTTGCACAAGAGGCTTTTCTTGTAAGCAAACAGGCAGGCTGAAACAAAACTATTGAGCCTGGCAAAGAAAAAGGAAAAGTCACACTTCCTTTGTGTTCAGTAAGCTGTTGTCAGTCACTGAAGTCTGCTATTATTGACTTTAAGAAGGCCTATTTTGTTACTGAAAGAGGTTTTCCTGTTCTCTGGATGGATTAACTTGAGCTTAGAATATCCAACTCTTTTTATTGCAGGCTTTCATCTCTGCCTGTTGTGTCAACATCCCCCAGAAAACAGGAGTCAACTTATAGTGTGACACTGTCGGAGATGAGTGATGGTGACAACATTATTTTCACTTAAATTTTTTGCTAAGTGGCCATACAGAGTTCTCATTTAATAATTCTATATGAGTTAAACCGATCATTTAAAAATATACTAATTAAACCGATCATTTAAAAATATTCTCACCAGGCTTTAGATGCCCTCCTTCATTCTGGGAGCCAGAATAGGCCATTCCTGTTTGGGAACTGGGCTTCAGGAAAGTAAGAAAGCAAGAAAAAGGCTCCTCAAGCACAAGACAGAAGGCAGAAGTTATGATGGCTAGACCAGGCCTCAAACCACAGGCCATTTATAGGGTATTTCTGTGAAATGTTTAATTACACTGAATCTGTATTATGGATGGACAAGAGAAAGTATTCAGTGGTATAATGTAATTATCCCTGTTCTCTGTCCCTAAAGACAGAGCATTACTGGTAGTTTCTCTCCCTGAAATACTGCTTGCTGGATTTTTAGATGCTATGGCTGCAGGGATTTTTGCTATTATCTGTTACAACACAGCCTGTGGGATTGAATCACAGGCTAGAACAGATGGGGAGATAGCCTGTCTTTAAATACCACACATTGTACAGAGTCTATCCCGTTCCTAGATAAATTGTTGCAGTGTTTAACTCCCTCCCTTGTTAAATCTTGGCATTTATCTAGTTTGGACTAATCTAGTGTCAGATTCCACCTACTGGATGTCATGTCTCTGACTGCTAATTCAGAGATCTCTCTGATATCAGAAATATAATACAGCTACTTGCAAGCTAAGACCGAATAAAATTTGGAATTCTCACACAGTGGGCAGATGCAACTTGTCACCATTTGTTTTCACTCCAAATTATTAAAAATTTGCCTTATTAACATAAAGATTGCTCAGAATGGAAACATACAAAAAAACAAAATATAAACAAAAATGTAATTTTCTTTACTGTAGGGCTCTTATTTGAATGTACTGAGTTGGTTGACCGGGGCTTTCTTTTGTGTCAGTTCAATATTAAAAACAAATATTTTCTTGTAATGCTGCATTGCTCCTGGGAATTATAGCCTGAACAAATGCTGTCCTTATTCAACTTAGGCAGAGGCTTCTTGGCTGGACTACAGCTCCTGTAATGTTATATACAACTCTGAATTAAGTGACAAATTACCCTGTGGCTGGATTGTAGGAGAAAACAGGTACCTACACCACAGATAAATATATTCACAAGAAGGTAAAGTTTAAAGTTTCCTCAAACAGAACAAATCGAGGGGGAGTGGCTTACAGTGAATTATTTCATTTTGCTTGTACTGAAGGAAAATTAACATTATTTTTTCTTTATAGAAATTCTTGTAGAAATTTCATTTTCTATTGTTAAGACAGAATACTCAGCCAGCTCTGTTATAAACCACAGACAAATCACCATTTATTCTCCAATTGAATAAATAAAATGAATTGAGTTTTTTTTTAGTATCTTACTAGCAGCTTTTGCCAATTGCAAGAATATTTATAATTTTTTCTTGAACTCTTTCCAGTTTGTCAGTAGTATTTTTTAAAATATGGACACTGGAGCTGGACCTGCTCTCCTCCTACTATTAATATTCTGAGGAACAGTGAGCATCTGCCTTTCCATCCTTGTGTTTTATAGTTCCCTGCTTGCACATACCACTATCACATTTTCTCTCTTTGTCAATGCATTGTATGGGGAACTCTTGTGCAGCTCAGCTGCTTATCAGCAGTGATCTCCAAATCCTTTTCTAAGTCTTTCTTTCTAAAGACTTAGAAAGACTTTCTAAAGTCTTTCTTTCTTTTCACATCCTCAGTGTACAAACTAAAGATACTCAGAATTATGCTTAAGTGCGCAATAAAAAATGGTTTTGTTTTTGTTTTTGTTTTGTTTTGTTTTGTTTTCTAGTGAGCTCAGGTTACCATACAAACCAGACTGGTTGTACAACATGCCTGCTTTTCTCATTATTTACCTCTCCATGATTTCTGTGTCGTCTGCAGACTTTGCAAGAAATGGATGCAGATTTTTTATACTGGATAAAAGAGAAACATAGTAAATTATGAAAATAAATCATGTAAAATATCTTCACTGTAAGGGCACTCCGTATTGAGTTACTCTAGGGACTCCTCAGTTTAGTATGTGCCAGCTGTCTTTCTAGATGATCCATTTTCTGGTATGTTGTGCTGTGCTGAACTCAGACATTAGAATGACTGTACTCACTATATTGAAAGTCATGTAACTCTTGTAACTGCTATCTAAAAACACTCTGCTGACTTTGGGGAAATAAAGTATTGAATTGGAACTGTAATGTTATCCAAAGTATTCATCAATACACCGTTTTCCACTCAGCTGCGAAACAGCATTATTCTACATATTGCCATCTTTTTTTTCCACCCTGGTTATTGTTTTAAACCTATGGGAATTGTGTTTATAACATTCTATGTATATAAAACCTTAGTGATACAAATTGGGAGTACATACTTGGAGCTTTGATACTTGACTGCTGAAGGCCTTACATTATTCTTTGCACCTATCGAAGTATTTTTTGTTGTATTTAAATTTTACTCTGAAAGGTTGGTTGCTTTTCTTAAAGTAGGTGGAAGAAGAATATACAGGAAAAGTTCCCAGTGTTTAAGAATAGAAATAGCTGGAGCTACAGGTGTGCCTAGTGTGCTGCAGTTCCACAGTGATACTCCCCTGCGAACTACAGCCTTGGGGAGGATATGAAATTATGTCTGGACTCCAGCTTCCTCTTCTTGCAAGAAAGTTTGACAACATCTTCCTATTTCTTACATGAAATAACATGGAAACTCATACATTAGTATTTATCATGGAAAGCCCGCTTGATACTGGTTGTGCATACAGAAAACATGTGAGGGTAAAGGCTCATGCTGGAAGTAAAGGAGATTGTTTCATCATCCTGACCCTTCATGCCAGCCTTGCAGGATGGGGGTGGTGGTCGATGAGAAAATGAACACGAGCCGGCTTCAGTGTGATCTGGCAGCCCAGAAAGCCAATTGTATCCTGGGCTGCATCAAAGGAAGCGTGACCAGTAGGTCAAAGGAGGTGATCCTGCCCTTCTACTCTGCTCTTGTGAGACCTCACCTGGAGTATTGTGTGCAGTTCTGGTGTCCTCAACATAAAAAGGACATGGAGCTGTTGGAACAAGTCCAGAGGAGGGCCATGAGGATGATCAGGGGACTGGAGCACCTCCTGTATGAAGACAGGCTGAGAGAGTTGGGGCTGTTCAGCCTGGGGAAGAAAAGACTGCGTGGAGACCTCTTAGCAGCTTTCCAGTATCTGAAGGGGACCTATAGGGATGCTGGGGAGGGACTCTTCATTAGGGACTGTAGTGACAGGACAAGGGGTAATGGGTTCAGACTTAAACAGGAGAGGTTTAGGTTGCATATAAGGAAGAAATTCTTTCCTGTTAGGGTGGTGAGATGCTGGAATGGGTGGTGCAGGGAAGTTGTGAGTGCTCCATCCCTGGCAGTGTTCAAGGCCAGATTGAATGAAGCTTTGGGTGACATAGTTTAGTGTGAGGTGTCCCTGCTTATGGCAGGGGGGTTGGAACTGGATGATCTTAAGGTCTCTTCCAACCCTAACTGTTCTATGATTCTATGATTCCCAAAGGTTATTGGTGATGTAGGGAAGTGATCATCCCTGGGTACCCAGAGAGTTCAAGGGAGTGTGCGTGACATGATTGAGAACAGGAAGCATATGTCTGATGTCATATACATCGGACAATGCATGCAATATTTCTACAGGGGATTTCTCCACTGGAAAAGTTCAAAAATTAAAGGAGTGGAAGGAGCCAGCTCATTGATCATCAGAGAGTCTCTGATTTCAAGAAAAGATATATCTTTTAACAATATGGCACAGAGGAACCTCTTTCTCTTCAGGGTAGCCTTAAGCTAAAGTCAGATGTAGTAGACAGCTGGTAGAAAACAAACCAATGTCATGTGGCTTACATGTCCAATGCACAGTCCTGAAACAACCCAGAGTCACAGATCAAAAGTGAGAGTGCTCATTGTTTGTACAAACAGTTTGCTGAACACTTCAAATACAGTCATGTGTGAATGCAGGGAAAACAATGAAAGAGAAAACAGTTGTTGCGGAGAGCAATATGTTAGGATTTAATTGCTCAGTTTTTATTCCTTCTTCCTAGTTCTCTGGATGGGAGGGTTGTTCAAAATATTTTAGAATCTGGATACAAAATCTAAGTTAAACTCACCTCTGCGTAGAGGCCCAGCCTTATGGTTTTAGTTACACTGGCGTGCCATGAAAGCCTGGTTTTGAAGGTTTCCCTGGTGTGTGGGCCTAGTGATGCTCATCCTCTGTGATCTAGTGATGCCTCAGGTGATGTCTGCAGGCCTCTGGTTTCTTACTATGAACCTATTTGCATAAGAAGAGACTTCCTATTTTAAAACCTTCCCTAACCTACAAATTAGTGTAGATGAATAGCCTCTTGTTGGAACTGGAGTGGTTCTCCTAGTTCCAACAATAGCACAGCCAATGCCAGATTTTAAACCCTCATAATGCATATAATTGTGCGATATTACACCAGAGGGGAAACTTGGTCTGTAGTCCAGCTGGTGATTAGCTTTACATTGAGGCATTGGGATTGGATATCCCTTGAAACTTTATCCTGGTTAACGTAACTACAGCTGGTATTTTGTGGTATAACAATTCAACCCTTACTCCTGAGAGCAGTCCCACTGGGACAAACCTGGAAGTCCTTTCTTGGATTTTACTCAGGCAAAACTCTCACTACCTTCAGTTAAAGTTTTGACCCAATAAAGCCCAAGTGTGAGTACCAGGAGATGGTCCACCAGAATTTCTTTTTTGGACACTGTTTGTTCTCTCAAATAAGGATTACAAGATTGAACCACAAAATAGGCATAAATACCTGCTAGAAATGTGTGAACTGTTAATTTATATTTTTATTAATAATTCATCTACACTAACATCTCAGCATCACTGACAGAAGCTACAAAACATTTTTGGAGGTTACTCATAACTCAGTTTTTCTGTGCTTACCTGCTTATTCTCTAAGATTATATTAAAGAAATAATTAATGAATGGCTGATGAAAAGAACTATTTATGGCTCTTCCCTTCTGCACAACCACTTCTCAATGTGCATGGTCCTACTGTTCCTTCTGTCTCTAATCTCTTTTTGAAACTTATGAACTAAAGTAAATTCAAAGCAGTTACTTTGATGGATAATTCCAAAAGAGGAATTGTCTGTTACGAAGAATTCCCTCATGTATCACCCTCTTTTTCTTTATTTTTTTGTTTTATGGTTTTGTGAAAATAGAATTCAAAATCATTGCTGAATGTTAAATTGCAACAGTGTTGATGTCCTTGTGTTTAGCCCATTTTGAGAAAAATCTTTTTCTCTTAACATTGAAACAGCCCAATACTGAACAAAAAAGCATACAAAACCCAATGCCAGCTGCGAGGAAATAAGATTCTTTCTTAACTTTAATTCTTACTGCTAAAAAAATATGGCTTAAAAATGCATTTTGAAATTTAGTTTGAAAAATCAAAAATGTCAATGGCACTGATTTTTTTTTTTTCCAAGTGAAAACAGGGCTGAAACTCTTTAAGAACAAGCAGAACAGAAAAAGCCCTTCCCTAAGAAAACAGTTAAACCTGTTTGGTCTGGATTTATTTATTTCAAAGATATGTGGTAGCAGTAATCTTCAAAAGGTATTTGGGAATTGCAAACAAATCTGTCTTCTTTCACTTGTTACATTTTTTTTTTCATTTTGAGCATATATTTTTTTTATTCTATAAGAGTGTGGATAGAAATGTATTCTTGGACTTCTACACACACTGTATTTTATATATATATCTAACATATGTTTTCCTTTGTCCATTGTAAAATAAATGGTCCTGTTTATTCTTTTTTAAATTATATCTCCTGTAGAAATTCCCTCCCATGCTATTAATTCTTTGAATCATTTTCATTGCAGCATTTGGAACCTTTTAAATGTCTTCTATGTCTTGTTAAACAGGATCAAAAAAGACTCCAGAGCTGTGGATGAGAGCACATCTTCAGCCTTTCCACAGCGTAACAGTGTATATTATGTTTTATTCTTTTTATTTTTTTATTTTAGTTTTAAAGTCTAGCATCTTTGTGCAATGAGACAACCAAAATAACACCTTCATGCTGCAAATACAGGAGAATTGGAACTGCCAGACTGGTTGGGTCAGATCAAAAGTCACCATAACCTAATATTTTTTTGAAGAGAAGTAAACAGTATCTGAGTGGTAATAGCAGAGAGGGGGCAGGCTGGAGGGATGATTCCCCCCTCTGCCCTTCCTGCAGTCTGTCTCGGGTTGCAGCTAAGCCATCATTTTTATAGCCACTAATGGCCTATTCTCCACTAATCTGGAAAATCCCTTTTTGACCACTTTTATACCTTTGCCTTCCACAAACATCTTTTGCAATCAGTTATGGTACTTGGCCCCTACTGTGTGAAAAACTATATCTTCATTTGCCTTGAACTGGTTGCCTCATGGTTCAATGAGTGCTCCTTGGATCTGGTACTTGAGAAGCATCAGTATTGTTCCTTGCCTACCTCTGTTGCACCATTTTGGATTTTATTTTATTCTCCATCCTTTTTTCTTTATCATTTCCTTTATCATCCTGGAAGGTTCATATAGTCCCAGGAGCTGAATGTTTAAGTAACTCTCTAGTGGGGTAGGAAAAAAAAAAACCAAGAGAAATAAGAGATATAAAACTCCGATTTACTGAATATATTGTGGTAGATGTGGCTAAATTCTTGAGCGTAAGAAACTAATTGGACTTAATTGTAAGACCGATTGCTCTAGTAGAAACACATGTAAAATTTATATATTTGGCTGGTATGCTCTGTGGAGTCTATGCTGGCCAATGGAAAGATATAAAGGAACTTGGCAGTGTAAATAATACAATTCATTGAACTAAATATTTTGGATAAATCAATAGGCATTTGGATTCATGTCTAGGAAAATCTTCTGATATTGAAGGGTGTACCAGAAGGCGGGAAAGAAAGAAAGACTAAAAAAATCATTTAGAATAATTTCCAGTTTACTTTTGTCTTATAAGGGGTTTATTCTTTAGTTGTTCTGTCTGCAAAAGTCTGGTTGCTTTATAAATGGTGTTAACCGCAGCATTCAAGGGTGGTTTTGAAAAACAGGATGTCACATTTTCCAGAGAGTTTAACTGTGCCTCCATGAACACAGCCCTGAGACACCTGCTAAGCTGTATTTCCATGTACTTTTTAAAGTCAATATTGGTATCATTTGATTTTGTAAGTATAGTGAAATGTATTCAGCAGTCATACTTGTACACAGTGTTTTTGAGAAATTTCACGTTGAGAGATTTGCATTTATTCATACTAAATACTTGAGTAACTGGCAGCCTATTAGCTGTCTTCTATCACTCTAATGTCTATTTTTTAGTGGTGCATTGCAGTTTTGAATCAAGTACTAAATTCTCTCTGCAGCCCAATTTTTCCAGCATTTATACTAATTGCCAAGTCCCTGAGTAAAACCTTTCTAATAAATGCATGCATTACACATTTTGAAACTATCTAAACAGGGCATATTTTAGGATTTAGCAGGGAGTTGGCTAAAATGTCTCATAATTTCAAAATTCAAGACAATTATTCAGATGCAAAGGAAGCAAAATATCCTAAAGCAAGAAAGAGAGGATATGCCGATTTGCATTACAGTGAGCTCAGTAGACTCCCTGGAGGAAGCTAAGGAACTGGTACTGTGCTAATTCCCTGATGGATCTTGCCCCTCCAAGTGATGGAGAGGCTCACACCTTTCACCAGTGATAGAAAAAAGGCCAAGAGAAGTTTAGATCTTTCTTGGGCTGCAAAAATGCCTCATGTGAGCATCACCAGTGCCTGGATTGGTAGGAAAGGAGCAGATTCATCCATTTGGAGCATGGAGAAGTAGACAGACTTCTGCAGAATGTTCATAGAGTAGCAGAATAATATAATGCATCATTTGGGTAGCTTGATCAATGCCCTGGTCAAGGTGCCTGACAGACTAATATGCTAATGTTACCCACTATAAAGCCTGCAGGAAATTCAGGCACTGAACCTACACTAGATCATAGAGTCATAGAATCATATAATGGTTAGGGTTTGAAAAGACCTTAAGATTGTCTAGTTTCAATCCCTCTACCATGGGCAGGGGCGCCTCACGCAAGACCACATCACACAAGGCACTGTCCAACCTGGCCTTGAACACTGTCAGGGATGGAGCATTCACAACTTCCCTGGGCAACCCGTTCCAGTGCCTCACCACTTCTTCCTTATATATGGGCTGGATATAAGGAAGGGTCCATGGAGATGAACAGGCAGTGCCCCAGGGTTAGGAGGGGGCATCCTGCAGTGGGCATGAGGACTGTGCTCTGAGGCTGTGGCTGAGCCCCTGTGGTCCATGCCTTTGGTTCCTTGCAAGGCACAGAGGCTGCCTTTGGCATCCTGGCAGGGAGTTGAAGGTGGAGAATTCATGGGCCTGGGCATGACTGTGTGGGGGTGCAGATGGAGAGCAGGTCTCAGGGGCGGGCTCTGGGTGCTTGCACAGAGGATTCAGAAACCCTTGCACTTGAGTAACACCTCCTCAAGCCCTGTGACTGCTTTGGTAGCGCTCAGGTGATTTATCAGCAAGACACTGGTCTTAGAGCACTTTTTCCTCTCCAGCAGGAAAATGATTACCTATCCAGCTCTTGGAAACATTAAAAAATTTCATACTAACGAATCTCTGTCAGTTGCCTTCATTATTGTGTGAACCACAACAATTTTGAAGATACAAGTATTTTCCATCAAGACTATGAATAACACCACTTGGCAAACCACCCCTATAACAAAGAATAAGCCTCCAACTTTTTTTAGTGACTTTACATACAATGTGCCTTAATTACTGGCAAGCATGTCAAGAGCCTATTCCCACATGTGTCAACACTTCCTTAATACACTATAATTCATCATGCTAGCATGGCAGAAACAAGGTACTCTACATCTTTACACACATCCTTCTCCAAGTTCTGGTCCTGAACTGAGTATTAAATGAACAGAAAGTCTTCATCTAACGAACAAAGAACAGACCACAGCATAGAAACAGTAAGGTCCCTCGAGTCAATCAAAGTCATACATCACAGAGCACTTTATCAGATTCTTCACAACACTGTCTAAATCCAAGAAGCCCTGCTTTATTGTCAAAAGGACATTCACTTAATAACAGCAGTAAATCCAGAAAGGCAGGCTAAATTTAGACAGAAAACTTGGCTAAGAGAGAACCGTATCGCTTCCCACTCCTGACATTTTTATTCATTGAGTTCATTTTCATGCTAGTTGTGTGATTAAATGCAGATAGGGATTTATTTCCTTTTAATAAAAAAATACATGATTCTGAAAAAAGCCAAAATTGCAAATAAAGGACCTGATCCTTTTCCCACAGAAATAAACAATAGTTTTGTTGTTGGCTTCAGCGATGACAGGAATTGAATCCATGAATCTCTGTTGGAAGAAAAGGTTAAAATTCCATTTGAAAACTCTTCTTGGACCATACATTAACTCTCTGGCAATCCTGGGGGCAACCATGAACCAGCATGATTTCTTTTCTAATATGCCTGCATATGTGTGCAAATGTATGCAGTGGTATAGGCAGCCATTTCATAAAGAAACAAGTGAAAATAAATCTGTCCTCAGTGTGTTGAAGTGAAATGTTTTATTTGCACTCATAAACCAAAGTGCTTGCTGTATTTTTGCATTGCAGTTTTATTGTCAACAGCGATACAATCTCTCTTCCTTATGCATAGATCCTTGTACAGAGCCAAGAATCTTAGATGAAGGAAAGAGGTACCATATAGTGAAAGTAAATGTGAGAAATGCTGAGCCTTTTGAAGAAGTGGATGTGAGCTCAAGGGAAGTGTATATCTTCCCTATTAGTCACTCAGTCAAAAGTAACTGGGTTTCAGACGTATCCAGAACAGGACCCAGTTCTTTTCTTGGGTAGCAATTGCTTGGGTAAAAGTTACTTGAAGTTACTTAAGTTACTAATTCAACTAAGGACCAAATTTTGATCTTCCTTATGCCCCTTTAAAACTTCTGGCCCTCTATTGAACAGCTAAGCTATTTTATAATAACAAGCTTAAAAGGGATTTTAAAAGATGGTGCTCATAGAGCTGGTTATTTTAAGAACAGTTTGTATCCTTCTGTGGGCAAAATATATACTAAAAGAAAAAAAAAGGTTTTTTATTTTAGGGAAAAAAAGTAGTTTCCTTCAATAGTGTACATTGCCCTGTGCCAGCAGTGTAAACCCAGTTGTATTTCTACGGTAGCTGTTCTGAAAAATGGGCTTTGTGGCAGGACAACTGGACAAGGACTCCTCCAACTAGTTTTTATTGCCTCCAAAGAAGCTTCCTATAGCTTTTCCATTACTATAAGGTAGCAGGCAGAGCTGGACAAATAGTTCTGAATAAGTAACTCAATAAATTTCATCTCTTCTTTTCTGTTCACAAAGTTTCCATCATCTGACTACAATTTTCTTTCATTTGATTGTTATTGAAATTTATTTGAAGTAATTAATCAAATAATTTCTACAAATAATTCTTGGTCTGTAGGCCATGAGTATATTGATACTTGAAATTCAAGCTGTTTTGGCTGGATGTAAAGATTTTTCCTAAAGGAGTATGTTTAGTATTCAGAATCTTTTTCTTGAGTGCAATTTCGCTTCATTACATGAACTTGACTTTGCACAAATATTCTGCAATGATAATTTTAGGTGACTTTCAGTGAACATTCGTTACTGCAAAACTACTTACATGAAGTGAATGCAAGAGGATTTGCAAACACAGGTCAGGTCAAATTTGTGTCTGCACCTGAATGGATATATTCAGGACATGATGCAGAAGTGACAAGGTTATGTTGTAGCTTTGGCATCATTCTGCTCCTAATTAATTTCATTGTAGTTTTACAATGGACATGAGAGAATGTTTAGCATTGATTCTGAATACGAGATGTAGCTATTTTTCTGGTTTCTGTGCATACAGTCATCTGAAGCCTTATGGTATGTGCAAAAAAGATGTGTTATCATTGCTTCATGTGTAAAACACATCACGAAAACACTAATGCATTTGATCCGCAGTAAGGCACACACGTAATATAGTGTGGTTTGGAACTGAATATGTTTACTTCATCTGCCAGAACTTAAAATGACAGTAGAGCTTGTTCCTTAAGGCAATAGTTTGGTTGAACAGGAACATCCAAAGCCTGTCTGACTGTTTCTAAATGAGTCAGTAAGAGTTTTCTGGGGGGG
>NDXB01017623.1:39090-50713 GCA_002631895.1 Agapornis roseicollis | reverse complement strand
GGGGGGGGGGGGGGGGGGGGGGTTGGGGGGTGGGGTGGGGGGGGGGGGGGGGGGGGGGTTAGTTTAGGAGCTTTTTGTTTTCTGGTTGTGTGTTTCAGTTAACAGCACAATGTGGAAGGATTCTTCAAGATAAAGATGGGCTTGGAAAGGCATTGTTTGTCCCTCCCTTACAATTCCTTTCTGGAAAAAGCTTTCTCAGTTAGGACCATTAGGTGTTTCTTGCGCTGCTGAATGGGATTGCCAGGAGTCTATTCCTCAAGGCACCAACTGCAGCCAAGTTCTAGTCTGCTCTGTACATGGTAAAGCTATGTTGCTTAGCTTTCAAAATGTAAAATAATCTATTCATCTCAAATCTCAAATAGTACATTTAATCCTGTTACTGTCTTTACCAGCTCAGTAGATAACTGTCGAAACAAATTGTTCCTTTATCAAACAGGTTTATACTTCTTTGTATGTGATGAAGACAGTGGTGAAGGGAGATACTTTCTCCTCACCCTCCTCATCAGATGTAATGGAAAAATATTGGTCCTTTTTTTTTTTTTCCCACTGAATTAATCTTTTTTCCTTGTGTGCGCTGATAAATGTTATCTGGCAATTCTGTGTGAGTTTTCACAAGCAATTGGAAATCACACACTTTAGAAATTTCTACTGCAGAGTAGTTGGTTACAGCCCTTGCCCCCTGAAGAGGATTGTCTGGTCTTCTAAAGGAGAATTACTGCTTGTGACTTCTTGGCTAATACTAGTTCCTTCAAATCAAGTGTGGGTGTTTTCTTATACAAGCCCTCATGATCTACAGAGTCTACCAGGCTGGTTCCCATTTACACTAAGGTCAGTGTAAGTAAACACCTTCAGCTAGGTTATATATTTCACTTTGAACCTCTTTACATTGCTAAGTTTTGTAAGGTAACTTTAATGAATCTTAGAGCCAGGTACTATTGACTTAGGTCTGTGTCTGCTAGAGAATATCCAGGCCAGGAATTTATCACCCTCCCTCATAGTGTCTTGAGGGTGTACATTGGTTCTCTCCAGCCTTTCTTCCTCAGAAGACAGATGATAACTTGGAGGAGTGGGGAAAAAGATACTGCCTAGCTTTCTAGCTATTAGGGATGTGAGGAACCCTGATGCAAGCTCCAGCTTTGGTGGAGAAGATTTGAGTCTCTTGCAGTGCAGGCGGCTGTGCTGAGGGCACAGGGTTTATTTTTCCTGCCAAACTGAGCCTGCCAAGCAGGTGTGAAATGCCTTCTGCAGTCTCTGGGTTAGCAAATCAGATTAAACGGAGACGAGATGCCTGCTGCCTCTGTGGTGAGGATGCAACAGAATGAAATTCATGCTCTTGGTTTGCAACTAGTTCCCAAATCCTTCCTCTAGAAAAAAAAAGGCAATATTTTTAAAAAGAGAGTGCTGTTCCTTGTTCCACCTTTTATCCAGAAGCATGTAACAAATGCAAGGAGCAAACCCACAAATTTTGCTTCCTTCACTGTCCCCACATCTCCCTTATAGCCAGGGTATATTAGTTGGGCTATATTAATTAGGAGAAACAATCTCACTGTCTCCTGGTCAGGTCACAGATCATGGAATCATAGAATGGTTTGGGTTGGAAAGGACTTTAAAGATCATCTAATTTCAAACCCCCTGCTATGGGTAGGGACACCTTCTACTAGACCAGGTTGCTTAAAGCCCCATCCAACATAGTCTTGAACACTTCTAGGAATGGGGCATCCACAACATCTCTGGGCATCCTGTTCCAGTGTTTCACTGACCTCACAGTAAGGAGCTTTCTCCTAATATCTAATATAAATCTACTCTCTTCCAGCTTAAAGACATTACACCTTGTCTTGTCCCTACATGTCCCCAAATAGTGCCTCTCCAGATTTCTTGCAGGCCCCCCTTAGGTACTGGAAGGCTGTTGTAAGGTCTCCCTGGAGCCTTCTCTTCTCCAGGCTGAACAAGGCCACCTCTCTCAGCCTGTCTTCATAGGACAGGCTGAGAGAGGAGAGGTGCTCCAGCCCCCTGATCATCTTCATGGCCCTCCTCTGGATTTGCTTTAATAGGTCCACGTCCTTCTTGGGGTATGGACCCCAGAGCTGAATGCAGTGTTGCAGGCAAGATCTTATGAGAGCAAAGGGGGAGGATCATGTCCCTTTGCATGCTGCTTCTGATGCAGTGCAGGATACGGTTGGCTTTGCGGCCTACGAGTGCACATTGTTGGGTCATGTTGAACTTTTTGCAAACCAAGGGTCTGATCAAGTATCTGAATTCTCTCCAAGGAGGCTTGAACTCCCTCAGAAGCGGACGCTGAACCCTATTTATTGTAAAAATGATAAATATTCTTCCCACTGAGCTTCTGCACAAAGGAGGTAGTGGTGCAGTTGCAATTGTTGATTCTTTCACCCACATTTGTGGTGAGATGAATTTATCCAACATGCCTTTAAAAGAAGCTATTTCTGGAGAAGCCAGCTCTAAACAGCCTCTAAAGCTATACAAAAGTTCAGTGGGATTTTACAGGTCTGAATTCTGGAGTGAGGCACCAAAAGTGACTGTTAATTGTCAGTGTGTTTCACCATGCACTCCTCTCCCCAGTGTTTTCATGACTCTAGTTCAGTGATTTTAGTCCGTTCATGAAGATGACCCCACTAATGGCATGACCAGAAGGCCTCTTTTTCTGTCCTGGCATTTCCTTCAGAAATAGGAACTTTTCCCCTGGACTTTAATTTTCTTGGTCCTCATGTGTAAGGTAACCCCACAGAGGGGATGCAGGACCCTTCCTCCTTTACACTGTCTGACAAAAGACAGGCCAGCAGAAAAGCTAGTTCCACTCTGTGTGTCACCAAATACTTAGTAACAGACAAACTGCTGTAATTTTGACTTGCACTGTGGAGGCTTTGCTTATTCCTATAAATTATACAAAGGCATATTAAATAATTACAGTGCAATGATAATTGTCCAAATAATTGCACATAGTGATTCATTATCCCTGCTTTCCATTGCTGTTCTTCACTTGCTTTAATTTGGTAAATCCAGAGATTTGAAATGGGTCTCCAGTTCTCAGTGTGAAGGAGTGATTTACTGTTCAGTTCGTTAACTTAGTCATAAACAGCAAAAAGACCCTGACCAGTCCAAGTCAGCAACTAATATAGGTGTTTCAGAAACAATTGTCCAGCCTCACTACAGAGGAAGAAAATAAATTGTTCTGAAAGGTTTTTCTTTTTTCTTTTTCTTTTTCTTTTGAAATATTTATTTGCTGTGTGTGCAAAGCATGTAACAGCCTATGGCAAGAGCCAAGAACAGCTTCCCACTACAGGGAATAAGGAATCCAGTACCTTTCTCTCTGCTTTTCCCTTTTGCCTCTGCTATTTGGAGAACACTTCCCTCTTTCACTTCTGCTCCTATGTCCAAGCCTCAAAGCCTTTGCCATTCCTAGTGTCCAGAACACTCACTCTTTCACGTCTGTTTTTGATTCAGCTTTTATGAAGCCTTGAGGTCACTTCTTCCCCTCCTCTTCCACAAGTTTCTAGCTGACAATTTTGCTGTTCTTTGTCATGAATATGGTTGACTGCTGATGCTGCAGGTTATTTGACAGGACAAGGCAAAGATGGAGGTAGGGTGGGTGTTACAGGTCTGGAACATTATGGAGTCTTCAGGGGATCATCATAATGTGAGGGGGGAACAAGACGAATGAAAGGCTCAGGAATAAGTATAGAAGAATCTAGAGAGGAATGAAGATGCTTTCCTAGGGAGATTCAAGAAAGATCTGAGGCAGTTCTTTGGTGTCCAAATGACGGCTCTTCTATGCAGTCTTCCCCAGCACAGTGCGATGCTCCGCCCAGTGCTTCAAGTGCTCCATCCAAAGCTTCAGAAGTCCTTCAATGGGTGGCAGCCTTCCTTTTCTAAAAGTAGAGCCCTTTTCTATTTCCAAACTGTTCTTACTGGGCTTATTTGCTGTGCCAATAGCATAGCTATCTGTGCAGCACTCTGCACATGTGAAGCTGGGCAGGTGCCTTCAATGCCCTGTGGAGATGGGATGGGAACAGTGGAGGTTGTAAGGATCAGGCAAGTCTCTGGGTGTGGGGCAGTCCCCTACAAACAGCACATCCTCTGAGAAAGAGAAGTGTAGGGCTGTGTTGTGGTTTAAACCCAGTTTCTCCTCCTCCCCCCCCTTCTTTCTTTCTTTCCTCCCCCTTCCTTTCCTCCCTGCTCCTGGAGGGATGGGGAGGAAAATCGAAAGAATGTAACTCCCACGGGTTGAGATAAGAACACTCCTGTAACTAAGGTATAACACAAACCACTGATGACCAAACNCCTTCCTTTCCTCCCTGCTCCTGGAGGGATGGGGAGGAAAATCGAAAGAATGTAACTCCCACGGGTTGAGATAAGAACACTCCTGTAACTAAGGTATAACACAAACCACTGCTGCTACCACCAATAATAATAATGATAAGAAAATAACAAGGGAAGAGAGTACGATACCACCCACTGAAAACAAGCCTGATTGGGAAGTGTGTGCCCTTCCGGGTAACTTCCCATTACCTCCCCAGGCATGACGTGCTGTGGTATGGAATACCTCTTTGGCTAGCTTGGGTCAGGTGTCCTGTCTCTGCTTCCTCCTGGCCTCCCCTCCTCCCTAGCAGAGCATGAGACTCAGAAAGTCCTTGGTCAGAATAAACATTACTTAGCAACAACTAAAAACATTGGTGTTATCAGCTATGTTCCCTGGCCGAAAGTCAAAACACAGAGCTGCATCAGCTACTAAGAAGGAGAAAAAAATTGACTGCTACTGCTAAACCCAGGACAGACTGGGTAGAAATATCTTGTGAGCAGGACCAGCCCACGTACTGCTGCATGAACCACATTGGCAAAGCAAGGTATAATGATGTGACTGACTGGGAGAGGTTTAGTTGCTACAAAGGCAGATTTATATACAGCAATAATTAAAAACAACAATAACAACCAACACAACCAAAACAAAACCCAGAAAAAGTTTGTATGAATAAAATCTACAATGTAAAATGTAGTGGATCTATCATGCAAAGTAGTGGCCACCGGACTCATAGCAGATCAAATCTGTGCTTAAATCACAGGAATTCTAGCTCACCTACTAGTTAATTTATTGAGGGACTAGCTAGTCTGGTGACAATCCCTTGCTGTATAGGATTTTCCACATAATTTTTTCTATTCAAAGTCACCACAAAACACTGCCTCATGACAAACATCTGAGATCAGCACCTTTGCTTCCGCACAACCTCACCTTTCTAATGAATCTGAGATATGTCCATCAGCCAGAACATGAGGGATTTTTTTTTCCTACCAGTAGTTCATCATGTGGCAATGAGCAGCTGAAGCTGCTGAGGGTGATACCTCCAGCTAAGTGAAATATCTTTCATCTTGCCATGTGCAGAGATTGTGAAGCTGCAGATCCACCAGGCATGCCAGCACCTTCTGTTTAAAATCTATTTTTCCTTTGGGTTTGGGCCAACAGTTCAAAGCCAATTGCTGTTGTTGAGTCCAGACTTCTATGAAATGGCTTTCTCGGGTAACGTCTAATACCTTTCCTTGACAGCGGGCTGTACTGGAGCGTGTTTCCATGTCCTGGCTCAGGGTTAGACACATTCAGCATGTCATACAAAATGGAGACTCAAATACAAAATGGAATTCACAGTTTGAGACTGCTGTATCCCACTGTGTCATGGCATAAATGGTATTCCTCCAGCTGCCTGGAACGGCATGCTCACCACTGGTCTCCCTGCCCTGGAGAGAAAACAGTAAAACTAGATAGGGAGATGGACAATAAAAAAAAGATTGGAGGCATGGAATGACTTCCATATGAAGACAGACTGAAAAGGTTGGGATCATTTAGAGAGGAAATGAAAAAGAAAAGTATATGGTACAGCTATCCAAGCTAGCTAATAGAACTGGGAAGATAAATCAGATGCTCTTCCTTACACACACACAAAAAACCCAAATAAAACAGGGGAACACTCAGTGAAACTGGGACAGCAAATCAAAATTTATAGAATCAATTGCACAGCATATATTTAACTTACGAAAATCATTATTCTGGGACATCACTGAGATCAGGAAGATAGAGGGCATTGAAGAGGTACAGAAATTTCTGTGTAGTGGAAAGACCTATGGGATCTTGACAATGAATAAATAAATAGAAAAGCTACTCTATACTGGGTGTGAGACATGTAAAACCTTCTTGTTTACTGAACTTGGTTTTGATGCATCTGGAGACTGATAATGCACTGGCAACCATCTGAAGTGAAAGGAAGATGTCTCAGGAGTATGGATATGAGAGAGAAGTGCTGGTGCCCTCCTCTCCATGCAAGCACTTTGAGGATTGCATCCATCAGCACCTTTAGAAACTTGGCAACTGCTGGACTTTGGTGGGCTGTCGAATTTGGTGAAAGGGAAAGATGGAATAATAAGGCATCAGGGACTGGACCTAACTATGTGGTAGCTCCTTGTCAGCAAGAATGTCTGCAGAGCTGAAGACCTTTTGCTCCATAAATGCCCCTGGCATGGATACGTACCTATAGGGCCTTAGAGCAAACTCCAAAGAAAAATGTGGATACCTAATGTATGACTTAAACTGTCACCAGGTTCCAAAATTTGAGCCAAAAAAGCTCTTAGGTTCCTACAACTTTGCAGCTGTGCACACTGAGAAGTCCTGCTGGTTTGGCTGAGCTGAACCTAAATAATTCAAGAACAAGAGTTCAGGAGACCCCATTGCTGGGGAAAGTGCCCAGACCAGAAAGCTGCAAAGCCTGTCCTATCCTTCCTCTAGCCTCGTATATTTCCATTTTCCTTCTGGCACAGGGGTTCATCTTCATCATGAGTTGTGGGAGCTACTCTACCTGCCTCTCAGGGAAACAAGCAATTGATGTGGTCCAAAGTTGGACACCTTCATTGGAGTGAATGATACGGAATCTGAGCACCAAAGATGAGGGAACTTAACCTATGTCATATTCTTCAAGGGTATCATAGGCTAACTGCTGAACTATTATGTATAACTATTATGTATAAGACTGTCACTATCACCCGTGTTAATCAAAGCATATCAAACTTTCATGACTATCAGGGAACTCTAGATGTGCTTTGAACATGTTTACTGAGTTCTGCCTCCATGAACCGAAGCACAAGCCATGAATCTGTCTTTGGCAGAGATGGAGAGAAAGTATTTGGCTCAGCCAGTATCATGGCTCCGTTGGACATGGTTTGTAGCAGAAATGTTGACGCCAGACTAAGCTTTCCTGTCCAAATTCAAGCACTTGCAGACTCTCAGACATCTAAAGGATTAAGCAAATACGTTCTGGATCACATAGTTGGACATGGGTGACTAAATTCTGCCTAAACTGCTTGAGAAGTTGGTTTGTGCACATTGTAATTTTCTAGTTCCTTCCACCTAGCCCTTTGGTGTTACATTGGTGATAATTACCTCTCTCTCTTTGACTATCTGTCCCACAGGGACTCTTCTCGGTAGCGTAAATTCTTGCACAACTGGTAGAAACTATCTTTTCTCTCAGATCACCTCACTGATTAACGTAGCCAAATTCAGAGCAACTATTCACAGTCCAGTTTTAGTTCTGAAATTTGCTGCCTTCCTTTCTGAACTAATGAACAGCTCCTGGACCTCATCTGTTTTTTTCCTACCCATTTCAGCTTGTATGATGCAAGACGTTTTTTCTTTCTATCAGCTTTACCTTGTTTCCATGAAAGCTCTCAACAGCCCAAAATAAAACCAAGCACTTTGTGCAAATGTGCACCTCTTGCAGCCAGAAGATAAATATTCTTACCCTGAGAGGAAAGAAGAATGAGTTTTCTACCAGTGACAGAGAACTGAAGAACTGTGTAGGTAGACACAGTTATTACAGTCCTGCTGCTCAGCCACTGTGTTCCCCACAGAAAAGCTGTGCAGCTGCTCTGCTATTTTTCATGAGAGACTGACTCCTTTCCTAGCTGGTTGTACCCTGGGGGAGCTTCTCCAGGAGTTTTGCCAGCTACAGTAAAGTTTGGGAGGGCCAAGGCCGGCTCCTCATCAGGAGCAGGCAGGAGGCAAAGACTACCTGCTGCAAAGAAACATGAAGAACAGTGAAATATCCAGGGCAAGATTCATCCTGGCTAGCTGCTGATGTCAAGTGTAGAGACATCCACACCTGCATTAGTCATCTAGTTCTCCTTAGAGCCCATGGAGACATATTCAAGACATTCTGCATTAGAGCAAGATAAAGCATGTCCAAAAGTGTCTGTTTCTCCCTTCCTTCCAGTGCCAAATGAACACCGTGGTAACTAGGTCAGACATAGATATCTACATCCAACCGACCCCATCCCCAGCAAGTGCTTGCCAAAGAAGTGGGTGGATGCCTCTTTGCTGGCTGGACCCACGGAACTTGCTCTCACCCCATACAATGTGCTGCTACTCCGGAAAGGGAGAGAGCCATCCACAGCACATGGTTCCTGCTACTTGTGCCAGAAGGGCAGTGACACATCTGCATCTTTCCCCAGTCACATCTGGTTGAGATGCAGTAACAGACCCTCTGTACAAGGCACCTCCTGAGGGCTATGAGGGGAAGACTCTGCCGCAGCATTTGAAGTAAAGATGGCCAATGAGAGGTGCATCCCTCTTTCTCTTGTTTTGTTTTCACCCACATGGCATGTAGCTGCTTATAGAACGAGATCCATCCCTCTAGGATATACATATGCTTGCATGTGTTGGATGCATACATATATATGTGTGTCTGTATGTGGTTTATTAAGAATTAAAAATGCTTCTTTTTGCTTCAGACAGTGCTTCGAGTGCTTGCCTTTTCAGTTGGGGGGACTGTGTTTTTAATCTTGCTAATACAAAGAAAACAATGGACCTCTTTCTCTGCTAGCTGTAAAGGGTCATAAGTAAAATGAGTTTTGGCAGACTCGTTCCAACTAGACATGCAACCACATGCAAAAATGACTCTAAATTTAGCATGTCATTTGTCAGGGTTAACCCTTCCCTTCCTCAAAGAAAAGGAGCTTATTTGCTATCTTCTTCTAGTTTGTATTTGCAAATGGGTCTTGCCTCTATAAAACTCTGAACTTACAGAATTTATAATGGCTGTTTCTTGTGTAAGACTATTTCTCTTCAGAGTTATGATAAATGTAAGTTTATCCCTGCTTCTGGGAACAGAACACAGTAATTTCACACAAGAATGGGTACACTTAGACCCAAGGAAAGTGTTTTCCTCTCATGTTTTGGATGGGAGTGGGATGGTCTTACTTTTTTTGTATGGACCTGTAAAACTGTTGGACTCAACCCTGTGTATTTCTGCAAGTCCCTGTCACCAGCATGAAAGCAGTATAATGGAATAGGATTGGTGCTGTAAGAAATAACTGAACTTAAGCTGGTCCAGGAGTCTTTGAGAAATATTATATTGCACCTGAGACTTTGTGCACACAGAAATTGGTGTAAAACCTGTTACAGCAGGAGAAACAGGAACTGACCTTCAGCTGCAGCTATTTCCAGCAGGAACAGAAACACTGAAAATGTCCCAGTCAATTTTCAAGCCTGTGAGGTTTCTGACCTTAGCAAGTGTTGTTTTACATGACCATCAAAGATAAACAAGTGAGATCTTCAGTGCAAAATGAAGTTCACATAAATCCTTGGTTTAAGCTAAGAAACCTAATGTCTATAGAGCAGTGCAAGTAATTATGCTGGGCAAGGATGTATGAAGAAAAGTGGGAGCTCACCCTCTTTGAAATACATTTCTTGATAAAGTTAATTTGAACTTATCTGATTCTGTCTGTGTTTCTCCTTCTTATTCTTTTCCCTCCCCCTATCAGAGGAACACCATTCCCAGAAATCCCAGAGGACATTCCTAATTGAAAGCAATGATCATGAGTCATTCCTGTATATTAAGTGAAATACTCTTCCATGCCTCCCAAGGGATAAAGTGATTAAACCCACCAGATTAGGGCCCAGGAACTCCTGCTGTCCCTGCAAACCTTGAAATTAAAAATCAAGAAGATAAGCTAGTGGTACAGTATTTTCTTTCAAACTTCATCTCTCCCTGAACTACCAGAGCCCACATACAAAGGGACAGAAAATGGATTGCATTTCTGACAGTTTAAGATTCCAATTTTGTCAACTGAGACTGTTTGTTCTTCTGAACAAACTGTACGCTACACTGTCCTGTTGTCTGGGATATAATGGAATATAATGTTAGCCTCGGACAGTGGTTGTTGAGCCAGTGCCAGCCTCACTAATGAGCATGTGGTTTCAATAATAATATGGCTACTTGTAAGATGGCTGGCCACAAGCCAAGCACTTAATATGGAGGGGGCAACAGATGTAAAAAAGTACCATCCCTGACATGATTGTATTTCCAAAAATTCTCTGGTAAAAAAGTTAAGACTCAGCAAATCGGGATAACGAAGAATCCCCCCATATCGGGAAAGGTTGAAGCTTTGCAAAAGAAGAGGAGCCTTATGAGCTTTGTGTACATATGGTAAAAAATAAGAAATGTAAGAACAGGGGTGATAAAGGAACTGATAATTTTTCTTTGTAGAAAACTTCAGGTAATGGCATGATTAGATTTTTTTCTCCCTTTCCCTTCCCTTTCTTTCCCTTCCCCTCCCCTCTCTTCCTCTCTTCCTCTCTTCCTCTCTTCCTCTCTTCCTCTCTTCCTCATTTCCTCTCTTCCTCTCTTCCTCATTTCCTCTCTTCCTCTCTTCCTTTCTTCCTCTCCTCTCTTCCTTTATTTTCTTTTCCTTTCTATTCTTTTCCTTAAACCTTTCAACATTCCACCCTTAGACATAGAAGTCCAAGTGCATCAAGACAGTGAAATGAATTACAGCTTAATAATATTCCCACCACACAGACAAAATGGATTCAATTACATAATGGTAGCATTAAATGTTATTAAGAAGGGGATCTAGAGTCTTGAGGCCAGACTTTCAGAAAATCATGATAAGCTGCTTAAAACAGCTGAAATAGCACATTTATAGGTTTTCCAGCCATAGGTTTGCTAAGGGGATGGAGCACAGGGAAGGAGTCATTACATTCACTTAGAGGCTTTGGTGTGCTAATCTGTTTCTGAGGATTAGAGTGTAGAAAAGCAGTGCCAGAAAGTTTCCAGTTTGATTATTATATCTTAACCTGTATGGTTTGGGGATGCTTTCAAGAGTGGTTGCAGGTACAGGAGAGCACATGTGAGAGGGGGTTTGAATGGAAATGCCAGTTCTCAGGCTCCAGCCACCATAATGGGGGACCAACCACCCCAGGCAAAAGCCGGGCACTCCTGGCAGAAGGGAGGCAGAGGCAGCCCTGCCCCATTGCAAAACTGCCCAAAACACACCTTGCTCAGTCACATGCAAGCTCTCAAGTGACATGAAGGTGTTGAGCTGCTTTGACACAACCAGATCCCTACTGAGGGGGTGTAGGGGTGGATGAGACATCACTGAAACATTGGACATGTTGGGTGGATCTCCCAGAATGGGGCAGGCTAAGGCAAACAACTGATTTCTTCTACAAAACTCCTGAAAGATTTTTCTGTTCTTGCTGTATAGAATTACAGTTACAGATAACATTTCATGATCCTTTAATAATGTTTATTTTCTTTCTTTTTTTTTTTTTTTTTTCCTTTCCTAC
>NDXB01017623.1:3254-38966 GCA_002631895.1 Agapornis roseicollis | reverse complement strand
ATAAATTTTTTTTTTTTTTTTTTTTTTTTTTTTTTTTTTCTTTTCCTACCTGGGGAAAAGGAATATATGATTAAAAAAAAAAAAGTAGGAAAGAAGCAAAATAATCATCATTTTTTTTCTCAGTGCTTTTCCATTTTTTTCATGTGAAAAATTGTAAAGAAGTTAAAAAGAAGAGGAAACAAGAGGAAAGAGTATTCAGAACATAAAGGAGACCAAAACTAAAATAGAAGGATGAACTTTTCTGATTGCCAGCACGCAAATTAACTGTTATTTTCAGGTAAAGGAATTTTTAGTTCACAACAGTGATTAGACATAAATGTTCCTCCTGAATTTTATGTTTTATGGCTAGATATATTAATGGAATTTCATAGAAAATTTCAATTTCTGCAACTAATACTTTTCTATGACTGTTTTGAAACTTGAGTTATTTCAGACAATTGTCTAGAAAGTGTTCCAAATGATCTCCCTAGCTCTCTTGATGATGTCTCCCTGAATATTCCCCCAACTTTGGGTGCACTGACTGAAACTGGGTTGTTGTATACTACTCACCGGGGAATGCTTCTTTGTGAAAGCTGCTTGAACTAGAATAATGCGTGCCAGGGTTAGGAGACATTTCATGCCTTGCTGAGTGGCCAACACTTTTGTAAGGGTGCTTACTGATTCACAGTATTATGATAAATGGTCTGTGATGGGGGAAAACCATATATCTATTGTCAGTAGCCAGAGAGCTTTTCACTTCTATGCTGTTTCTAACAAAATGACCACAGGCACTTCAGGCCATTATTGATCAAATATTCACACCCTCTAGCAGTGGTTCAGGAGCTTATCTGAGAAGGGTCTGAGGTTTCTGAGTCCTGAACAGTCCTGTGTGATATGATACCTAGGGTGATGCATATACCCTGGCACTGGCCACTGAAAAACCAGTTGTACGAGGCTCCTTCCATCCTTGGTGGGGAAGGAGAACATCAGAGGGACCTCTACAGAGTGTTTCATCCCAGCCTCAGTAGGTGTCTAATGGAGGGGGGATGAATTGGCCTGTGAAGGTGTTACTTCTCATTTAATTTTATCATGCAGGGAGCGAAACATCTAGCTGCCAAGCAAGTAGGTTGCTCAAGTTAAATGATATATAACTCAGCTATACCATGGGATGTTGGCAGTGTTGCATCCTTTACATCTTGCCAACCTGAAAGTGCTCTGCAATTGTCATACAGCTTTATTTTCAATGAATTTATATTGCAGATTCTTATTTTGGCTGCAGTGCATTAACTGTATAAACAGTCAAGTAAACTGGGCACCACAAAAGCTTGCTGGCTGGTTGCTGCATGCCCCCTAGGCAATAAAAACATGTGCAAAGAACAAAGAGCTACACAAATCGACTGCAGATATGACCACACACGTTAAGATGTAGCACGTCATTGAGACAGGAGAAAAAGCCTTTGTAGCAACCAGCACTGGGTGGAACTGGCTAATCCCATTAAAGAGCACCAAACCCCATTGATAAAGGGCCAGCTTTTGTACTCTTGCTTACACTGGGGCAAACCTACTGACCTTGGGGAAAAGGAGCTGAGAGCAGAATGGCACAGCACAAGTCCCTGTCTTTGCCTGCAGAGATGGCAGCATGTGTGGTAAGTGGCAGGGCTGACATGAAAGTGTGTATGGCACTGGTTTGCCCCAGCACCCTGCTGTCTGAGAGACAGAAGGCTGGAGGAAGCTTATAAATCTACTTACTCCAGGATGTTACGGCATGTGAACGTGTGGATTTCAGAAGGAAGACAATGAGAGACACACAGATACTGCGGTTCTTGGGAAACTAATTGCTCCGAGCTTTGATCCTCACAGCCTGCAGGCTCTTCCAGGCATCCCTGTATTTCAGCTTGCTGTGAAAATCTGGTAGCTCTTTGCCTGGATGGGAAACTGAGGAACACTGAAGTCAAAGTGCTTCCTTGCACTATCCATGAAGGAGGTGCTGACCTTGTTCCCAGCCAAGACCAGGGATCTCCAGGAGGTATTGTGCTGATACCTTGTTTTCTGACTGAAGGGAGGTCGCCACCTCTGTTCTTGTGAATGATCATGCAAAAAAATAAAAAGGAGACACATCTACCATGAATAATTCCTGTTGTGCCATTTTATACTCTGAAATTTCATACCACTGATGGTTTGTCTCATACAGACCTGACTCTTTTGACTATGAATGCCCTGACCCTGTGGTTTATCCCAGCTCCCCTACAGCTGAGAGGCACTGTATAGCTGAGAGCACATTTGTGGCCTGTGTGTGTGCTCACTTGCCAGCTGGAAAGGCTGTGTTGGTTGCCTGGGCTGTCCTTGCCAAATCTAACAGCTGAGTTTGGTGCACCCTTCCCTCATTGGGGTCACAAATTCGTGTCTACTTTTTCTTCACTTAACATTAGCTGAAACTGGAATCAAAATCTATGAGGGTGCTTGTACTGAAGGGCAGGGGAGGCTGAAAGACAGGCACGCAAGCAGGCTGCTCAATTGCAGGATTCTTTTTTCTTAAGCTAAAATTAACTGAAGCTTACACAAGCCTTGGTTTGAAGCAAACCTTGGTTCAGGGAGCAAACCCTGGTCAGGCTGTACAAAATGGTCCTGGGGCTGTGATGGGATAAGGGTAGACAGCCCTCTTCCACCTAGGGATCCTTCTCACTGCTTCATTGCTGGGCTGTTGCCTTGGGGCCACCTACAGGGACACCGTCTTGGAAGAGGCTCCCTCTGTTGTGTTTGTCCTGTGGGACTCAGGGATCCTTCTGGCTTGCTATATTCATGTTAGTGAGCCCCTAGACAGAGAAATCCTGGGTGAGTGGGCTGCAGGGAACTCTAGCACCCCCCAGCCCACCTGGGCGGAGCACTCTGGAAAGCCAGTGTGCTCAGTGGTGTGTTCAGCGTTGACCAAGTGCCTCCTGATGGCAAGTGCTAGCCTTTCCTGGTCTCACTGTCTCAGACCATCACGTCTTTGTGAAATCATTTACATGAAAGGTTTAAGAAGTTTGTGCCAGTCTAATTAAAAAAAACCCAAACAAACCATAATTCTTGAATACCTTTTTCTTTCCACATTGGCCTGTTCCTTTATACAAAAAAATGTAAAATAAATGCGGGGAATACATCTCTACTTTTACAATTCGATTTGGGGACATTTGCCATGTATAGCTACACATATTTGCATGAGCTCTTTGCAATTCACCTCTAAGCAGATGTTCATCTACACCTGAAAACATGAGAAGGGCTGAGAGCTGGCTCAGCCAAGAGAGGAGAGATTAATCAACCTACAAATGAATTTCTACAGGGAATATATTTTTAAACTAGGAATGTTAAAACTTGTGTATGTCTGTGAATCTGGTTGGGCATGAGGCTTTTTATCTGCCTCCCAGCCCCTCTCCCTCCTTTCCTCCTCCTGCCTGTTTCCTACCTCTCCCCCTCCCCATCCTGACTCAGAAAATTAGCTTTCATTGGGCTTTTATAGCTGCACTTTTAAGTCACTCAAGATTATTTTCTGGTGCTTAAATTCCTAGTTAACATGTCATGGTGCCATTCAGGGCTGGAAATGATGTAATTTATTGGGTAGCTGGTCAATTGCACAAATAGCTGGAAAAACAAGTTTAGCTTGATATAAATAACAAGACACAACAGTATATACAGTACAACACCTTTCCTCCTGCTGCAAACCTCCTGATTTCTGTTATTCTGGTTTCAGCGTGCCGAGCTGTCTCCTTACATTCAGCACTATGAAATAAGATGATTATAGCACAAGTAAATATTACCCAATCAATCTACAGTAACAACTGTTAAAACAAGCCATCTTATAAATTCTGCTAACAAAATATGCCTCCACCCAATATACACAGAAGGTAAGTTTCTCTGACCTTGAAATAAATTTCAAGAGCAAAGAACATTATATACAGAACAAACATCCAGTGATGAGAGGCAGAGCTCAGGTCCAGCCGTATTTCGCCTGACCTGCTGAAACCTACCTAATCTCAGAGGGATGGTGTTCTTAGGACAGCTTCTTTTTTCATGTGCAGCATAAATAAGAACAGTCCTCTGAAACCAGTTTCTCCTCTTCCCTTATGCCTGGTGGCTGGACTCAGGGAGATTAACCCTCCTCTTCCCAGCATGCTAGACTCCAGCTCTTATGGGTGTGATGGTCACACACAGCATCAGCAGTTTTGTGCAAGGAAGCTATAAATCTTCTTCAAAAACCAGAGACTCCTTTCCCTCTCCTCACCAAACCTACTTTAAAAAGAAAAACAAATCAAACAAAATATCAGCAGAGATCAGAATAAGTTACTCAGCAGTAGCAATTCACATTTATGCACAGAAAACACTGTATGGGTTCACAACATTGTGTACTGTAGAAGACCAGTCAAATCAGGGACAAACTCTTGGACAAACTATAGCACAAGGTCTGTTTTGAAATGCCATTGGATTTAAAGTTTAAATCTAGGCAGTGCTCTGTAGGTTTGTCTAACTGACTCGCACAGAAAAGACAGTTTCTATTGGGGTGGAGATAGAGGAGAAAAAGAAGCCAAAAAGCCTGATTGTAAAGATTAATGCCTTTTATAAGAAAATAAAGATGTTCTGAATCTGTGTGTGGCAGAGAGGGGTCTCAAGAGAGAAGCTAATTATGATACACTGCTTAAATACCATTACGCACTAATTATTGAAAAATTATGATGGATTTCTTTTTGTTACTAAATGCAAGTAGTGCCAGTGTTTGCAGCTTTCAAAAGACACACCACAAGAAGCAGTCAGATCATGCATTGCTGAACATCTCCCAGCAAGTATGTGCTGAGTTTCCAACACAAAAAGTGAAGTATAGTCATCTAACCCTGCCAGATCCAAGTATCAGTGGGCTGGTTGTTCTGGCCAGACCTTGCTTGAGATGTAAGGAGGGAAGGATATCACGCACCAGCTGTACAACTGGTCTGTAAGCTGCAGCGAGTGCACAGTCTGGACTTGCATGAGAGGAGAGCCTTCTCTTGGTTGATATCACTCAGAAATGTTGGCTTAGATTTATCTCTAAGGTCCCTCTAAATGAGGGACTTGAGGTATGATAGCAGTCACCCAAAGCTCCTCAGGACTCAGTAGAGAAAAGGAAAGATCTCAGAAGGTGATGAAGGGTTCAAGGTAGGCAGAAACATCTTTCAAAATGCTGAGTAAATTTAGTGTTCATCCCCCTGTCTGTGAAAGTGTCCTGGCAATGGTGGCAAGGTAGGTCTGGGCTGACACGGCATGGCTCCAAAGCCCATAAAATCTACCTTACATTTCAAATTTGTTATGTGGAGGAGGAGTAGGGTGGTGTCATGGTTTAAGCCCCCTTGGCAACTCAGCCACACAGCTGTTTGCTCACTTCCCACCCTTCGCTTTCCTCCCCCTCTCTCCCTGAGGGATGCAGAGAACTGAAAGAATGTAACTCCCACAGGTTGAGATAAGAGCAGTCCAGTAACTAAGGTACAACACAAACCACTGCTGCTACCACCAATAATAATAATGATAGGAGAAACAGCAATGGAAGAGAACACAACCGCTCACCACCCACCCACTGATACCCAGCCCGACCTGAGCAGTGATCTAGCCCTTCCGGGTAACTGCCTCCAGTTTATATAGTGGCCATGACGTGCTGTGGTATGGAATACCTCTTTGGTTAGTTTGGGTCAGGTGTTCTGTCTCTGCTACCTCCCAGCTTCCCCTCCTCCCTGGCAGAGCATGAGGCTCAGAAATTCCTTGGTGAGAGTAAACATTACTGAGCAGCAACTAAAAACATCGGTGTTATCAGTGCTGTTCCCACCCTGAAAGTCAAAAACACAGCACTGCACCAGCTACTAAGAGGGAGAAAACTGACTGCTACTGCTGAACCCAGGACAGGTGGGGTGGGCTGGAGGTGAAACACTGCATGTTGAGCCTTTTCTACCAGTCTCTGAACCTGAAGCATGCCTCTTTTCTAGTGCCATGTGTCTACTGGGAAGCCAGATACATGTGCTGCACAGGGGTTTTGCAACATGGACTAACATCCCTAAAGACTGGGACCACTGAAAACACTGGCTCACCTTACTGTCTCTCTATTGTGGTAAACAAAATGTCCTTAAGACCATTTGTTGTTGTAAAACATCCCACTTCCTTACCTGTTGGAGTGTTTCACCTCCAAAAAGGGACACCTGTTCAAATCTCCCACATGAACAGCTCCTTGCTCCTGAATCATGCCTGAAAACTGAATGAGAGAGTGCTAGTTGCCATGGAACGAAGCCACATCCCAATTTTTCATACCCCGTGTCCATAGTGGCCTCTTCAATGTCCCCGAAACTTAGCCAGGGCCTAACTGACCTGAAAAATTTCTCAGGGTCTATCCTAACAGTTGAGCAGAACAGACAGCTAATCTCCACGCATGAGCAATGTTTCTTGCACTAGCGCGTAGGTGGCCTCATGGTCCTATTTTCTTTGACATGGAGTGACCATGGAGTAAGTTTTCATGCAAATGGGATGCAAAAATATTCAGATAACAAGCAAAATACATGACTGCCTTTGCTTTCTGACATGCGTCCTCCCCTGTGATCTGGTTGAATCTGCTGCATCAGTCAGTTTTTAAAAACTGAAGATGAAAGCTGAGGGACATGTGGAAGATATCTTCAGGTGGAGTCCGTGATCTGGTCAGAAAGGAAACTTGCTTTTTCCTTACCTTTGATGTGTTGCTGGCTAAAAGAGGAGGATGTCCTCTCTGTCCCTCCAAGGAGACACTTCTGGTTTGTGTGTGCCAATCATATTCATCCAGCCCATGCAGTTACTGCCTGACAGATGTCTTTTGTTGTTGCATTTTTGCTGAGAATCTGACTTTCTCACCAAGATTTTTTTCAGGAAAATTCTGAAGTCTTTATTTCTTCCTGCTTTTTTTGGACCAAAATTTGAATTTTTGAAAGAAAGTTTGAATAAAAGCAAAGTACTTTTGTTTTCTAGGGTTTTTATTTTGCTTTCAGGAGAACAGCATTAATCTCCCCTAGTGAGGTGCTTAGCATGCACACAAGAAACTAAAATCACAGGTGCTAGTATATGTGAGGGCCACCCATCTGGAAAGAAGCATGTCAGAAAAGCACCTGGGGATCCTGATGGACACTGATTTGACCATTAGCCAGCAATGTGCCCTTGTGGCAAAGGCAGTAAATGGGGTCATGGATTGCTTTACAAGGAGTGTTGCCAGCAAGTCAAGGGAAACTATCCTTACCATCTACTCAGCACTAGAGAGACCTCACCTGGAGTACTGTGTTTATCTGTGGGCTCCTCAGTGCAAGACAGACAGGGATATATTGGAGAAAGTCCAACACAGGGCTGCAAAGAGGGTTAAGAGAATGGAGCATCTCTTCTATGCGGAAAGAGAGAGAGCTGGAATTGTTCAGCCTTTAGAATGATCAGGGGCACCTTATTAGTATATATAAATACTGAAAGGGAGAGGGCAAAAATGAGGTCAGGCTCTTTCCAGTGGTGTACAGAGTAGGGACTAGAGGGAATGAACATAAAATGAAACACAGGGGGTTCTCCCTGAACATCAGAAAACACTTTTTCACTGTGAAGGCAACTGAGCAGTAGTAGAGATTGCCCAGAGAGCTTGTGAAGTCCCTTGGAGATATGCAAAAGCTGACTGAACATGGTCCTAGGCAGCCAGCTCTAGGTGGCCCTGCTTCAGTAGGGACTTTGGGCCAGATGGTCTCTCAAGGTCCTTTCTAACCTCAACCATTCTGTGATACTGTGATTCTGAAGGCTTGCTGGGGAACAAAACAACAGTACTGTAAGAAACTAAAGCGGCTGTAATCTTGCCTGTGCTCTCCTTAGGGAGCAGTCCTTGAAGTCAGCTATTCCTAGAACCATACATTGATTTAATTTTTTGAGAAAAGTACTTGATTTGCTCCTAAAGAGAACAAGAAGATATATGTGGAGCTGACAGGAGATGGGGAATTGGGAATTAAGGTGGGATTAAGTGATGGGAGGGGCACCTTGAACGGGGTCTAAAAGGAGGGAAGAAAATTCCCAGGAGAAAAGCAGGCCTTGCTAGACAGCATGGACATGGCAGTGTGGGAAGGCAGCTATGCTACCTCAGCTGGAAACAGTAGCTTGTTCAGTGCTGTCTTGTGTCCCATCGCAGGACCAGCTTCCTCAAACTTGTTTCATGCCTGACATTCAAAGCTAGGCATTCAAAATGGCCTCAGCACAACTTTCCAGCTGAAGCACCCAAGGTGAATGGGCAGACAGGACTGCATACAGCCAGAATGGAACAGGCTCTGCTGGTTTTAGGTAGCAAATGTTTCCTACCTTTATTATTACCTTATATTGCAAAGCTAGGGGCAATCTCATAAAGCCAAGCTTAGACTAACCAGAGAAGAAAAGAGAGCAACACACTGTGCAAGGGTGGAGAAGAGGAGCATGGGATTTGGGGTGTGTGGTTTTGGATGTGCATGTAAATTGTTTGTGTGGGCAATTTGCTGTTTTTACAGTGAAAAATCCTGATCTTCCATAACTGCCTGTGTGGAAAAGAAAGGGAGTGCAATTTTCACTACTCAGATTTATAATCTGCTCTCAAAAGTATGCCCACAGGAAGCAAAATTAGAATTTTCTTGTCAGGACAGTGCTAGCTCAGGAGTTTAAAATATATCTTGAGCTAACATTTTTGTGAGTCATCCTGCATCACCAAGTAAAGATATACATGATGTTAGCGCTGCGGATTTAGGAACAAGCCAGCATTGTTTTCTGCTTTGCTCCATGATTGAGAATTTTTTGATTCTGCCACCAGTGGTTCATTAGGGTGAGTCTGTCCCTGGTACAGCTCCACAGGACACAATGGAGAGATTACTTTGGTCCTATAGACATGCTGCTAAGATCTGAGCAGCCAAAATATGTGACTATGGATTTTTGTGGTGCCTTTATGGGTATCGTTACACGGAATAGATAGCTAGGTACCAGCTCACAGTCTTATATCCTCAAAGGGGAAAGTTAATCCCAGTTTCCATGCAAGGAATCATTCGGTTTAACAGGAGATACATCGATACACTACAACATGGTTTAAAATATGTTTGGTTTGTAATTACATCAGCTGCATTGGAGAATAAAGCAGGGGTTAAACAAGGCCACATATTTAACCAGAGGTCTCATAGGGCTATGAATACAAGGAAAGTTGATCTTTTTTCGTTACATCAATACAATGCAGTCATCCTGTGTGGGTTTTGCATACCATCCTGTCCATAGCCAGAGAAGGGACTTCTATTTCAGTAGGAATCAAAGCACAAGCAAAGGAATAACAAAGGGGTGAGAGAGTTGATCTGCAGGAGACGATGATAAATCTCACTGCATTTTGTAAAACCCTCCTGTTCTTTCCTCCACAGTGGCATTATTTTCCCACCATAACCGCTTCCTTAACGAACAATCGAGCTTTGTGATTACAATTTAAACATATTTTTGGGGGACGAGGGAGAAAGGGACTGAGTGGCTCAGGTTTTGGCAGTAACACAGTCAAGAGTCTACGGGAGTTTGAATTCGATCCAGGTTGTGTTGCCCTTGATTTATTAGTCATCCTGGTGCAGGGGAATCACTGTCTCTCCTCCATATTATTTTGGTGGGTCTACCCGGTGGCAACATCAATCAAGTCAAAATAATGTGCATTTCTTTTCTCACAAAAAACTTGACTGATTTTTTTGAGAAGCAAATTCTTGGTGATGTAGTTTATGTCCCTCTGTAATGGAAACTCAGCTTGATAGCCTAGTAAGTGCTAAATAAATGAATACAGGTATTGAGTCCTGACTTCTGATTACAAAAGTGATAAGGAAAAGCAATAGAGAAAAGCAATGAACCCCATGGCTACATCTGCACATACAGTCTGTGTCTTGGCTGGTAGCTGTGGGGATGCAGCACAGTCTGCATGGACATACTGATGTGTTTCCAAGAGTAAAGCAGCAAAAAGCTCAGCTTGTATTGCACAGTCACCAAACTCTGTCACAGGAGTGGTCTTGCCTTCTCCCACCATCTAAGGGACATGTAACACCACTCTGGTGGTGGTGGTCCAGTGTGAGTTCTTTCCCTTGGTTTTGGTGCCTCCAGCCCCAACCTGCGCCTAACACTAACCCCCCTCATGCTGCTTGGCCTGTGCAGCCTCAGTGTGAATAGCTTGCAGACAGGTCATGGGCCATGGGTCAAGGGTTATTCAACAATTATGATAAATAAATCTCTGAAATCATAAGGGCTCTGGAGAAATTCACTCCTCAAATCAAAAGAGAGTTAAAAAAAAGAAAAGAACAATCTGGGAAATGGCTGACTCTGAATAATTCACTTGCCTCCAGGATAAAGCCCAGGCTCTCCTTCTCAGCTCCCTAATCAGAGACTGTGGGGACAGCTATGCTGCTACTGTCCACACTGGTAATTGTCCGTGGCCTGAAATACTCCGTTGTTTTTTAGCATCATCAATCTGGCAGCTTCTCATTTATGTAACTATTATTAATATTTTTCCCCCTCCCACCCAAATGCTTGGAAAATGATGAGATAGTTTTCTAACAAACAGTTTTCATGAAAGAAACAGCCGGGTTGTTCTACTTCTAGCTCTTTACAAAAGCTTTCTGCATGTCTGTCGAGCTGGGGTGTAGCATGATGAGCCGTTTCTGTTGAGAAACCAGAGTTTACAAAATAACCAGAGTTGAGGTAAACCCTGATTATGGGGAAAGTCTGAGCGTTAGGCTCCCTCACAGCCTTAACTCACACGACTGGCCTGTATTTTTGGAAACACTTCCAAGGTTTTTCCTTTGTGAATTGGTGCAAATGGCTTGTTGGAGCCAGATGTGCCTAAATTCTCACTGACTTCTCCTTAATCTCTTTGACTTGAGCAGAGTCTCAGACAGGCGTGAGGAGATCAAGGGGATCCCTGGGGAACGCTCAGCCATTAGGGTACCATTCAGCAGAACTGGCTTGGTGCTTCCAGCTCCCGGCCATGCACATAATTGTATACTTTCCTAAATGGGAGAAGAAACAAAGCAATGTATGTCAATAAGCTAAAGGGAATTATCTCATGTACAAGGAATAGCAAGCTCTGTGTTTTCCCTTGTTTGCTCTGGGATTTTTGCTATTTATACTAAATTTGGCATGCCAGAGATTGAGCCAGCCCCGCCTCCCTGTGGGCCAAGTTCAGACATGTTGGGTCCTTGGGGTGGGAGTAGCACAGTGAGAGGGATTTGAAGAAAAATCAGTGGCAAGGGGTAGCATTAGAGCTTAAGCAGCTCCTTTTCTTGGACTTTGTGCATCAGTATAACCTAACTTCAGCCTGAATGCCCTTGCTGCTGCCAGCTTTCCTCTCCGGAGCATTGTGATGTGGTGTGGAAACTGTCCCTGTTGCCTCCAGCTTCTCCAGGTCCTCTACAGGTCCTGCATGGGCCCCTACATGATGAAAGCACACTAAGCCTGAAACCTTTTCATCACCCAGCTATTGATTTTTACAGAGTTATTAATATCAGTGTAGGTGGGATGAGGCATGTGCTGATGTGCTTCACCAGCCCAGAAAAGATCATGCAATTCAAATGCTGATGTAAGAGCCTGATTGCCTGCTCTACCGTGTAGTGGGAGTTACACAAGTGTCCTTGGTGGGTGTGAAATGCTAGATCTTTATTTGGACAGCCAAAAAGCCCGATGTCTGGTTGTTGACTTCACTTCAGTCCTTGCTTTAGCAAAATCTCTTCCCTCTTCTCTGTGGGATTACTTGTAACAGGGCTGGGATGAGACCTCTGGGTTGTGTGGCATTAGTTGATGCTCTTTCCACTGCAGTGGGATTTTGCAGTTTTGAAGCCAGGAGGTGAGTGGCTTTCTAACTAAATACTCCAAGATTTCTGTTTGTTTTATTTTGCTCAGAAGAAGGTTCAAAGATAGAAGGCTGATTAAGAATGATGATGTGCTCCCACTCTGTTTCTGGCTGTCCTTTAGCCAGAACTTCAAAGAGAAATTTATTTGTTTGTGTAATGAACTGAATTTCTTGAGATCTGTGCTTACAAGAGGCCATGATATTACCTGGGAATTATTAATTGGGAGATGCTTACTCTCTTCTGCTGCTCAGAAACAACTAGAACGTGTTGTTTGTAAAATGTGAAAGAAAAATGAAAACAATTTCCTATTTGCTCTCTTTGAAGTTAAGGGGGAAAAAACCCTCAGAGTATAGCTGAATTACCACATAAAGCAACATATTTTTTTTTTTTTTTATTATGTAAAGATCAAAGTAGACGGAGAAAAGTATTGCAAGGATCTTACTTTGATGAGTTTGGTCACAAATCAAAACTTGGTATGGTGGGGGAGATACAGACACAAAGCACTATGTACCACGGAGTTGCTGAATATGTTAAAAAAGTGCTGAGCAGTATTAAATTAATGCAAAACTGAAGATTACACAAGGGTAAACACTGCAGCTAATGTTTGACTAGAGCTAAACTGAGGGCTGAGTGCCTCCACTTGATTTGCAGACCATGCCCACGGCAACCCCAGGAGGCTGGGAGTGGAGGAGACAGACATTTTATAGTGAGGAGCCACATTATTATTTTTAAATTTAGGGGAAAAAAAAAAATCTGGCTAAAGTTACTGTTTCTAAACACTGGGGAAAGGCAACTGAGAGAAAGCAAAAAAGAAGGATCAGTGAGTGCCTTTTGGAGCTGAAAGAGAAAGATATGCTAAGCTAATACCCAGTAGGTGTGAAAGTCTCTAGTAAACACTAGATCATATATAGAACTGAGAAAATCAGTGTCGTTCAAAAGCCATGCTGCAGATAGCTCTGCAGCCTGAAAAGGACTTGCAGACACTGCTCAAGCATGTGCATGAAAACCATACTTTTCATGAACATTCATTTACATACCATCCAAGAATAAGATAGTTGAGGTGAGTGAACATAGAATCATAGAATAGTTAGGGTTGGAAAGGACCTTAAGATCATCTAGTTCCAACCCCCCTGCCATAAGTAGGGACACCTCAAACTAAACCATGCCACCCAAGGCTTTGTCCAACCTGGCCTTGAACACTGCCAGGGATGGAGCACTCACAACTTCCTTGGGCAACCCATTCCAGTGCCTCACCACCCCCAAAGTAAAGAACTTCTTCCTAATATCCAATCTAAACTTCCCCTGTTTAAGTTTTACCTGTTACCCCTTGTCCTGTCACTACAGTCCCTAATGAAGAGTCCCTCCCCAGCATCCCTATAGGCCCCCTTCAGATACTGCAAGGCTGCTATGAGGTCTCCATGCAGCCTTCTCTTCTCCACTCTAAACAGTCCCAACTTTCTCAGCCTATCTTTGTATGGGAGATGCTCCAGTCCCCTGATCATCCTCGTGGCCCTCCTCTGGACTTGTTCCAACAGTTCCATGTCCTTTTTATGTTGAGAACACCAGAACTGCACACAATACTCCAGATGAGGTTTCATGAGAGCAGGGTAGAGGGGCAGGATCCTGCCTTTTGAAGGAAAGAGCACAAAAGACTGCTCTTGCAGTCTTAGAGTTTTGCAGGAAATCTTCCACTTCCAAAGAGCACGTTTGAGCCCCTCACAGTCTGATGCAATTCTTATTTGTGTAAGTGGCTTGAGAAGTGAAAGGAAAGAGATGAGGGCAGCCCCGGGCTGGGACTGTAGCTGGTTTAAACTTATTCCTCAGATAACTTTTTTTTTGGTCGTTGAAGCCCTAAGTGCCTTTTAGGCATGATATGCTATGTCTTCAGTAGCAGAGCAGTGAGTATCTTTAGATTAGGTTTTCATCATATACTTTAATTTGCTAGGCTAGGGGATGACCATAATTGCTGAACAATTCAATGTAATGGAATGGGCTAATTCAGCGCTTTTTACTGCATTTTTTCCACATAATATCTAAAATCTTTTTTTCCACCATAACCCATGTTTATGAAAGCAAGTACTTAACCCGCACATTTCCTGGGCTTGAATCATTTCCTTAATAAGGCATAAAATTTTGCAAAATCACTCCCCTTACATTAACACATCATTATAAGGAGCTATCAGTGTTTAGCACGTCAAAGGCATACACTAGTCTATGCAATATACAGCTACTCCACTCAGCTTCAGAGCCATGTATTGTGGCTTTTGAATATTAATTCACTAAACCGAAGAGCTTTCCTTTCATTTTCTTTCTTTCCTTATTTTTTTTTAACTCAATGTTTTCTTCCTACCTGTTATAGGTTGTACTCTTGCACAGGATGAAGTATGTCAAACATTCTAACTCTACTTTTAGTTTTGGCTTTGAATCCAATAAGTAGAAACAAAGCAGCAAGCAATGGCTGCAATTTGAAACTGCTATAACCGCAGTTCATAAAATAACATTAAAAGATGACAAAAGCTATAAAAATCTCTGTGTTCCCTTTTGTTGCTCTGTTCTGTGAGACAGGAATCTCCTTTTCCAGGGAGACACTGAAAAAGCTGATATACTACTTTAAAAATAAAAAAAATATTTATGCAAACCAGAATTTCTCCTGGCTGTGAACCCATTGTGCTGCTGCAGGACGCGTTGACATCCAGCTCTTAGTGACCTGGGCACACAAGCAGAGCAACTCCTGGGAGCAGTTCCTCTGACATCAGAAGGTCTGCTTGCTTACATTGACTTAAATGTGCTCAGGACCTGGCTTCATGCAGATTTCTCACTGCTATGTGAACTTTAGTTTGGAACAAGACTTCTTACCAGAGTAGTTTTGCTGCAACAGTCTTTTGCATAGATAGGGTAACCAAGCTGAAAGCTCTATAGCTTCTTGTAACTTGAATGCCTCTCTGTGTCTGTTGAAAAAGTGGTCAAACGTCTGGAGAACCAGCTTCAGGGATGTGAATCTGAGCTTTGCTCTAGCTTTGTGCACTTCTATTAGCTCGAACCACTGTAAAAATGAGGTGCTTCCTCGGGGAAAGTTTCACAACTATTGAAAAATACTAGTCAAGCAAGTAAAATCTTGCTTCATTTCTGACTGGGGACAAAGCTAGATCTGCCTGTATTTCAGGACTTGGACCATTTATCCCAGAAGCCAACTTTTGCTCACAAGCAGGTCACTCAGCAGCTTTGTTCCTGGCTAAACCATAGCAGGCTCAGGTTTACATAAAGAAACAAATCCGTAAGATGCCATAATTTCATAAGCTAACATAAATCAGACTCTTTGCTGATGCCTCTTTGCTAGTGAGGTATTTGTGTGAGACTGGGCTTAGTTCTGCTGGAAATATGAAATCATAATTATTGGGTTCCCTTCTGTTTGATGCAATCCAGAAATGATGCATCTTCTGAGCGTGTGGGAGGAGGTTTTCCTTCTTTTCTTTATTTCTTGCTTTCTCTCTCACATGTCCTTTTCCACTTTTTGATCCTAATGTGTGACAGGAAATATTGCTGGGAGAATTATTCATAATTAATAATTTTGTTGATATATTTCACCCTGGAAACTCTTCAGGCACATTGTCATTTCTCTCAAAAGCGTTTAAAAAATGACACTAACTGCAAGCCACATGGTATGGTTTCCCTTCCCTAGTTGGATGGCTGGATCTGTGGTGATAGCTCTGGTGGGAGTGCTCCAAGAGGTCAGGAATGTGGAGCATGTTCGGGTCTCGTGAATTTTTCATGAGTCATGGGATTTCCACCAGGTCAGAGCCTATTCCTTTGGTTAAAAAAAAAAAAAAGAAATAAAATTAATCTCTGTCATGAATTTCAGTCCAAACCAGGAAAAAAATCCCACTCCCCTCACTCCGACTGACCATTAACTTTTCCCATGTTTTGGGGGAAGAGCAGCCCATGAGAGCCCAAGTTGGCCAAGTTCATCTGAATTTCACTTGTTGGGTCAGGGACACTTAGTTTCTACAGATTTTCTGCAGGCAGTAGAGAAGCCCTATCAAAAGGTTTAGGAAGAGCAGTGTGAGCAGAAATCCAGCTCCCTGCTGAACACCAGTGAGCTCAGTAGAAGAGGAAATGTCCCAATTAAGTGAAAATCTTCAAAGCTCAAGCTTTATTCCTTGCCAAATAATCCAGCTCTGGACTAGGAACTGTGGGTGTTGTGGGTGGAAATGGCTTAAACTGTGAATTCTAACAGGCAGCAGATAACTGTATGCATGTGTGTGTGTGAATACCCCAAAATGAGGTTTGAAGTCTCAAACAGAAGCCTGCTACTTACTAGTAGTGACTGGTATGGGCTGCTTGTCAATTTGTAGGCTAAACAAAAATAACATGTCCTGAATTCTCCAGTTAATAAAGAGATGTGGGTCAGAGACACCTATTAGAAGACTGATCACATGTTGTGCTTTGGCACATGAACTTTTTAGATTGTGAAATCTAGGACTTGGTGTCCTGGAAAGCAGAATTGCCCAAAAGGAAGGAGTCCCATAAAGAAGTAATGGAAAAGAGAAGTGGGGTCAGAAAGAAGGTGATGATCCTGGCAGGAGGAAGCCCTCTGTTCCTAGAGATCATTGCTAACATTTCTGCTCAGTCACAGGACCATGGCCAGCCCAAACAAGAGCAGCATGAATGTTGTGGGTCAGAAATCCTGTGTACAGTCCCACTGCATGCATGATTTTCCATGTGATATCCTTGGCCAGCTGTGTGACTGGGTGTGCAGAACTTGGTGACTGTGCTCTCCCTTCTGTTAGGGTTAACCTAACAAGGGCGATTTGTTCTTGCAATCTGTTTTGCAATATAGTGATGCAACAATGCAGCATCTGCAATATAGTCATTAATCCAGGCTGGCAGTTTTTGGTCAATGTATAAACATGCAGCATGCTTTGAGGACTTTTGTGGAGGAAAGCAGACAAATGATACAAAAGAGAAGCAACAGTTTCCAGGTTCATCAAAGGTCAGCAGGACAACAGGTCTAATTCCTCCTGACACTGACCTACTGTCTCCTCACATTTTTGTCCTGGTAAACAACTATCCAATGCCAAATGCCTCATGGCCGTCACCTACCTTTATCATCAAATGTGTAACTGGAAGCACTACTAGAATGATGTGATTCTGTGGACCTTAGCCAGGGCCCTATTTCCAGATAATTTTTCTATCATGCTTGACCATGCATGGTTGCACCTAGGTGAAAAAATGTTCTAAAAAGGTCATTTGTAGTATAGAGAGAATTGTTTTGAATGAAAAGATTTTTAAAAAGGTGCTGAATGATATGGGGAGTGAAAAAATGCCAGTGAATGTCTGGAAAACTAGGAAAAATGTTGATCATCATGTTGTGACTGAACTGTAAACAGACAAAAGATGACAGGAAATAAGCTAATAGCAACACACACTTTCTTTATGTGTTTTTTTTCTTTACTTTGTGTCTTCTTTAATTCCTTGCTTGTGTTCTTGCCTGCCAGCTTCTCCTCTCCCTCTCCCTCTCCCTCTCCCTCTCCTCTCCCCTCTCCTCCTGTCTCAACAGCTCTAACAAGGAAGGAGCAAGGCTGGTTATAGTTCTGATGGTGACCCCACCTGACATCAGGATTTGTGTCTATTTGCTTTCCTGTTTCAGCCTGAGAACTAGATCCTGCCTGTTGCTAGTGCTGGTTATGGGGGGTGGAGGAGGTTTGCCTGGTTACCAGCTCCTTTTCCAACCCACAAGAACCTAGTTAAACTGAGGCTTGTTGCTGGAGCCCTGATTCACAATTTGGGAAGAGGCTGCTGCCTAGTCCACATCTGTTAATGGGGGAGTTTATTGTTGGTGCTCCCAGCAAACCACTGACAGATCCTGACAGTGCAGAGATTACAGGTGATGTCTCCTTACCCTTCTTCCTGGGTGGGTACCCTCTCTGACAGAGAAGTGAGACAGAAGCAAAAGCCAAGAAAGAGGGAGAAAAAGAGGAAGAGAGAGGGTATGGGAGAGGGCAGAAAAGAGGAGGAGAATTTAAAAACAAATGTTTTAAATGAAATCTGACAGAGAGTCTTTTATTGAGGAGTCTTTAGCTTGGGATAGCCCAGAAGGTTACCTGTAAGGCACTGGGAGAAGCATACAGGCAGGTTAATGTCCCTAAAATAAAGCATGTGGCAATAATAACAGGGTCTTACAAATAGCAAACTACAGCTGGTCAGAAAGTCTGCACAATAACACGCCATTAGATTTAGCAACCACTGTATGTACAAAAGTACATCCCCTCTTCCCAATAAGTGCTGGGATGCACAGAAGAGGCTTTCACTCTAGATGATGACCCTAATGGCTGAGGCAGTGCCCAGACTTAGAGGAGGAGCTCTGAGTCCGAGGAGTTGAGGATGCTCTGCCTCATTGGCACAGCACCCAAGTAGGCATTTGCACAAAAAGTCACTGAGAGAAAATTAAAAGGGTGGCTTTTAGGGAAATATCACAGAGCTTTGTCAATATGGCAAAGTAATGAGCAGGACAAAGATTATCCTTTCTTGATTGTTTTTTGTATCTGCTGTGAGCTGTTCAGGCATAAATGATTTTTTTCCAGCTATTCTTTTGACAGTTAAATTCCTTTTTAAGGCAAATTTAGAGATAGTGCATGAAGAGAAAAGACATGGAGTCTGTTATGCCTTAAAAATGCAAAATAAGCCAGAACTCACTTTTAGAAGTAGTTCCCATTTTATTTTTGTTACTAAATTCTTTCTTCTATGGGTTTTAAATACTAGTTCTTCTCCCTCACATGTGTTCATTTGCCTCCTAGAACACTATGCATATACCAGCCTATTTCTTAAAGAAATATAGTCTGAAAATAATCAAGAATTTTTGCGGCAATGCAGCTATTTCCCTTCTCCCCCATGCTATTTGTTATGGTGAAAACACAAAGGAAGCCACCTGGATATGAAATGTGCCCTTAAAATTCCATATAGATGGAGAAATTTAAAAATTACAGCAACAGAAGAGTAATCTATTAGCATGTGTAACAGAGTCCATCCAGCAAATGGCATGCTGTGCAGTCACTAGGAACCCAAGGGCCAATCTCCTGGGCTGTCTGCCTAGCTCTGCTTTTTTCACATTCTCATGAAGGCACTACCAGTTTTGAGGGAGGCAAAAACATGGTGCAGGGAATTAAGAGTAACTCAAGTAAGGGACTTACATCCTGAAGAGGTTAGCATCTCTGTTAACTGAATGTTTACGTACCTGTCAGAGTGAGGTCTGGCTAAATGGGGCTGCTTAGGAGCAAAGGCAGATGGTAAAACAGGATTGCCCAAGAGCAGGGATTTTCACTGAGGGTTGTACCAAGATGAAAGGAAAATGGTACCTCTGGGCTGGCCAGACTGTGGCAATTTACACCTGTGTAGGAGCAAATCCCTATGAGGTCTGTCCATCTGTACTTTCTTGCAGGATAAAGGTTGTATTTTTTTCCAAGAGACTTGATGATTCAGCAAAATAAAATTAGTCTCTTTTTCTTGGCATGAATACTCTTTTCAGGATGTTCCTCTTCCTAAGACTGAAAATGTTTTCATAAAGAGGTGAAATTTGGAACGTCAAAGACAAACAAATAAACAATCAATCAGTTAGTAGAATGGAGAAAACATCTGTCCTTATATAACTGTGAGGCTGGTATTATGGGAATCAAAAAACTCTCAGAAGTAGTTTTAATTTACAATATACACATGCAAGGGACAATTAAGATGCCAGGGACACAGGAAAATATAAAATATAAAAATGCCTGTCTTCCATTGTAGAACATACATGTGTTAACTTCATAAGAGTAGGAAATAAGATCTATGAAATCTAATGAAATCTAAGTCTATGAAATCTCTGATTAATATTGGTGATAGTCATATGTACTTGCTATGAATTAGATAAAAACAAGAACCAGCTACAACACAGTCTCAGAAGGACCTGGATCCCAGAATATTGTAACATGGGCTTGCTTTACACACAGCTCCAGACAAAATGGATCCCTTGACCAGGGAGAGTGGTGACTGGAGAGAAAAGGACCTTTTCTTCCCAGTACCTCCCAGCTGCTTCCATATTTAGGTGAATGGTTGCAATCAGAATGTGATGCTGCATCTTTATTTAAGATGATTATTACATGACCAAACGATCACAGTTTCTCACCCCAAATTGCCTGATAATTTACTGCCTCTCCTGGAACTGTTAGAATAGTTCTCACCACTGCTGCTTTTAAACCCTTGTAATGCCATTGATCTCAGTGGAGCTAATCTGAAAGGTATACACAGGGAAGACAGATAAGAATCACTTCACTTCCGTGCTGAATGACATGACCTGCACTTCATAGTTGGCAAACGTGTATGTTTAGTGGCACCAGCACACACTTGGGACAGTAGATGTTGAAATTACATTAATCTGAACTGAATATTCCAAGTAAAACTACTGCCAAAACACACACATGTTTTGGTAGTGGCAATGGAGAGAAGCCAGCTTTCCTCTTTCCATCCCCCAAAGAGTTTATGCAGAGTCTTCAAAGTTACTGAATGCATAAACCAGGGGAATGTCATCGTCACCTGACAGTAATGATCACATTTCATGGTAAATAATTGCCAGCTCCCAATTACAAATGTGAGCTTCTTAAACTGCCATAATTCATGGCAACATGCTTGCTGCCTCCAACCATAAATCACAATTTTTGCTAGGGTGTGGGTGAAAGAGCCATCTGTGCTGATTTTCAGTGAAGCCTCCAAAACCCCCAGTTTATCAGTGTTGTGTTCATCTTTATGCCACCTCTGTTATAGCCTGAGCTCATTTAGACAAGTGTCCTATTCCTCCCTCTTCATGCAGATCACCAGGACAGACCCTTCAACGCTCACATCTGATTCTACAACACCCATTCCTGTTGCCTGCCTATAATATCACTGGAAGACCTATTTAGCATCCAAACATTGGTGACCACCTGTTTAAAAAAGAAAAAAAAATAATCACTGATATGCCTTGCTTGGTTTTCTGCAGCATGGTGTTTGTTATGAGACTAGCAGACATCATTCTTTTTTTGCCTGGGGGTACACCCAACAACAAGGCATCTTGGTATATTTGCAGAGCAGCAATACTCCTACCTTAATGTTCACATCTCTGCCAAGGTCCAAGTGACTCATGTACACTGCTACAGCTGTTTCAGTGTTCTCATTTTATTTTAAAGCCAGCTCTGCTGGTGACTAAAGCTAAATAAGTAATCTAAAACCTCATTATTTACAATATAAAAGCACCACAAGAAACCTATCTCAGACCTTAAGCTTCTGTAGGATTTCATTTGGGGGAATTTTATTTGAAAATGCGATATCCCTTCCCCCTTTGCTTTCCTAAGCATAATTAAAAGAGCAGATCTTGGATGGAAATGCACTATTTATGAAAATGTGCTTACCTCATTTGTGTTAGAAAGGAAAGACTGTCAACCTTGATTAGAAAGCAATAATTCTTAAAAGGAGTCAAGCAAGGTTTAATATTATTGTTTACTCTAAGCTCGAAGTTTTCAGAAATTTTAAATAAAAAATGAATATGAGACTCAGGAAATTACTGTATCTGAGAATTACTGCCAGGGCTGTTTAAGAAAAAAAAAGTCCAAAATAGCTCATCCTGTTTTAGGGTTGGAAACCTACAAAATGCCTAGAGGAAGCACTATCAAACCATGCTCCATTTTGAGTTTTACTACAACTGTGGACAACTACAGCTCTGTGACAGCAGACTTACTCTGAAATATTGCAGTGCTGAATCAGGTCCTAATTGTCATTCATCTATCCATTATTTCATTTACTTTTTTAGCTCATCCTCCGTGGCACAATAGTGGTCCACACAAAATTGGTTTTAAAATTATTTAGTTAAACTGACATAAGATGTGGCCACTCAGACTGATTTAAATCTGCTCTGTATCAATTTAGTTTAAGTTGTTTCCTGATCAGATTAAGCTAAATCAATACAAACCTACTTTAAATAGATTCCATGTTTGCACTGGCTTAACTAATTTGATTTTAAAACACACCTTTAATTAAACCAGTGCAACTCTGAGTGTGAAAAACGATTTACAAGGCAAAACTTCTTGTCTGTGATAACTGGCTAATATTTTACTACTATGTTGTGTCATTTGTGACCTGGAAAACAGGTGAAAAAGCAGTGTTGTGCCTAAGAAGCGTGGCAGTAGGTAGGACTTTGAAAAAATGCTGTGTCTTTGCCATGGCCTGGGTACTTCAGTTGTCTGAAGATAGTCGGGGCCTGTCAAAAGACACTTAACATATTTACAAGGAAGATGTGTTTCATTTATGAAATAGGCCACTCTCTAGACAACTGACAGCAGCTGGACAAAGCAGTTGTACCTGTGACTTGGGGGTTGTTTCATTCCTCTTTTTATTTTGTTCCCGTGTTTTTGACTTGCCTGTTTTGAACAAATATCACAATTTTGTTAGCAAGAGGGTAGTTTTTTTCCTGGGAAAAGTGACAGTTCTTTGCAATGTGTAGAAATATTACAGGGAAGGTTTACTTAAAGAGAAGAAATGAAACTTGCAGTTTATCCCAGGGTTAGAATTGTGACTACTCTTTAGGTTATTGGGATTGGGTGTGTTTTGCTATCTCTACAAGCATTGTTGTGAATACTTGCTATATAAATTCTGTGCTTGACTCAAACCAAGAGATTTGCACAGTGTTTTTGGTTAGCAGCTAAAAAATATTAGAAACATACTCTCCTCTAAATAATTGGTGCTCCAGATAACAGAGTAGCCAGGAAGCCAAGTGGTGCTATTGCCATTTTGCTAGCAGGGAACTGAAATGCAGGGGAACACAAAACTGAAATCCAGCCATCTCTCCTATGCATCTTGCACATCACCAAGCAGTCACCCAGGAAGCGCTATTTGATAGCCTGCAGCTGTTCTCCCATTTCAGTTCCTGAGATGAACCCATGGAGCCCAAACCCCACAATGCAATGCCCTGTCATGACTAAACAGTGTTTCCCCTCCTCAAGATGAAACAGAGCATATTGGAACCTGAAGCCTGGAGGGCTCCCAGATGGATAACGTAGCTGTGCTAATTAATTAATTCAAATTGGCTGAGACCCTGACAAGCTGCCAGTGTGCCTAACAGGCAAAGGTTGAACCCTTGCTTAGGGTACTTCTGTAAAGCATACAAGTTAAGAGTGTGCAGCCAGGCACGTTATGGCAACTTACATCCTACCTTGTAATTTCTGGTTTTAAAACCTATCTGGATGAGTCAGAAGCAACACACAAAGAATTCAGCTGCTAGTGCAAAGAAAGCACACATCCAGGATCCCTTTGTCTACTGTTTAATTAAAACCTGCAATCACCCATACTGGGCTGTTATTCTTTGTGTTTTGAAAGTGTCAAGAGTTCCAAATTATAGTCAGGGATGAATACTGTAAGCACATTAGGGACCCTGTGATACCCTAACCCCTGAAACTGAGCAGCTCAACTGGTAAGGCATAGAAGGATGGTGGGGAGGAGAAACAGAGGCATGAAGAGATGGAGTGACTTCCGCAAGATCATTCAGTATGCCAGTAGCAGAGACAAAATTAGATTAAAATTGCCTGGTGTAAGAGCCTATTTATTCACCATTTGAAAAACAGATGTGAAACACCCTTTGACAGGGATCAGACCTGCTCACGTATAAATGTAATGAAGGCAGGCTAGGATTTTGGTTTTCAGCCAAAGATACCTCAGCAAACCAGCCATGCTGAGACTCCCACTCTTCCTGTCACAGAGCTTATGATATCATCCCTATCCAAAATTGCACAGAAGACTGAAAGTTGGACCAAAGTTTGTCCTTGTTAGTGATGCAGAAAAAGTCTGGGCATAGCAGATGCAGAAGAAGTATCACAGGGGCCTGTCTGAGGATAGGTAAACATAGCTGAATGTGGAGGGAAGTGCACAGTCTCTTGCTTTGCTAATTGCATGTGATCTGCTAGGCAAAGATCATTATTCCTGGAATCATCACTGGAGTCTGTGCAGAAGCTCCTACAGATGTCAGTGGAGCTAGATCAGGCCTTTAGAGATAGTTGGGTGATACTCTGGTCAATAAAAAATCAGTGTCCAGTGCCCATACAAAGCTGCAAAGATAATAATGCAGCAGTCTACAGGACCATGAGTTCACACTCATGGAGACACTCAGCTCCGCACCAGCAACACACCCATATTATTCTTGTATACTCCTGAATGGAAACTTTCCAAAAATAATACCACAAAATACATATTTGTCCTTCTCTTTGTGATAGGCAGTGCTGTAGTTAAGAGTAGACTTGGTTAGACAGAGTATAATCACTTTTTATTTTTGGAGGCAAAAGTTTGCCTCCTTTTTGGCAGCTGTAAGTGTGGCTACACCAGGAAAAAGTCCCAACAGCCTTGTTTACCTTACATAGCTTCCAACCCTTTCACTAACTGAAACTGCCCCTGAGATGATATGCTTTATGTACACCACAGTATATGTGATGGTGCTGTGTTGGAGGCCTTGATAATATCCTAGCTGCTTGATAAATCAGACATTGTCTTCACATAATTGTCTGGGACATTAATTAAACAAAACAAAAGAAAACCAGAACTTTCCTTACAGACTCCTTTTCTCCCCTTGCAGGACCTATTCTTGCCAGTACCAAGGGTGTCTGGCTCTCTCAGCTGGCTCCTGTCTGACTTGTCCCCTGCTGAAAAGCATGAAACATCATCACACTTCACAAGAGTTTATCTTCATGTCTCGAGTTTCCAGAATTTGCAACCACATTGACGTAGATCTACAAGTGACAAAAGCACTGTGGTAAGTCTTATCTGGCAGCTGGCTTGCTGAAAAGGACCAAAATGAAACAGATAATTTGCTGTATCTGCATCAAGATGGCTGTCCAACAGTCAAGATTTTCAGAAAGAACGTCTAAAGTAAGAGATTTTCAGCATGTGCAGAGGTACTCGAGAAGTGGTCTTCTTCATAGAATCATAGAATAGTTAGGGTTGGAAAGGACCTTAAGGTCATCAAGTTCCAACCTCCCTGCCATAAGCAGGGACACCTCACACTAAACCATGCCACACAAGGCTCTGAACACTGCCAGGATGGAGCATTCACAACCTCCTTGGGCAACCCATTCCAGTGCCTCACCACCCCCACAGTAAAGAACTTCTTCCTTATATCCAATCTAAACCTCTCCTGTTTAAGCTTTAAACCGTTACCCCTTGTCCTATCACTACAGTCCCTAATGAAGAGCCCCTCCCCAGCATCTTTGCAGGCCCCCTTCAGGTACTGAAAGGTTACTATGAGTTCTTCACGCAGCCTTCTCTTCCCCAGGCTGAACAGCCCCAACTTTCCCAGCCAGTCTTCATACAGGAGATGCTCCAGTCCCCTGATCATCCTCGTGGCCCTCCTCTGGACTTGTTCCAACAGTTTCATGTTCTTTTTATATTGAAGACACCAGAACTGCACACAACGCTCCAGGTGAGTTCTCACAAGAGCAGAGTAGAGAGGCAGGATCACCTCCCTCGACCTGCTGGTCACGTTCCTTTTGATGCAGCCCAGGGTATGGTTGGCTTTCTGGGCTGCCAGATCACACTGCTGGCTCTTGTTCATTTTTTCGTTGACCACCACCCCCAAGTCCTTCTCCGCAGGGCTGTTCTGAATCTCTTCTCTGCCCAACCTGTAGCTGTGGTTGGGATTGCTCCAACCCAGCTGTAGGACCTTGCACTTGGCATGGTTAAACTTCATGAGGTTGGCATCAGCCCACCTCACAAGCATGTCAAGGTCCCTCTGGATGGCATTCCTTCCCTCCAGCGTATCCACCCAACCTCATAACTTGGTGTCATCGGCAAACTTGCTGAGGGCGCACTCAATCCCACTGTCCATGTCAGCGACAAAGATGTTGAACAGGACCGGACCCAACACCGATCCCTGAGGGACACCACTTGTCACTGGCCTCCAGCCGGACACTGAGCCATTGACCACAACTCTTTGCGTGCAGCCATCCATCCAGTTCTTTATCCACCGAGTGGTCCATCTATCAAATTGATGTCTCTCCGATGTAGAGACAAGGATGTCGTGTGGGACAGTGTCGAATGCTTTGCACAAGCCCAGGTAGATGACGTCAACTGCTCTACCCCTGTCCATCAGTTCCGTAGCCCCATCGTAGAAGGCCACCAAATTGGTCAGGCAGGATTTTCCCTTAGTGAAGCCATGCTGGCTGTCACCAAGCACCTCGTTGTTTTCCATGTGCCTTAGCATGCCTTCCAGGAGAATCTACTCCAAGATTTTTCCAGGCACAGAGGTGAGACTGACTGGTCTGTAATTCCCTGGGTCATCCATTTTCCCCTTCTTGAAAATAGGGGTTATATTTCCCCTTTTCCAGTCTTCAGGAACTTCATCTGACTGCCATGATCTCTCAAATATGGTGGACAGTGGCTTAGCAACTTCACTTGCCAGCTCCTTCAGGACCCGCAGATGGATTTCATCAGGTCCCATGGACTTGTGCACGTTCAGGTTCTTAAGATGGTCTTGAACCATATACTCTTCTACAGTGGGCACAAGGTTTTCATTCTCACAGTCCCTGCTCTGCTTTCCAGGACTTGGGTGGTGTGGTCAGAGTGTTTGCCAGTGAAGACTGAGGCAAAGAAGTGGTTAAGAACCTCAGCTTTCTCCAAATCCAGAATAGCCAGTTCTCCTGATAGCTTCCGGAGATGACCCATGTTGTCCCTAGTCTGTCTTTTATTCATTATGTACCTATAGAATCCCTTCCTGTTATCTTTCACATCCCTAGCCAAGTTTAATTCTAACTGTCCCTTAGTTTTCCTAACCTGGTCCCGAGCTTCCCGGAAAACATCCCTGTATTCTTCCTAAAGAAGCAACCCAAAGTAGAGTTAGGAGAATAGTAAGCAATGACAGTTTATAGACAAATTTCCTAAAACATGTAAGCACTAAGATAATAATTTATTTATATTTTGCTTGGGACTGTATTAAAATAGTAAGGTCTTACATCTGATCCACTGTCTTTCATACGACACTGGATCGAGCCACCAACTATCATTTGGCCTGTTTTACTCGAAAGCCAGAAAATGTCAGAGTCAATACAATTTTGTTTTTCTTTGTCCTGCTGTGCATAGGTGGTATGGTTGCAAATGTAAGGGTGGAAAATATTTTTCCAATAAATATGTCTCTAAGACAACTTATTTTCACTTAAATTTGAATCGCCTTTATGAGCTGACATGCCAGTAGCAAAAGGTGCGTTACTTTTACATTCACTGACATTACATATTTTAGGTAATTTTAATGTTTCAAGAACATGAATTCTTCTCCCCAGAAGTCTCCATTACCTGATAAGGAAAAGAAGGGCACAGGGAATAGCTATATATACTGTTCAGAGGTTTACTTCTGCAAAGTTGGACAGGTTTTGCAATGTTAGGCAGGAGAGCTTGAAGGTTCATTCAGGAACCTACATCAAGAATCTAAGGACCCATTGCAACCCATTGCATTGCAACTGTGTCAAGAATCTGAAGACCTGTCATCTTGGGACCCACCACTCTGAGTGAAGAAAATTGGAGGAAACATAAGTCCAACACCCCATTTGAATTGTATTCATAATTTCTCAAAGTTCAAGAATGTTCTGATCAAAAATTGACTTTATCTCCTAACAGATAAAGGAGGCAAGATTCAAAATTTGGTTGTTAACCCAGGCCCAAGCTTCTCCAAAGTTTATCTGAGGGCTGAATAGTGCTGCTCCTTAAATATCTGGGAAGAGGCCCAGTGGAGTATTCAAACTACAGGAGTTATATGATGACGTAATGTGTTTATCTTCAGCTATTTCTCCATGTTTATTTAAAAAGCACCCAGCAGGATGACTCCACACACTTGGGTAATTGTTTTAAACAATCCGTATCTATGGATAAAAATCCAAGATATCTTGATTTGCTCTACTGTAACAGTTCCTGTGACAAAGCAGGAGGCTTCCTCAACTTGCCATCTTGATTCGCTCAACCTGTCATTTCCAATAAAAACTAAGGAAATAGATGCATCCTGCCAGGATGCCCCCAAGTCAGTGAAATTGAGGTTTTTTATAAAAAAAGGGTGGAGGCTGCTCCAGAATGGAGGACCCAGCAGGGAAAAATACCTATCAATGCCTCTTTCTTAAAGAAAGGATCTCTTTTCCCAGGATTGTACCTGTGGCAATATCACGTGTAGGAGGAAGATCTCTTTAATATCCACAAGCCAAACATACTGCCTAAACCCATCTATTCCTCTTTGACGCTTTATATTCTGACCTATCTTCCAATGGTTGTAAAATCTAGCGTTTTGGAGTTCTTCCATACTGGAAAATTGCATCACAATAAAACACAACCCCGAGGAGTCTTGGTAACTAAGACAATGCTAAACATGCTGCTAAACATTGAATACAGACAGGGACTGTTGTGTTTAACATCACATCAGCTGGTTGTGGTTAAACCCATGGGCTGACCAGCTGCCACAATGCTAAACATGCTGGTGTCTGCCTGAGTTGAGTATTTAACAGTGTGTTAGCAACCCTAACTCTTAAGGGTCTTTTTTCTTGCATGATCTGGCTTTCTAGCATAGGCAAACATTATAGTGATATATCTGACTGCTGCGAGGTACCAGATTAACCAGATTAGAGCAGTTTACATGGTAGTCTGATTTATGTCAAGGACTTCACTCTCCTAGCTGAGCTGGCTAGAGCAATTGCAAACACCATGCCTTGCCTTTGTTCCTGCACAAGTGTCTGTGACCCCAGCACAGCTGGACTGTTATTACACTGGACTGATGGTGAGAATAGCAGACACATGGCACCCTGACAAACAGGGTTTTTTTAGAGGCCTTATCCTAACATAGGAGAAGGGGGAGACAAACACTTGAATGGTATTTATGTACCAGCAAGATGGTGAGGAAAATGACAAGCATCTGCTTTCCTTCATGTGATTGGGCATGATGTATTAGAAGTACTCTCATCTCTGCAATGTAAAAGGATAACACAAAGTTAACTTTACTAATGGATCAGTTCCAGAACTATTTCGGCTCCAAGAAATATGTGACATTTGGATATCTTTTTTTATTTATTACCAGATATCAGACTCCTGCAGAAACAATAGATCAGTATGTGAATGGTCTAAAAATTAAGGCCAAGTTTGTGAGTTTGTGCAGCTTGACACATGACAAACTCCCCACAAGACTGTTGGGATGACCAGGTATTTGGCTTTTGAAAGGGAAAATAAAAGCTTACAAGTGAAATCAGTGCTTTCCCTGAAAATGAGGAAAAAAACCCAACAAATTAAACATATGGCTTAAAAGTAAGAAATGGAAACCTAGGTAAGTATTATTAAAGCAGCATATAGTCTGAGAGATGACCAGCTCTTATTGCAGCTTTTCCAGGCAGAAGTTCTGTTTAGTGTCTTTCTCCTCATTTTAGTTGCTGATTTCCCAATCACCAAGTTCCTAGCTTCAGTTGCACTACTTAAAATTAAGCAATTGTTTGAACTTAATATTTTGAGGTTTCTTTACATCTGCCAGATTTTACTGAAATTAATCAATGGCTTCTGTTATGAGGCAGAAATTATGAAAATAATGAAGAAAATGCCAAATTTAATTGTTTTTCCCAAGAAACTGGATTGAAATTAATGTGCTAATTAATTTTAGTTAATACAAATTTTTATTTTTTATATATTTTGATTATTTTTATGTTTTCCTATCATTTTTATAAGAAGGGAAAAGTAACCAGTAAAGGAGCTACTACTAGTATTTTGGGTCCAAATAAAAGACAGAACTTTAGAAGATACTAAGGATGAATTTGAAGCTGTGAGCAAAAATCAAAGGGGAGAATCCTTTGAATTCCAATCCTATCCTAGCTTCTGAAATCCTATCCAAGATTTTCATGCAAGCACAGTGGCTGCTCAAGGAGGAAAAGGAGTATGTGGAAGAGGAGGGTGAGCTCTGCTACTAAGTGGGCTGAAGAGGGATCAGAAGGGCATACAGAGGACTGTAACAAAATTAAATGCTGTGAGGCATCCTTCTCCTAACTCCATTTTAACTTCCAAAAACAGCTGGACACAGATACTTCTAAGTGGAATACCATCCATGCTGGGGTTTGGTTTTGTACATAACCATCACAGTTTAAACTATGCCTTATATCAAGTGAACTTTCCTCCAACTTCATGGTGTTTCCAGTATTGCTGGTATATAGCTGAGCTGAAGAGCTGTTCTTCCTGGTTCTTTCTCAAACATTTCCCCCCATGCAGACCCTGAGGAGGGCAGGATTCTTCCCCACATTGGGCTGGCAGCTAGACTTTTACCTGCCACCTAACCTCAAAGCACTGCTTTGGACGCAGTTAATGTCACATACAGTCTGGGTTCAAACTTAAACAGGAAAAATTCAGGTTAGATATAAGAAAGAAATTCTTTACTGTGAGGGTGGTGAGGCACTGGAATGGGTTGCCCAGGGAAGTTGTGAATGCTCCATCCCTGGCGGTGTTCAAAGCCAAGCTGGATGGAGTCTTGGGTGACATGGTTTAAGGTGTCCCTNCCTCAAAGCACTGCTTTGGACGCAGTTAATGTCACATACAGTCTGGGTTCAAACTTAAACAGGAAAAATTCAGGTTAGATATAAGAAAGAAATTCTTTACTGTGAGGGTGGTGAGGCACTGGAATGGGTTGCCCAGGGAAGTTGTGAATGCTCCATCCCTGGCGGTGTTCAAAGCCAAGCTGGATGGAGTCTTGGGTGACATGGTTTATTGTGAGGTGTCCCTGCCCATGGCAGGGGGGTTGGAACTAGATGATCTTAAGGTCCTTTCCAAACCTAACTATTCTATGATTCTATGATTCTCTAGATATAAATGAAATCCAAACCTCTCACAAGCCTGACTAATGAGTGAAAACGCAGATATAGCTCAGATAACTTGGGTATGAATACTTCCGATAGGGCTATTGGTTATGTGGAAGAAGAAGAAGGTCCAGACTGCAGAAACTCCACAAAAAGGAAAGGCTGGAAGAATGAAGAAGGGCACAGGAAGGGAAATGGGTCTGTTCTTGCCAGCTAGGCCAAGGGAGAGGCAAGATGTCAGTGAAGCAATATCAAAGATGTGAACCTGAGCTAAGAGTAATTGATTTGTGGAAGAGAAGATTTAGGAGTGATCAGTAGAAAGATGATATAAGGGGGTTTTGGAGACAAAAGGGTGTCCCACAAGGGAACAGAAGGAGAGAGAAGGGAAAATGGAGGTTGACAGCTACTGGACATGCCAGTAGGAATAGGAACCGGGTGGAAGAAGAAAGATTTTAGAAACTGCTGAAAAGTAGGAACAGCTTGAAGAGGAAGAAAGAAAACAAAAATTTGTAAGCTGAGGTGTATGGATCCATGGATCGTCTTCAACAGAATTTGACTTCACCTAAGAATTTCCAGTGAAAGGGAGTTGAGCTGCAGAAGTCCTAGCTGCAATGCTTAGTCAGGTTGCATGCCACAGAAAAGGATCTGAATATTCTGACTTTGAGCTGCTTCAGAGACTAGTGACTGTGTGGAGCACTGGTAAACTCTGAAGGTGGAATATAATGAGCAAAAGGAATATTTCATTTTCACAGATTTCACTGTGCCAAAGAAACACTGCTGGTATTATTGAGGTTGCAGAAACCCTCTGCTTCATGTCCTTAGAAACTTAAAAACTTATTGGCCAGGCCCAGGGATGCTCCTGGCTGAAAACAAAGCAAGACTGCTGATGGATATTTGTTGTAAATGACAATTTGCTTCATCCAGGTAAGGATTTAACTTCTAAACTTCATGGCAATAAGAATCCTCATTTGACCTAAATTCCACTGCCATTTCTAAATCATGGGCTTCCTAGCTCTTGCTGGACCCCAAAAGTGATTTGGTCATAAAGCTCACAAGGGACTAAACTGAAGTTCAAGTGAGATTAATGTGGGCCAAAGTGATCATAATATGATTCTGGCTGAATTTCCCCTTAACACCAGCCATCAGTAGATCTAGTTCTGTACTCCTGTTCCAACAGTACTCTGAAGGAAAAGGAGGAAGGTGTTCCCCAAGAAGGAGAAGTGGCAACAACAACCAATCTGCTTTCCTGACCTCAGAGTATGTGTTAGGGTGAGATGGTTATCTATTATCTGTATTGCTGTGGTTCTTAGGATTCCTTATGCAACTCACAGTTGCATTCTGATTTTGGAATGAAAAAACCTGTTGTGCATAAAGAGTCACCTGAGCTCTGCAAGAAATGTGCAAGCAGAAAATCCTGACTGCTTAGGATAAAGGCACATGGCTGTGAAAGCTTTTCTTGTTTAGCCCAAAAGTTATCCTGTCTAATGGGATAGCAGAATAAGCAAGCAGAACTGTTGAAGGATTTACTTGCTGAGCCAAAAAAGCTTGTAAGTAGTTAACGAGCGTTTAGCCTTGCTGAACTTTTGTAACACTGCCGTTGATAACCAAGTGGGACCTGCACAGCACAGGCTTATGGAATAAAAGAGCTGGACTTGTCCTTTCTCAATTTTAAGAAGCCTCTTAAGCCCCAAGTGGTGAAAGACGTCAAAGTTAAGATGCCAGTAAAAAGGGACAGCTGAAGGCAAAGCCATTGCCCATTTTCTTTGAGAGAAATGTAATAAAACTACGAACTGGGGGGTCTGGTAACATGTGCTATAAGAGTTATATCATGTTCTCCTGACATGTGAATCTGGGGCACAAGATCTCAGAAAACAGAGAGAAGGTCACTGCCATGGGGGAAAAGCTTTTCTGTTTAAGCATTTGGATGACAATGTAAGTACATTGTGAGTAAATGGTTACAAGAAGGTTAAGCCTTTTATTTGTAAGTCTAAAACCAAGACACTTTTTTTTTTTTTTCTGAAACATGCAGTCTCATTTTTAATTTGACCCCTGGTATTCGAAGTCCCACACACCTTGGCCCTTCTTTATTGGATGAAAACTGGGACTAGAGTAGGTTTTAAAAGAACTTTCATTTGGTGACTGTACTGTAAGACTAAAGCAAGCTATCACTCAAGACCAATTTTTATAAGTCTTTTTCCACACGATAGAATGGATTCAGGAAAATATGTATCTAATTAGAGGACCAATACGCAAACATTTAGGCAGTTATCTTCCAGGGATATGAAACCCAGTTGAAAATATTCAGTTGTTTACATTACTTGTGACTACTCCAAATTTATGGCTAGCAAAAATCTAATTAGATTATTCCCTCTCTTCAGGAGTGGATGAACATCCCCAGCTATCAAGATACACGTGGTCTGAACAGAGTGAGATAGCCAGATTTCTGAGCTGCATACCAAAATACACAAACAGCTGAGAGCTATCAGTCCTCTCATCTGTCCGAGGGCTGCAGAAATGGAAGACCCAGGAGCAGGATCTTTGCAGAGTTACCACCCCCATGCTGCCCACTGGCCTGGTGTTGAGCATGCAGTGGGCAACTGGGGTTATCAGTGGCATTGACCAGAGCTATCATCCTTATCCACATCCCAGCTGTAGAAGCAGATTCCTTGGCAGCCTCAGTTGATGGTTGCTTGACATTACTTCAGGGGAAGAGCTGCACTTAAACACTTTGCAGTCAGATATAACTTAAAAGCAAAGAGATACCCCTTCATCACCTAGTGTGAACTATTCTTAGTAGGTCAGGGTGTTTCATATGAATAGTAATAGTACATGAGACCTTCGTGCACCTAGTCTACACTATATTACCCAGCCCAAGAGTAAAGGCAAAAATACATAATATATGTAGGTTTGGCTCTGAGACTATAAATCACAGAATCATAGAATCATACAATGGTTTGGGTTGGAAGAAACCTAAAGGCTCATGTGGTTCTAGGTTGCCCAAAGCCCTGTGCAATCTGGCCTGGTTGGCCAGGATACAGTTTTAAGTGTATCAAAGAGAGAAGAAGAAGCTACTGACAATTCTGAGTATAGAGCAGCAGTCCTTAAGCAGGCTTTCTCCTGACAGATGCAGACAGTATGGTGCCAGCTGGGCTGAACTGCTACAAGATCCAGAGAGGCTAGTGTAGCACCTTGTCAGGTACCTCCACAACCACAGGGCTCTTTCTGCCATCTGCATCACCATCTTACTGTAACTAGGTACAAACTGCTTGGGATGCCCTGTGATTGCTATTGGAGTCCTTGCTTGCTATTAAACGGGTCAATTTTCTATTTTGCACGCAACTACATAATGCAATCAGTAGCCCAAGAGGCTGTGTTCATGTCCCATAGATGTACAAATCCATTCCTGCCCTTGACAAATTGCAATTTGTTGTGCTGGTGAGGGAGGTCACAAGCAGCAAAAAACTGCAGCGCTACATCTAAACACTCGATTTCCAGGCATGCACACAAAACAATTTCCCACTGTTCATCTTGATAGGTGGTTTCTGTCTGAAATGCTGTGTTTATGTATGGATCTGTAATAATGCAGAGTTGTTATGGCCTTTCTAACAGTTGCCAGGTCTGCTGAAGAGCAGTGAGAAGATTACATTTTCCTCTGAATTCAGCAGAGGTCTCCAAACAGTACTTGTGTGAGTACAAGGAGAGTGAGGCCCAGGAAGCCTGTAATTATCAGCTAAATAAATAATTTAATTAATACAAACTCTGGGCTAGATCCCAGTCTGACTTGGCAGTTTTATTCTGTTTCAGGGTGGTATAAAACAGTGCCAAAGACCCCAGATCCAGCCTTTAGGGATTCTTCTTTTGTAAGAAAGTCTAGGTGTCATGCAGAGGGGAGGACCTAGCCCTGCAGGTTAGCAAAATGCTTCAGAAACAAGTAAGAACTGACCCAACTGAATTTTTCCCCCTTTAGTTTCTCAAAACCTTGGCTCTGTTCCTCACCCCAATCTCCCATCATTTATTTTTCATCTTTACATACCTCTAAATTTCCTGCCTTTTGGCTGGGACCAGGCGTGCAAGAGCCAAATACTGTTATAGCTGGTTTTGTGTTGGTTCCAGCCCAATTGGAAGCAGGAAATACTAAAATTCTCCTGGGTAATCCTCTTCTCTGGAGACTTCCAGTCCAATTTTGCAGATTCATGAGTGTTACGTGCTTTAGGCAGAGTTCAGAGATGCAACCAAAGCCAATTACAACAGATACGTAGACATGAGACACAAGGGAGCCAGTGAGTTTTGTATGCCTGGAGCATCCCTCACTATCAGGATGCTTACATGCACCAAACTACTGCAGTCTGTTTAGAGTTCAGTCCTGAATCTGAGCTCTAAACTGTTTCTGCACACCTCCAGAACTTGGTCTGCATTACTTATTGTCTGAGGGTTCAAGTTCAGCAGGAAGCCAGTGGAAGAGCCATTTCAGGACCTGAAAGCAGAGGCAGGAGTAAAGTGAGTAGACAGCATCATCCACACTTTGGTTCTCATCTTCGCTCTTGGAGCTTTTCCTCTTTTGTGATGCTGGTGATGCCGTGTTTCATTATACCTCCCTGCTAGTAATGCTGTATGACAGACTTGCACAGCATGACACAAGTGGCTGGAGATACCATTGGTACTGTACACAATGGCTCTGTGGAGATGTCAGGATTTGGCCAATGCATAAAGGGCTGACTGAGCAGAAACCTCCTACTGCCCTGCACTAGCTATGAAGGTGATGGGACATGCAAGCACTGCTGGAGCCCCTCCAGACCTCTTCTATCAGCCTCTGTCCTCTGGGGAAAGACAGCAAATCTAAACTGGTTTGCTTTGGGAAGAGCACTCAAGGATACCAGTCTTGAAAATACAGTTCCTCTCCATGGTAAACTTGAGTTCAGATCGGCTGATGGGAAGCATGTTTAGAGCAGCTACCATGCAATGGCACTACTATGCAATGGAAATTCCTACTGACAGTGGAAAAAATAAAATACTTTTGAGAAAGGAGCAAAAAAAAAAAAAAAAAA
>NDXB01017622.1:118960-138437 GCA_002631895.1 Agapornis roseicollis | reverse complement strand
AGTGCAAGGCATAGCTCCCGTATGAAGACAGGCTGCGAACGTTGGGGCTGTTGAGCCTGGAGAGGAGAAGGCTGCGTGGAGACCTCATGGCAGCCTTGCAGTATCTGAAGGGGGCCTCTAGGGTTGCTGGGGAGGGACTCTTCATTAGGGACTGTAGTGACAGGACAAGGGGTAAGGGGTTAGAACTTAAACAGGGGAGGTTTAGATTGTATATAAGGAGGAAGTTGTTTCCTGTAAGGTGGGGGGGCACTGGAATGGGTTGTCCAAGGAAGTGAGTGCTCCCTCTCTGGTGGTGGTCAAGGCCAGGTTGGACAGAGCCTTGGGTGACATGGTTTAGTGTGAGGTGTCCCTCAAGGACAAGGGAGTTGTAACCAGATGATCTTAAGGTTCTTTCCAACCCTAAACTATTCTATGATTCTATAACCAGCAGTTCCTCTTCCTTTCATACTTGTCCACAAGGTAAGGTCTTGGTCTAATAAAAATTGTATTACCTAGATGTTTCCAGTTGTGTCAGAAAGCTCATCTAAGGTCTTCCCATCTTGTGCTCTGTCTCTTGCATAAAGTCTGAAAGAATCACATTCTGACACAGGTTGAGCTACAAGGCAAGATGGACTTTAGCTCATCAGGCTCACTGAACAAAGAGCATGACACTTTCATCTGTGTGGTCAGCTGCAGAAGAATACTGTTACAGCAGAGTAAGTCTAAGGTGGTTTGCTTGCAGGGCCCAGAGGAAACAAAAAAAAAAAAGTAAATTATTGTGTCTAATACATGATTTACAGACAAGAGAATTGTAGCAGATCCAAACTACTCAGACTACCAATGCAGATGCACTCAGGCCAATCTTTAATAAATATTATCTATTAGAGAAAAAGCCATCATTTTTTTGTGTTTCTCAATTAAGCTGCTATTTGAATATTGGCCTATATTACATTTTGTTTTGAATTTTTCTGAGAGTTAAAAGGTCTTTGTTGGCACTTGGACTATGATGTATGAACCTCAGTTACTATTCATATTTGGTATCCTGTATATGCCATTCTAACTAATGGGAAAAGCATGAAAATCAATATGTCTCAACTAAGGACTAATACTATCTAAATTGACCTATGGCATGCAGCAAAATACACATTTCTCATAATTTTCTAAAGTGAATTCTGCATTTTTCAGCTCTACAATAGTGTGCACATTGAAAGTATCTAGAATTAATCTATTACATTTGCAAGGAATGGTACAATGAATGAACTATGCCTACTTTAGGACGTTTTAATATCAGAGATAAATTTATATTTTCTAGTGGAACTAAGCAATACAGCTACCAGCAACTTAACTACTGTTGTTTCACATACTTCAAAAAATTCAGACCTCTGTGATCTCCCATTTCATAGCAAAAAAGCTATAAACCATCCCACACAGACACCAGGCACTTTAGAAACTATAAGCTTCTAGCTACACATTGCTGAATTTTATTCACCGTTAGGAATTCTTTTCCATTCATGCAACAGAACAGAGGTGTTTCTAGCCTAATAACCTAATAATAATTAATACAATTGCTTTTTGCATATCAGTCTTTTGTGACTGCCTGCTACATTCAAAAGGCTTGCATTGTCATGAATGTGGGAGTGGCTGCTGGGTTCATTGTTCTCATCAAGACTGAAGAATTTTGATAGCCCATAATGCAGAAATTCAGTCACCAGTACCTTGCAACTCTGATATGTAAATAGTGCTTTTTGCCACCCAGCCCCACTAAAATCATTATTCCCCTGAACATCAGTTAGACAGACCTATGGTTTCTTGCTAATGAATAATATATGTTTAAATTTCAGTTTGCCATGTAGATTCCATAAACTTCATCCGACTTTCTATTGCTTCATCTGGATACTATGCCACATGACATCTACTGCATGTTTTTGAGGGGTTAATAGAGAAGAAATATTTGGCTTTCATCAGGTTTCTTTTGGTGTGTAGTTTCCTTAAATTCTAGGTTAAGTATTTCGGCAGCAATTTGCAAGTCTGGTCAGTTAGCTCTATGCAAGTTGACCCTGACACATGAAGTTACATTTTTGCATCACAGAAATCATCTTCCCAGAAACAACTCTGGATTTCTTTATTTTCTTAAATCGTCATGTGTTGAAAAGCATTAAAAGACCCAAATGAAGAAATCTTTCCTTTCATTTACTTCTTAGAGAAAAATTGTCAGTTGTTCACTAACTTAACAAAAATAACAATAAGCCAAAAGAAGAGTAAAGATGCCCAGAAATCAAAATTGTGCTGTACATGCAAAGGAAGACAATGCCCCAGGTTCTACAGCTCAGCACAAAAGAACAAACACACTTGCCAAAAATTTGTATGCCAAAAATGAGAAGCCATAATTATAGGATTGTAAAGTTATACATATCTGTGAGAGGGCAGAAGAAAAGGTAAATCTTCAGCTTGCTTAATATATTAGTTCTTCAATACATGTACCTATTTAAAGAATATAATAGTTCTGTTTTACTGAAGAAAAGCAGTCAACTGCTTTCTATAATTACAACCAAAGAAAAATTTTGTACCCCATTTCAAAGCCAAAGCTACATGAAGAGCAGTAAAACCCTGAAAGAAAGCTTCCCTGTAAGGAGATGGGAAAAAAGATTAGCATTTACCTGAAGTTACCTGCACAGAGAAATGGGTACTTTCATCTGAGTGCTACAGGTCAAATTCATACTAATAAACATGTACCTGACACACTGTGCTTTGCACAATCTTCCTTCCTGCCCAGACCCCAGCCCTCATTTCACATTTCTATCAATTCTGTCAAATAGACTGGAATAAAATTGAAATCCTCTGCTTCATTCTTAAAAAAGCTTCTTATGCCATATTCAGCCAAAATCCTTTCTGCTGTGTGCACCTCTTCAATAAATGCTGCTCTTCCACACTTTACCTCACCTCTCTGCCTCCTCTAGTTAAGGCAATCCATGGTGGAAATAAATTAGGAACTTGAAAAATACAAGTGAAGTAGGCAGAAAATGATTTATTGCAGCACCAAGAATTTAAACTAATAGAACAATATAGCACTTTTTGATCTATCTACAATACCCCACAGGCAGTTTTATTTAAATCAGAGCATTATCTCAAATAAGATGAAGGGAAAAGTAATTCAAAAGTATATTCCAGGAATATTCTAAATTGGCTTTGTAGAGACACAAGGGTACTCGCTTTCTGCTGCTGATGGGATGATATGGTATCTGTAGAAGCCATGCAATTAGAGCACTATAGGATAGTGCTCACAGGACTCACTGAACTGTAACAGTCAGAAAAACAATACAGCATAGTCTTAGATGAGAGAAGTTTAAATAGTCAAGATACTTATACATTCAGAATGACTGCTGACACTTCTAATAAAGATTTCTAAAGACTTCACATTAGTAATTAGGTGCTTTAAGTCTAAATAATTGAATACATGCTGCCACATTATTAAATCCTCTTCCTCAAATAGGCAGGGAAGTTTGTATTGGATTCAATGAAACTTTGTATCACATGATCTTGAGTGATACCTGCAACCTGCTTTAACCTGGGGGCTCCCAATATCTCATTCAAAATACAGTGAACTAAAGAAAACCCATTGAAACCCACATCAACCAGTATAGAGCAGACCTGCATCTGCACCAACACAAAGCAAAGATTTTTGGAGGCTTTGAGGACGATATTCAGTGGTTTTGCAACAACAGAATTCTTAACAACGTATTTGGGTTCTTTCATGCGGATGCCCTCTTTCCACTAAGACACTTATTTATTAGCATTTCTACTTCAGTTTTACTCTAACACCGCAGTTGCTCTACATGCAAGTACATGGACAGTCCTTGTTTTAAACATGAACAACTCTTCACTGCTAAAAGACTGGACCCTCAGCAGTTACCTCCTATTATTTACTGCTTCACTGAAATAAAACTCTCCCCACAGATACACTGTATCAAGAGAAAGGATTCACAGTGATGCTCAGAGAAATTAAATGTGAATGCATTGAGCAGGGGGCTGCAGGGCAAATATGCTAGTGATGCACCCCTGTGTCTTCTGTGAGATAAGAGACTAGACATGCTTTCAGGATACACTGTGGACAGTACTACTGCACTGCCCCTAGGTTTACTACAGGCTTATTAAAGGTTCTGTACCAGAGCTGAGCCTTGCACTAAGCCACAAGGCTTGTCTCCAGTTTACTTCACTACTGGTCCATCAACAAGCCTTAACACATTTTCATTATGTGTAGAGAAAGAGAAAGAGGCTGCCAGGAGCTACAGATGATGCCCCTAGTGCTACCCTATTGAGTACCATGTGTAAGCCAAGGCAGAACAGAGGCTGAGATGTTACTGGTTTCTGAACAGGTTGTCATCAGGCTCAGTGAACCTATGTAAGGTACCATCCTTAATAACACTTTTCAAAAGGGGATAGACAGGCAATAAATTATAGCTAGGCCTGTTCTGTGCCAAAAGGATGAATGACAAGAACATTGCAAACTTCATACCAAAAACGGTGTTCAAACTTGTTTACTTGCAAAATAAATAGCTCTTCTTCAAGCTGCATGTGCCCCATCCCTGGAAGTGTTCAACGCCAGGTTGGATGGGGCTTTGAGCAACCTGGTCTACTGGAACACGTTGGAACTAGATGGTCTTTAAAGTCCCTTCCAACCCAAATCATTCTATGGTTCTGTGATAATGTGGAAGACCTGCTCACTTTCTTACTTGACCCAAACAAAAGTTTCACTTTCCCACCCAAAAAAAAAAGCCGCAAACTTTTTTAAATTCCAGAAATGCATATGTGCCTACCCTACTCAGCAATACAACTGCTTCTTTTGGAAAGAAGGCTTTTTAAGCATCTAATTCTTTCCTGGATGCCTTAATATTGTTCAAAAAGAGCCAGAAATTGAAAGATATTTGGTCAGTATTGGTAATATCTTATTAATACTGAAAGATGAAGAAACTAGAAAAAGAGACATTGACAAATTATGAACTACATTAATACATACTTTATCCTATTATTAGCACACTTCAGGCCTTAAAACTCCCATGAAGAAACCTTAAATCAGGACTATAAACACCTGCAGATACTAGTTATGCTGCACAAAACTGCTCCACAGCTCGCTCTTTCTCTGCTGAGTCATATGCAGAGCCTCACAGTGAGAGGATATAACTAACATCCTTTTCTCTCATCACTCCAGAAATGCAGCTGAAGTACAGGAAATCATTACCTGGAGCAGGATTTCAGGGAGCTGGATATCAGCATTCTCTCTTCCCAGAACTTATCTACAGGTCTGCTGTAAAACCACTCAGCTAAGGACCTCTTACGTAGCATTCTTTTGGATAACTACTTACACCTCAGGGGAGCTAAATGTTAATGTGAGAACAAAAATCTGAGTTGACAGAATTTTGTATAAACTTTCTGCCAAAGAGCTCATAACCTTATCCTGCTGTGGTAAACAGAGATTTGCAGGAAGACTGATTGAGTACTCCTGATGGCTCAGTTTCTCATGTAAGAAATGCCCTGCTATCTAGGTTCATTAAAGGACTCTTTAACTGTGCTAGTTATAACAAAGCACAAATAAAACACCCAAATCAAACATGATTAAAAACATTTATAAACAACACATAGGATAGAACAAATCAACCCCATAGCAGGAAAGGGAGCTCGCTCTCTTCTGGACTGACTCTGCCTTTTACCTTACAGGCACTCTTTGGTATGAAACATATTCACTGGAGCTTACTTCTGAAGCTACATCCAAACGATTGTGATACAAAGGCCTAAACAAGACTGTGCATGACTGGATGCTGACTGAGACAAGAATCAGTGGGGAACAATGGGTTTGGGGTGAAAGTTTCCCAACCTTCCTAATACCTGACTAAATTATTCTTTAATCCAATTATTCTCTGCTGGATAGCAATTACAGAGAAATGTTTGGGTTTATCAGCTATTGCATACCAAGCATGTACCATGAAGATATTGTTGCTGCCACTTAGCTATTATTTCCCTAGAATGTGGGTTAAATATTTATGAGCAACCTTTCTTAGAAACTTGGTTCATAACTGTAAAAGTATTCCTGAAAATAATTTGGAATACAGTCAGTTGTGCCTTCGGATACAAGAACAATAACATAGAAAATGTCACACTCTGTTTAAAGCTTTTACTTCTAGTAAAAAGTTAACTGGGACAGTCTTTAGGTTAGGTATTTCCAAAGTGACAATTTTCAGTGTCATTCTTCATGGACAAGAGTTTATTTTACAAAATTAACATCCCAGTCAGGTATGGAGATTGATCTGGAGAGGCACAAAGACCGAAATATCTTTACTACCTGCTAGAAGTCTTCCTAAAGGGTATCGCAGATTTTAGCAGGAAAAGAGGAAAGATATAGGGAAGTCTGACCCTATTCATGATACAGTAATTTTGCTTTCTTCCAAAAGCACCATATTCAGTGAAAAGGTCAGCTCCTTCCCAGATATCCGATAACACATTCTTCATGAAATTCTGAAGATTATTAAAAACTTGAACTCCATTTCCTAAACCAGGAAACTTCTACAACAAGCCAAGCAGCTAAGAACTTAGATGTATTAATAATGCAGCTTCAAAGGAAAAACTTGGCAATTTTTCTTCTATCACTGCCAATAAAACATCTGCCCTTAGACAAAAAGTTCAAATATTCTTAGGAAAAGAAATGCAGGTGATTCCTAAAACAAATGGATGTTATACATGAACTGATGAGGAAAGTTTTCAGCACCGTGTGATAGGGATTATGCAGCAAAATACTTGAGTGGGTAGCACGAGCGCAAGCACTGCCTAAATTTATGCACTGGTCTTTTTTCAAGTACCTTATGAGTTTTTGGTTTGGTTTGGTTTTTTTAGGGTTTTTTGTTGTTCTTGTTGGTTTTGGGTTTTTTTCTTGAGGATTCATAGTTTGCTCCTTTAAATACCCTTTGTTTTATCAATTGTCTTCCCAGAGGCATAATTCTCTCTCAGGGCTGTAATGTCACTAAGTTACCTAGATGCTGAGAGTGCGAGAAAACTTTGACATTCAGAAGCAAACTAATTATTTTGCTTTAATAAATGCTCTGAAAGGCTGCATAAATTAGCATCTTTTAGTACAAAGAAGCCAATGGTCAGGACAAGGAAAAGAAACATACTGCACTAAAAAGTCAAATGTTTTACCTAGCAATTAGTTTTTATTTAAAGGAGATATTTAACACACCAGTTACTTTTAACTAGTTATCACCTTTGTACTGGGATGACTTCTTTTCACAAATTGCTAAGATATGCAAAGAAATATTCCATTCTTTTATTTTTATAGAAGACATTTTTGATTTAAGTCCTGTTCTCCTGATTCTATCACACACAGGCTTTTGACTCTTCTTGGTTCACAAACAGCTCTGGAGTCATTTTCTGAGACAATTGTTCAGTCTTGTGTTTCTTGTCACTGCTCCATCTGACACCTTTCTTGCCTCATGCCTCTGCTGAAAACAGCAGAATCTGGGCCCTGTGAAGGGCCACTTCTCACAGAACAATGTCATGGACTCTGAATAGACTACCCATAGCACACTCTGTATTCATATTTGAATCAACCCTGGAAAAAGAGGAGCAACAATCTTGTCTTTCAGCATCCTCAGTCTATTCTTAGGGATACCCTTCCTTCCAGTGAGGTACTGACACACACCTCTACAGAGAACAAAACCTCCTGCTGTTTACACAGATCAGTTCTTCCACTATGCAAACCTAAAAACGCTACCGATAAACACAAGCAGCATTTTTTTTTTCTAACATTAAAACCTTACTCGCACAAGCAGCACAGGAAAAGCCTTGCTAGATTCTGTACTGTAACATCACTGTCCATAACACTGTACTAAATTGTAGAGTCACCAGCCCAACTTAGGCGCTCTTCAAATACCAATGTAACAAACTGATTCCAACAATTAAATCAGTTCCACCAGCAAAATCACTGTTCAAGTGCCCCTGTAGTTGTTTCTATATCGCGGAACAAGTCGTAGCCCTGTCAAGTTAATTGCCAAGGTAACGTCTAACCACTGGGTTTTGTACAGACAAACCCCTTCAAAACCATAAAAAGTGCTTCTCTTGTCACTTTAAAGTTTTTGTTACTGTTGAGTAGATAAGCCTCCATGGGAAAAGAGCAAGGCAGATTAGTAGTTACTAATGAAGCCCAATGGCTCCAGTGTTAATTCTACTGGAGCACACGTCTCTGCTACAGAACAAGAAGACAGGTGTAGAACCCATATTGACCTAAAAAAAATTATATGCAAGACATAAACGTGTCTATCACAAACAACCCCCAAGATTTTAGTTTTCAGGGGCTTCTTTTGATTTATTTTTGAATGACTGTGGGTGCTGAGGTTATATTCTACTGCAGAGAACATAATTCAGCTCAGACTGTGAGAAGTTCACCAGGAGATGGTAGATGTCAGCCATTATCTTCTGCAGGCATTTCTGTGCTTTGTGACAGGAAAAACATTTCCAATAAATCTGAGAGATACTATTGCCAATGCACAAATGGACCACGAAAAAATAGTGGATTGAATAAATAACAGAGGAGTGTAAGTTATAGCAGCACGAATAGCAGCCCAGGTTTCAGGCCAAATCCTAATAAAGTATACTACTGCATTTCCACATCATTACTGAATATGAGCGAATGACCATAAAGCAAATTAGTTTTCTAATTATGTTTTATGGCTTCACACAAAACATAGCTTAACTATGGATTTGATAAATCATGACATACACCACTATGTAAAGTACTTTATGAACATTTATGTTTTAGTACCAAATCACCTAATTGATGCCTGATGGAAATATCGAAGGACATGCCAGAGATTATTCAACTGTTGTAGCACTGGGCTGGGCCCAAGGGACAGCTGAACTTTTCTATTCCATGCTATACTCAAAATCCCATAGCTTGAGCCCATCGTCAAAACTGCAGTCACTCCACCAGTAGGATTCAATAACTGCAGCAGAGATGCTGAGGTTTTTGCTGTGTTGTGTTTCTGTTTTCTTTCCTTGTGTGAGTTTTTTGTTTGTTTGTTTTTAAATGGAAGGACATAGACATAGGAATAACCATCTTCGCACCAAAATTAACAAGACACCGCAATGCAACCACTAAGGCATCTACTGATGTATGTGAAAGTTACACAATTCCATCTCAATTCAGAATGGTGCATTGACTGCAATATCATTACAGAATCATGTTAGATCAAACTAAACTGATTTTACCCATAGGGTATTAGTGTGGGATTTTAAGATGATCCTTTCTTTGACTTTTATTTTCAAGTAGAACTGTTCCAAATGTAGTGAGATTATTTAGAGAAAAGAGAAAAAATGGCTCTCCTCAGTCTTAAAATTGATGTGAATCTGCTTCTAGAAGTTTACATTTTACTTTTACAGGCCTGACGCTGCTATATGCATACCAAGTGAATGATTCAGTGGATTTCTGTGCCTTAAAATATTACAAATTGCTGGATTAAGTCAATATTTATGTCAACTCCAGTGAGAAAAAGTAAAATAAATATGTATGCTGTAAACTATTGCTCAAGGAATGCCAAAACATAACAGAATAAATGGAGGAGACCAATACAAATACCTCCTCACAGGGGCAATGCTTGTCAGAATCAAACAGAAAAAAATAAATATCCTTGAATATAACTTTATACAATATTTGACAGACCTTTAATTACTTACAACAAAGCAATTGGATCATTAGGCATCTTTTGTCTTATTTCCCCTTGTGGGTCAGCACCCATCAGCTTGTGCGTCAAGTCAAGACAATACTTTGAATAGAGGAAGTCAAAGCATTCCCAAATCATAACTGTAGAGCAAATGCTCCATTTCAGGAGAGTCTCCAGGCTAGATATTTAAAGTAAACATTAAAGCCTATCCATGAAGATGGGTGTATTATTATGATTTATAAATCAGACCATTTACAAACTCATATTTGTAGGACTGTGATTTTTGATTGTGTAAGCATAACAGACTCTTTCTTATCACACAGATACCTGCAAAGCAAACTGACCAGCAACTCAGCCTCGTGAGTGCAGACAGGAGTCACGTCCCTAACTCTTCTTGGTTGTGAGATTTGTATTAGTAAAGGAAAAAATAAAAATAATAAAAGAACCCCCACAAACTTTGACCTCTAGTTGTTAGGTTCCAACCAGCACTCACTCAAGCTATATTCCTTAATTCAGCAGCAGTGTGTTTATCCCTTTGCTGCCATCAGTTTGGTCAATGACAACACTAGTCTGGTCACCCCATTTAAATGAGATAGCCAACCAAGACAGATGCAATGAATTACCCGTGAGTACACAAGGAGCCTGGACAGCTGGTTAGACGTTGACATTTTGTGGGGAAAGTTATAAGGATACTATGCAAAGTAAGTAGTAGAGGCAACATGTACAACACGCCTAGCTAGATCACTTCTGGAAATGAAGGCATGGCTGACCTTCAAGCTCAATTCACTCAAGTTATAATAGAAGCAGAACTAACAAGAGCCTGTACACCCACTGCAAATGAGATCCTGCTAAGGAGCATCCTAAAATCAGGCGTGATGTGTGTAAGAACTATTTAACCTACATGTTAGCAGTTTAGGAAGCAATGGGGGCCAAGTGGCAAGGCACTGAGTGTTCTCTAACTGACCTGTGACACAGCTGAAGCAGGACTATTTTGAAATGTGAGTATTTCTTACTGACCTCCCTTTCCAAAGCTGAGGCTTTAGTCAAGATCACAGCAATTCATATAGAAAGAATTTAGATATTGCTTGCCTGACTTTCACCCAAAAACCCCCCAAAAACCAACACTGAGCAACTGAGCTGATTTCTGCATCAATTCAAGGACAAAACTGACTTTATAGAGTTGCAATCCTTGAATAAAAGTAGGGCTAAGATTTGTTCTCTTCACAGAGCATGTTAAATGGCAGATTTTATCTGGGCTGTAACAGCAATTTCTACCTCTCACCCCACAAGACAGAAAATGCTTCCTGAAAGAAAGGGCCTTCTTTATCCAAAATGAGACCTTAGCCAACAAAGCGCATAAAGAGAGAACTATTATCAATGGCATTCTGTTTCCTTTTTGCCCCTTTAAGTCTTTAAATCCTTATTTCAATGTTCCCTCAGTCAACCTTACAGAATCATACCCCAAATTTTCAGCAACATACCAGTGCTACGAAGCTACAGTGTTGAATGAGGTAAAGAAATTGTCTAGTTTAAACTCTATCCAAGACCCTCTCTCCAGCTGTCTGCACGTGACTCCATGTGAAGATTTTGTATGCAGTCATTGTACCTGTGTGTACCTGTCCAATCATGTTCAGAGTCAGATTCTCACATGGACACAGAAAAACTTGTGGCCTTCAGTAGTTCTAATTAGACAATGGAAACAAAGCCTGACAGTCTGCTGTGGAAAAGCCATGAACAGAGTTAAATTAGATAGAAAGTATAGAAGATTCTATTCTAAAATAAAAATCCATAATGTTGATTTATAAATTGGGGGAAGGAAGGGTAGCAGTAGATGAGTAATCACTCACCCCAGGGCATAGCTGTCTTTTCTACAAATCCTTTGTTCTAGAATTCCAGTGGGAGATTTTCCCTGAGATGTGGCTTTTAGGTATGACAACCAGTACTTCCTACTTTCACTTGAGTCAGAAAAGCCAATATGCAAATAGTCAGAAATTAAATCCAAATCATTGACAAATGACTGCTTCTGAGAGATGTGAAGTGAGTTCAGTCTCAGAAACATAAGTGGCTGTGTGCTAATCTAGTGCGATAAAAGACCAGCCTACCCAGGCAAAGTAGGAGGATGTCATTAATAAAACACTAGGATTTTGATTTTTCTTTAAAGAAGGAGCTGAAGTATGTGCCTTTAAAGCTGTGGGTTGGAGAGTCCCACTTATCTGGGAACAACATCAGAGTTTGCTACTTTCTTAATTCAGAGCAGAAAGAAGCTAAAGGAGGACAGTAACAGAGCTGCAGGAATCTCCCCGAAGCCCAGCCAATATAAATAAATGTACACAAGAGTGAGAAAAAAAAGAAAAAAATATGGTTATTCCACGGATGTTCATGTTTAGGATGCACTTAGGGAAATATATTTATAGGTGCTCATAAGAACAAATGCATTCAGGAAAACCTTTCCAGACACATATGAGAAACAAACTGTGAGCACATCCACCCTAAGTGTTAAATGCATTTGATAAACCACTAAAAGCATGGAATCCAGGGTTAGAGTTGTTGTTATCCTCTAACTCAGTCTTCTAGATGTGCTCCACTGTGGTATACAGGGTCTTTGACTCTGCCTCAAAAATGAAAAAGTAAGATGAAAACATCTTATTTGCTCATCTTGAAGTTTGCAGTGAAAATGAGGTCTGCCTGAAGAGCCTTGCTAAGGCAACTGGGAATTTAAATGGTGAGTGAAAAAATGCAGGAAAACAGCCAAAAGTTCATGTACGGAATGAGGGCTGCCGAGTTAAACATGCCCACTTGGAAATCAGGTCTGGAGCTTAAAATGAAAAATTATATTATGTAATTATGTAAAATCGTGTGGAATTCTGGTCTTCTCTCACTCCCCCAGTACCATTCCAGAAATTATACAGAAGATCTGGAAACAGTTCAGGAAAGCATGGCAGGGACGGGCAAAGTTAGGAACAGCTGCTGAACCTCTCGAGTAGAAGAGACAAACGATAGAACTGAGGAAGAGGTAGAAGATCACTAGTGGTGTAGAGGAGATATTGGATGTCCATTCAAAAAGGGAGTTGAGGGACTTTGAACAAAAAACATCAGGAAAAAACAAACACAAAATTCATATGTTTTGATTCTTCAAGACCTTACTGCAGAAGGTAAAGATGCTGGAAAGTACCTGGGCTGAAGGGAATAAGGGATAAACTCACAGAAGAGCAGTCTTCTTGGGCCACGTCACCACTCTTGCTTAGAAAGTTCTTCCACTGAAAAGTGTTGTATGTTGAGAAAACATTTAGGGAGTGTCCTTAGTTGTTGCCAAATAGTGCTTACCCTAATCAAGGACTTTTCACTGTCCCATACTCTGTCATTGAGAAGGGGCACAAGAAGCTGGGAGTGAGCACAGCCAGGACACCTGACTCAAACCAGCTAAAGGGCTATTCCATACCACAGAACATCATGCTCAGTGTAGAAATGGTTGGGAGCCACTGATTGCTGCTCAGGGACTGGCTGGGCATTGGTCAGCAGGTGCTGAGTAACTGTTTGGAGCATCATTTGCGTTTCTTTTGTTTTATTTCTCTCTCTCTTTTTATTTCCTTTTATTATTATTATTATTATTTTAATTTTAATTATATTTTACTTTATTTCACTTATTAAATTGTTCATATCCCAGCCCACAGGTTTTACTTTTTCTAATTCTCTTCCTCATCCCACCAGAGGCAGGGGAGATGAGCAAGCAGCTGCTCTGTACTTAGCTCCAATTGGGGTTAAACTATGAGAGTTTGCTCTGTTGAATACTTTTCTCCTAGTCATTCATTTTGGCTACTGCTAGAAGCAGGATACAAGGCAAGACAGACATGGTAAAACCAAACACAATCTTTGTCCTGATTTTAAATAAATACAGCTGGTGGAAATTGTCATCATAACATTATTTTATGGTAAATTTGGAGTACCCAAGTCATTCGAGTTTCTTTCAGCTCAGATTATTTGCTATAATTCCTTGACTGTTTTCAGCCAGCACATTTCAGATGTGTACTGGATTATTCTCCTTTAACTGAATTGCTTCCTCGTTGCCGAGTCAATAATGTCTTAAAATGACCAAAGATTTTAAAAAGGAGTCCTTTGCCATCAAACTCCCAGCAAAGTTGCTTTCAAGCAAGAGCTTTTCATGAAATTCACCATTCAGCTGGCACTCAATTAGCTATTTGCAAAAAACTGAAAGCAGAAATATAACCAGTAAAGTATTTACCAAGTGCTTTTTTTATTTGACTGGGACTTGCTGTGGGTCAAGTAGAAAGGCTGATGTGAATGATGAACATTTTTTCCACAAATGGCAACATGAAATTACAAATAGTCTTCACAACAGCATGTGCTGCTGTTCACACACACCAGGTACACTGAGCAATGGACTGTGTGACCACCTGTTAAGGCTCCCATAAAATAAAACAATTAGCCTGGAGTAAAAACGTAAGCTAAAAAATAAGCTATAAACTGTGAAGATAACTTCTAATGCATAAATAACCAAAAGAATTTAGTCTTCATGGAAGAGTATCTCAGAATTCTAAATTTATGTGAGATCACTTGTATCAATATGATATACGTGTGTAAGACATGAAGACAACAGAGACTGAATACATTTCCCTTTTCTTCACAGCAAAGACCCTGTTCTGAGCAGTATTCACGTGTGTGCTTATCAGTTTACTTTTCTTCCAACAATACCTGTGAGATTACAGAAATAATTTCTGTTCAGACAGGACCTGCATAAATATTAATAAATAAGAAGTCTGCAGGAAAATAGAGAGTCAGGAAACTTGGTAATTTTTGCTGTCAGTTAAGTTTGGGCTGCTTCTAGAGAGTGTCCTAAAAGTAGCAATAGATGCTGCTGTGATAACTTCCCATTAGTCGAGCTTTCATGATACAAAATACAATACAGATAAATCTGAAGCAGCTGTAAGTTCATATTAATTACAAAAATATTTTTTTTCAACCTGAAAAATTCTGAAGTCTCATTTGAAAACTTAATGGCTGCAAAGAAATTTTTTTTTATTATTTTTAATTTTAGTCCTTCAAATTGCTACTGTTACTCTGTCCCCATCTTTCTATTTCGTTTCTTACTGATACAATCTTTAGTGAAACTGAATATTTTAATTAAATCTTCGTTTTTTCCAAAATTGTCTTCAGCAATTTCAGAATCATTTGTTGATTTTTTTGATGTTCACTCCCAAACCAAAGAAACAGAACTTTTCATAAAGCAACAGTTCTGAGGCTGGAGCAGCTGTATTTTAAATCTGTGCCCAACATACATGGCAGAAGAGTATGGAAGAGCACGAATTCAGCATTTTTATGCTAATCTCCAGGAATCAAAAGAAGTCAAATGTTCCCAGAATACCCTGTGAAATCCTCCAGCTCTCATAGTGATCTTCATCAAAGGCTCAAATACAACTCTCCTAAGAGACACCAAAACAGTTTTTTTGCTGTTAGCACCCAGCCTTAATGACTTTGAGAGGTCCTTCAAACTCTCAGTGATTAGAGTGGCTTCAGAATTTTGACAAAGTAAACTTGCCTACCCCTATCACTGGTACGAAGAAATCTGAAGAGCCCTGCACTTCAAGAAAAAGTAGGTTTATGAGCAACATGCAACGCCAACGCTATGTTTAACATCCTGGCAATGTGTAAGGCTAGAGGTTAGTGAGGATTAAACACTACTATTAGAAAAATATCACTCAACTAAAACTAAAACATTTTGCTGGAGCGGTTTTATTCAAGTAAAACATTAGTTGCAAAAGCGTTCTCTAGGTCAAATGCTTAGGCACAAAGAGGGCAGGAATAAACTGATCCCCTTGTTACTTGCTATAGGGCATCTCTGTTTCCAGTTTGCTCTGCCTCACATATTCTTGTTGGCTACTAGGCACAAAACTAGCAGACATTTTAGCAGACAATCTCTTCTATTGGAAATGAAACATTTGGAAAAGTAATTATTACTGAGCTCAGGGAAATCCAGTCCAAGCCTCTTCTGTATTTGAGTGCACTGGACTGCTGTGGGTTGTGGCTCCCTCATTTTTTTCATATCAACAGCCCTCCGTCCCACCAGTTGTCTGTTCAATTGTCAGCCCAGAAGAGAGAGCTGCTTTTATGGGAAGTAAAAACCTGCAGAATTACATTCAGTGTTAAAACCAAAATCCATGACAAACCAATACAAACCACCTACATAAAGCTGAAATCCTGATGCACAATTACTGAATGCAACAAGGACAGAATTCTAACAAGAAAAGTAAGCCTCTGTGTGGGATGCAACTTAGAAAGGACTTTTCTCTGTCAGGTAAACCATGTCAAGGCAAGATTGCTGGCAAATTTCCTTTTGTCTTCCTTCAAAGTTTGATGTGTATGTTAGTCAGTCTTTAATTTACCTAAGCAGCACAGTTGGCTAAGTGTAGGAGGCTTTTGAATGCTTAAATACTAGAAGAAGAAAGCTTCAATACTCCTGCTGCACAACAACAATAATAATAATTTATCATTTCTCCAAGGACATTTATGGCAGATACACAACTCCTGTCATTGTCAAAAGCAATAAAATAACGCTAAGCAACAAAACAAGTTTTCCTATACCTTCCAATTATTTTCAATTTTTGAATCTCCAAATAACACAGCCAAACATATTTTACTTATTTTCATTTACATACCATGGAAAATCACCTCAGCATCTAAGTGCCTTGATATAACAATTAAAATAATAACCCTAAAAAAAAAAAATCAGAATAGGCAAATAAATGTAAAACTACCAGGTAACAACAACTCTGACCAACCACCTTATCCCTTTTGACAGCACCAGAACTAAAAAAACTAACAAAAGCTGGACTCTGCATTCTGTTCTGAAAGCTCAATCTGGGATGAAGGACATCCCAAACCATGAAGACACTTTTTTCCAAGCAGGATGAATTCGGTGTAAGCATTTCTGGTAACTGCAACTAAAGGCAAGAAGCTGTATGTAAGCACTTGTTTCAAGAAATACACATCTTTTTACCTACCCCTTTTATTTCTGCCAGTGACTACTCCAGAGCACCTCTGTAACCTGCGCACAGAGAGTAATTCTACCAGTTGAACAGGTCACTGTTATTTCACCGTCTGTTTGCAGATGGATTTTCAAGATGTGTTTCACAATCCACAACACCTCTTCAGCAACAAAAAATAAGGTCAGCAGCAATGAAATGCAGCAGGAAATGGTTGCAATCTCTTGGGTGACTTTGGTATGTGTGCGCACACAACCAGAACCACAAGTGCTGTTTGTTCATGGATTCCCACCCTAGCTTTAAACTAAGAAACTCAACTACTGATAGCAGCATTACCCTGGCAGCAAGGATTACAGGAAGAGGTAGAAATTCCTCTTGAGCTTCAGGAAAATCTTTGGACCGTCCTTATTTCTATTGTCACTAACTACACTCCATAACACAGACACCAGCCAGCAAATACCTACATGAAGTGGCATTTTTGATGACAATGGAGATCTACATAACCAAGAAAATGAAAGAAAAAAAAACCCCACAACTAGTAATTTACTCTATTTAAGAGCCTACAGCAGGCTGGGAACTAGCAGACATCCCATTTGCTAGCTGTGAAATTGCAGCTATCCTTTGTTACTGTTTAAATTCTCTAGCATCTTCCCGAATCCACCAAAGTACTGGGCAAAAGAGTAGATTGCCCAGATGCAGAGCAGCATTCCTCAGCATAGCCCGACAATGACGGCTTAGGATGAGCAAGGGCAAACATTTTGGGGAATTAGCAGCTTATCTCTCCTGTCTTCTCAATTCTATCCCCTGCATGCTTGTGGGCTAAGAACAGCAAAAGTACTAGGACTCAAGGCACAGATTTGTTTCTGGGATCTCTGAGAAGCAATTTAACAGCAGGAGAGCACCAAAACCACACCCTGATCAAGGACAACATATAAACATAGTCTGGTCTGGAGAACAGTGTCTGGTGGATGCCCACTGACCAAAGATAAGTGCTATAGCTAATGACAAAACCTAATAAAAAAGTGAAGGAAACCAGAAGCAAACCGAGAATCACCCTACCACCACAATTTCCTATTCTCCAACGAAACATGGAACATCAGCCTTACAATAAATCACTACAAAGATTGCCAATGTTTGAGAGGACGTTTTTAAGCAGGAACTAAATGTTGTGTCAGCATGCACTTTTGCTTGACAGAAAAACTGGCAATTTTCCCCTGCAAAGGTTTCCTGAGATTTCTCCAGCCAAAACAGATGAGGCTTTAAAGAGCAAACTGTGCCTCCACAAAGTAGGAGATGGTATCTCTTATATCTGGAAATAAAAAATAAGGGTGTAAACAGTTCTGTTCAGAGTATATACAGATATGATCACTGCCCTTTTCCAAGACAGGAGCACACGTAGGCCTTTCAAAGATTTACACCTTATACTTGCATTATATAAGGAGGAAAGAAAATCTTATTTGTGCAACAGTTTGGATAATCCCCTCCTCTTTTGGGGTAAATCTGGGCACAGCACTTAGGTGGCCTTTCAAACCACTCCAAAAGTTGTTGGAAGGTTTAGGAAATGTCAAGGTTTTTACCCTGTGACCACTCAAAGGGTTTTTGAAAACGTCTCAAGCTACAGCGTGTGCATGCAAGCTGTGCGCAGAGCTGTTGACTGACCTTCAAGCTATAAATGCCTTTTTTTTTATCACTAACATAAAAAAGCCAAAAACAATTTTCTGGCTTAAAAATCATTAAGTCTGAATAAAAAATTATCGTAGCTCTAGGAGTCTCTCTCTTACAAGTACACAAAGCAGATGTCTACTTTGCTATCACTACATGAAAAAGAAATATATTCAATACAAAATAAGTAAACAATGTTACGTAAGAGCATCATTTAATTTCCAAAGGGCGTTTTTAAATTAAAACTTAGCATACAATGTTGAAGCCACCCATGAATGCTGAGCTTTATTAATTTGAGACACTAATGTTCAATGGTTTGAAAATTTTTAACGAGAATGGCCATCTCTGTAGATTGAAGACTTTGAAACACAGAAGTAAAAGCTGACATCTGGTTTAGCATTTGAAAATGTCACTCTGCCTTTGTAAATCCAGAAGTTCTAATAGAAACTTAATTTCTTTCATTTGGCTACTATGTACTACTGCACCCACATAACGTACCTGCTCTAAATCAGGTACTGAGAATTGACATCTTTTGTGGAACAAAAGATTTGTTAGGCCTTTTAGCAGTAGAGAAAAATTTGCCTTAAATTTCAGACTGAAGGTGAAGGCCTTAGCTGCCATCAAATGCATCTTCCCTCATGACCAACAGAACTAACAACACTGACTGAAAATCCAGTTCTCATTATCAATTTTCAGGCAACTGCAAGGAATTCCCTTCCTAAATTACCAAATAACGCAGGAGTCCTACATTCCTCCACAGAAGAAATGTGTCATTAAAGAGATCAAAGAAGGGAGTTAAGTGATAACAGAGAGCCCTTAAATTTTAGGGCATGTCATATTTGAGTTGATTTCTCGTGGTTAATTCCACACTTGTGTTGGCAACTCTGCTCTCATGAGACCTCATTTGGAGCATTGTGTGCAGTTCTGGTGTCCTCAACATAAAAAGGACATGGAGCTGTCGGAACAAGTCCAGAGGAGGCCACGAGGATGATCAGGGGACTTGAGCATCTCCCATACAAAGACAGGCTGGGAAAGTTGGGACTGTTCAGCCTGGGGAAGAGACCTCATAGCAGCCTTCCAGTATCTGAAGGGGGCCTGTAGGGATGCTGGGGAGGGACTCTTCAGACTGTAGTG
>NDXB01017622.1:80908-100729 GCA_002631895.1 Agapornis roseicollis | reverse complement strand
CTTGGGAACAATAAAATTTCTGGTTTTTTTTGTTTTTTTTTTTTTTTTTTTTTAATATATACAATTTTAAAGGAAATCAAATGGGAGAATCATGAAAAGAGTCTTAAACTCTGAGGAAATTGTTAATGCTGAATCAGCAGCAATCTCAAATTGTAAAGCATGAATAACTACAACAAAAATCTTCTACCACTCCAAACCCATTAGGTTTTTGAAGTTCAATGACACTTTGGATCACACACCATAGTACTCAACACAAGGAACAAAAAGCCCTGTTCTTCAGTACTAAAGTTCCTTCAATACACAACTCTGATTGCTTAGGCCAATGCTTTGGGAATGGGGATAACATGTTCTTGCTCTTTCTGCCCAGGATGGTCCCACCCTAAAGACATTAAATACTCTGTAAGAAGCACAGCAGCCAGCATCAATTATCAACATCCTGCCCAAAAAGATTAACTAGCACTACCTTAATGAAGAGGAAGAAATGTATTTGGATTTCCTCTTCCAAGTTTTTTATTAACATTTTCTTGTTTATCATGTCACAGAGCTCATTATAATGGAATTTTTGAGCTCTCTGTCTTAAGGAACCATAGGGAAACTATTTGCTCATCACATGTGTAAGGCATGTAAGGAAACAGTAGGATAATTGTGCCAGTGAAACTGCTTCCAAATAAATTCACTTGAAAGGACAACTGGACCACAATCAAGTAGATGTATAGGGAAGAATGAAGCTTCACAAATAAATGCCAGCTAATCTATAAAAACGATGGTACACAAATATATTGCACATACATTTGTGTAATGCTTTTAAATTAATGAAAATAAAGAGATATAAGCTATGAAAGGAGGCAATGAGAGGAGAAAGAAATCAAGGAGAGCAAGAGAAAAAAGCTTGTATTTCCTTTAAGAGGACTTTTATAGAAAGGCCCTGGAAAGGACAGACCAACCCAAAAGGTCTGCACAGGCACAGTGTGGAAACATGGCAACAGTTCATTTTAACAGCTAAACCAGTGTCAAAGAAGTAAAAAAGGGAAGAGACATGTGCCTGCTGTAATGCAGGCTGGGCTACAATTATGCCTTGCCATTCAGCACATTTTGGGGAAGGCAGCAGCAGTGGGCCCTACTACAGCACACATTAGCAGTGCAAGGTGCTGAGTTATGCACAACTCTACTAGCGTTTCACAAAGCCCCATAGAGAATGGTGCATTTTAAGAAATGATCAGGCAGTGCTGGAACTTCACTTGCTAAATCTTTGTGAAATGGAGATATGAACCTCGAGGCTGCATATAGTCAATTTTTTGTTCCTAGAAGCAGGATAGCTATCTAACAAAACAGGTACTATTTAAACCCGAGCATCACAAGCAGGCAAAGGGATTCTGGCAGCTGCAGGGCAAAGGCATGATAAAGGCTATATAGTCTCCAAAGGGAAACATTGCCAGCTTCTATGCCTCACCTCACTTGCTCCCTGAGCAAGTGTCACAATCCTGTATGAGCATGAGAGAGTTAATTCACAGAAAATTACAAACACTGAGTATATCCAAACAACTGAAGAGGAGCCCGAGTTATTCCTGGTACAGACAGTGCTGTTCTGCTGTTACTTGCAACACATGCAATTTTTTAGTAAATGCTATCTAACATCGGGATCAATCCATGCCACAGGTAATGAAAATTTCAGTGAAAACAAGGATTGCAAGTTACTGCTGGCTGCAGCCCTAACCTCTGCTATTTGTCAATCCTCAAAATATTTCTCATTCAGATCCCAGTGGTCATAATGAAAAGACTCATCCATCTTTATTACTTCAAAGAGAATATATTACCATCAAAAATGCCACTTAAATTTTCAACACCAACTATGTATTTCCTGGTGAAAAATTTACTTGGAAACCATATCCACAGCACACAGAAAAGATTATTAATATCCAATCAAATACAGCAGCTTTATCCTAACAAATATTTTGTTATCACCAGTCACTATGATTTATTGTGACCTGTAAAGCTCCTGTTCTTTCCATCCTAAAGAAAAAAAGAGAGACTATCTTTATAAAATTAGTGTGTTCCCACAGCAAAATTCCATTTTTGACTATTTTCAAAACAGATGAAAATATCATCATGAAATGTCACAAATCATGCCTCCTAATAGAAATCTTGGTCTGTTGTGGGCTCTGAAATGGCCCATGTGGAATGGCTGAGAATTATGGTTCCCATTTATCTCTACCATGCTGTTCAGCAAGGCTGCAAAGGAAAATTCTCTTGCAATTATAGCTCCTGGGCCAGACCCTCAGGAGAAGCCAGCACAGCTCCATTAGCCAGCTCTTTCCCATAGCATTTCCCTGGGAACTCTTAGGGACACCACACTAGGAGTGAGCTCCCACACAACTGAGCTGCCCATGGAGCTCAAGGTGCTTGGTCTCTCTCATTGACAACAGCACATCAGCAAAACAAAGAAAACAAAGGCAGCAATAATACCATTCCCAGCCACGCAAATGTTGTTATACACCTCAAAACCTCACAACTCTCCCCTCTGTCCCTACTGCCCAGCCAAGCAATGCTTAAGAATGGTCCTTGCCTCAAGCTAACTCTAATAAACAGTTTGGAGTGCAGCACCCTGGTCTGGTGGGTGTAAGATCTTAGTAACATGGACACAGGCAACTACATACCACGGCTTCAGGGCCAGGAATGGTCCTTGTGTGTGTTCAATAATGCATACAGGTTCTCTACCCTGGCAGTTAATCACTGCATTTTTTGAGTTTTCCACCTGCAGGAAAAGGAGGTAGAATTTTTCCTTTGACTTTATTAAAATGGTTTGAGACCCTGAAGTGAAAGTTCCTACACCAGTATAAAGGACTATTAATAAAGAAAACTGTAATGTTGTTTCAGTAGACCACAAGAAAATTTGATTTCTAAAGTGACAGCTGACTACTGAAGTATTGATTCCAATTCACCAGCTGACAAAATAGCGTAAACCTCCTCCAAACTCAATGCAAATGCATGGACCATTGCTTCTTCTCAAAGAAAATGAAGTCTAATTCTACTGTCTCTAAGATTTATTTAAAAACGGAGCAAAAATAAGAGAGATAACAGCTACTAAATGGTGTTTCAAAACTAAGCACAAAGGAAATCACAAGTTTCAGTACTCAGTCTCTCAGCATAATAGAAGTATGCATTTTTCTTTACAGAAAAGCAAAAAAATTACTTGCAATGGTCATGTTTTAAAATAAGAAACCACTATACAGTGCCTATGAATTGTTCAAGGTAATGCAGCGCATGTAATATTATAAGAAAGTGCAACCACCCTGAAAACTTTATTTCTTGGCCTTAAAAATGCACTATCTGCAAGAATATTAATTTTATAAACAAAACTTCCCATAAAAGTATTTTACATTACCTGGCAAGAGTGTCAGAAAGAGCTTAAAGGGCCAAGACCATATAAAAGAATAATTATGGTTAAGAACAGACTAAACACTTTCCATATGGCAAATGATACCAAAAACTACTCCCATTAAAAGGGAAGGCAGCAATGGCAAGTGCACCATATTTCTTTACTGCAGTATTTTTTAAAGGAAATGCTTAAAAGCAGGCTGTGACAACACAGTGGTGTCCCAAAGCACTGCCAGCTTCCCTCTGCTATGTGCCAGCTCCCCACCAGCCCTTCCCAGCCCACAGCACACTACAGGAGGGATGCACCAACGCACCACCAAGGGCAAAGCTGGTGCTCAGCTGCTAACCCCCATGTGATGGGTCTAATCCAATGCACTCAAAGTTTCCCTGGGAGCAAGGAGCAGGCACCTGCTTTTTTCCTCTTGTCCATTAAAAAGTAGTTTGGGAACTTCTGGCAAAGAGGTAGCACAGGAATTTTGGGAAATGTGAGTTGGACCAGCACATTAAGATATCACAGCAAGACTGATGAGTGTGTGTCTAAGCTTTCATTTTTCAGCTATGCCATCTTAACTGTGGTAATCTCCAATTTCCTCTCTAACTAGTTCTACTTCCAATAGCTGCTGGTTTGTTAAAGGATTTTATCAGAATAGCTCAAGACAGTGACAATCTTGAGGCACAGCTTTGCAAAACAACTATGAAAGGAAAGGAAGCAACTCTTCTCCTACTTTTTGAAGCTTTTAGATTTTTCTGCACACATCCTGACATCTGAAATTAATGCTCTGCCTTACTAAACAGCACTGCTAAGAGTGGAGTTAAACATTTACTTAGTTACACGATTCCCGAGAAAATACCTTCTGCAGTGAGTATCTCTAGGAGTTAAGACCAAAGAAAATAAAAAAATTGAAGCTGTCATCAGGATAACGAGAGCCAGACTAAAAACCCGAAACCCTTTAACTCCCACCTGATGTGGTGGCTATTCCCAGAAACCTGGCCCTTTGGCAACAGCAGAAGTAAGCATGAGTGCCACTTCAGTTCTCCATAAGGCAGTTGGTATTTAAGTTAATGGAGATGTAGGCAGTGGCAGAAGACTTTTGCTTTCCCAGGTTATTACAGTTCCCTCATTTTGAATCAAGATTTTGTCCTAATACCATTTTTTAACACAAAAATAGGTAGGTGTGATCACAGACCATTCACACAGCCTGCAAATCACCATCCTCTTTCACAGTGGGTGACCCAGCCATGTCCTTGGCTACCTTCTGCTGGTATAGTCCCACAAAAGCCAGCAGAGTGATGATGAGTTAAGTTGGCTGAGGAAACAGTCACAGGTTCTCATTGAAGTATGTAACAAAAAAATAGCCTTTAAAAAGAAAAGGAAGAAAAAAAACCAGAACAAAGCTAACAACCAAAATGCCCTCATTCCTCAATCTATTTAATTACAGACAGAAAGCTTACTTAAACTTGGGTACAGGAAGTAAAAGAAATCTGTCTTACTAGCAAAGGACAGGAGGGTGAGTAAAGGAAGCTGCTGTGCTGATACTATACAGCTGCAGGTGCTCTTCAGCCTATCAGCATTGCAGCTCCACAGGCAAACACTGAATCACTTTACTTTCTCCAAGATTTTTAAGCTGTTGTGCAAAAAATCATTCATTAGCTCACAGCTTGTCTTCAAAAACAGGTATTTCAAAAGCTGAGGGTAAGGCTGAGAACCCTGAAGGCACAGATGACAGCAACAATGAGCAATGCTACAGAAGATGCTGTGGTACAAAAGGGTCTTTCTAACCTGCTGGGTGCATGTTACCTGCTGCCTGGCTTTAATCCCATGCTAACGTTGGCATTTACACCTCTGATGTCAATGAAACTGTATACTAATTCCCCCAAGTCCTGAATTCTCACAGTACAGACATCTTGTGGGTGCATTAGCTAGTAGTAAACTAGCTTGTGTTTCTATGTCCTACAAAAAGGGACACTTCTCATTGGAATGGTGAGATTCTGTGTTGGAAATGGGATTCAGTGAGTGTATATTGCTAAGCCCTAGTGATATTTCTAACCCCAGAATTTGCACATGTTGGCTTGAGTACAAAATCTGCATGGGACCTTTTGTTTATTATGGTCAGAGATGGGAGGCAGTCAGGCCTGCCTTCCCATCCTCTGGTAGAGGTAAAGTAGATGAGGGAAAAGATGTTAGAAACAGATTCACTTTCTCCTCTACTTTGTCTCTGCTAAGCAGACAATAAGAAATGCCCGGAGATGCATGCAACCATGCCTGTAGTCTTCAATCAAACAGCCAGTGTCTGATGAACTTAAAATCCTGTCACCACTGCACTTCATTTCTGACCTAGGCTTTTTCAGGCAGCAGAGGTCTCATGGATGTTATCCAAGTTGTTTTTATTTGCACAAGCCAGATCTTCAATTCTAAGTGCATTACACAACCTATGCTTAAAGTGATTTACCTTCACTGTAGTCTTCCTGGCTTCCTTCACTTTCAAAAGCAGTTATTTTCCTGACATAATGTTAAGTTTTTCTTACCTGGAGAAATCACCTTGTCTACTGTATATGTCTAATTCCACCAATACAAGTACAAAACAACTGAGGTGAAAAGATCTGTAAAGTTAGTTATTTTGTGATTTCTATTTAATTAAATTTTATGAAAGTGGGTTAGGTCAGAAAACCTTGAATGCTTAGTTAATGATCCATGTATAAGCATTGCTACCCCCAAGAACATTTCTGGACAGGATGCACTACAGAGTAAGAAAGAAGCAATTTCTGTTACTGAGTTGGGTTTTTAATTCCAGACTGGCCAGTTATGATAAAATACAGAGACAGCTTAAAAATCATCTTCTGATAAAGAAGAAAGAAAAAAGAGTAATGTTTTAAAGTTTGTTCTTCAGAAAGTACCTCTCCCTCAAGAGAAACTATTCTGCTATTGTGAAAGTGCCAAGTTAAGAATCCAGCTCAGATGCAATCAATGCCTTTGCCAACACGCCACAGCCTTCCCACTTGTAAAACAGTTTTCCCTAGTTCCTTTTTATCACTCACGTTTCTCTTGGCTTTTTAAATTTTTACTGAGTCTGCACTGCAGCTACACCAGAAAAGCTCTGATCTGTGCTGCGCCTCCAAGCACTATTCTATCACATATAAGATCATTCTGAAACAACTCTCCTGTAATTAAAGCATGTCTCTGAAGCACCTGTAAACCTTACAACCAGGCAAGCATTTTACTTGACTGATGCCACAGCTGAGTTTACATCTATTATCTACATTCTGCTTCATGTAAGGTCACAAGACTGATACAAGCGTCCAATGGAAAAGAGAGGTTTTATTCCACATGACATTAGATTACAGTAGATATACAGATCTCGAAAGATCTGGATAGGAAAATACTTTCTGGCACTATAAGAAAGGCTAAAGTATCATGTAACTAATATCAGCTCACAAAGGTCAGGTATAAGAAAGATATAATAAAGTGATATAACAGGTAAATTACTGTATCTATGGAGATTTTCTACTGAACAGAATTACAGTCATGCTACCACTGATAATTTCATACTAAAAAGATTTTTTTCAATATTTAAAGTTGATTGAAAGATACTTTTTTTTCTAAGTGCACTAAATTGTCATGTAATCCAGACCATTTCTAAGCCATTCTAAAGGAACTGAGCCCTGCAAGTAAATTTGTTATATTTCTGCTATATTAAATAAGGCCTTTGTGACTGGGAATGCATCTTTCATGAGGCTCTATTCTGCCGAAATGCACTGCTTTCCTGGCAATGAGCCAAGGAAGGTCAGAGCCTGTAAGAAGGTCTACTCCAGAGAATGTAACCCCAATCCTTTACCCAGCAGCCCTGCCACCACACATATTGGAGTCACTCGATAAGTGAAGAGCTCACACAAATAATCTTGCTTTTCTACTGAACAACATGCATTTCCAGTTTCTCCTCCAGTATCCACAGCTGTGCAGCAAATGCAGGGCACTTCATTTATCAGAAGATGACAGTGCTGACAGAGGTAGTACAATCAGGCAGCCTCTTCCATCTGTTAAATATATGCCTCTGTTCCCTCTTAACTTTCTTTTTCCTTTTGCAGGGAGGAGAAGCACAAGTAGTTTTATGCTAAATATTTTGGCCATGTATACAATTTTTGCCTTATTCTTCTTTAACTGACAACTCAAATTCCCCATGTCAGACCAGCACAGCCATTTATGCCACTCATTGTTTGCTCACAAAAGGATCTATTGAGAATATAATACAGTATTGTCAGATCAGAATGACAGTTGATGATAATGCAAGTTCCTCTGTATTCTGGTTGCCAATATTATAGTCTAACACTTATTGAGGTTTAATGCTCAAGGGAAAAAAGAGAGCGAGGCTCTTCAAACTGCAGCTAGATCAAGTTTAGGAAGAGCATAGCTCAAGGAAAATAAGTTAATTTTTATTTATTTATTTTTTTTAAAACAGACCCAAAGTTTGGAAGAAATTGTGAAAGAGAGGTGCATGATACATTCTGAACATCAATGACAAACTCTCAATACACACAAGCATCTTTCAAGCAATCTGTTTTATGATTTTACTGATACTGATTCACAAAGAGAAAAACAAATCTGCTCTCAGTGCCACTTCAGAACCCTAATTCAGTCTACAAATGTAGCTTAAATTTGTGGCTGGTGCCACCATAATGTAATAAAGGATGAGATTTATCATTCAACCTATAATGGATTCAGATCACATTACGATCCCTTCTCAGAATGGTAGGATATTTTTTGCAAGGGACTAGAAATTTCCTTAGCTCTTGAATTTACTGCCAGTTGTTTTGTAAAAAAGCAGCATAGTAAGTAAAAACAAACCAAGAGATTCTGCCTCTGCAGTGGCTCGGCTGTTCCACAACCTCTGCACAAAGCTTCTCTTTCTTTCCATTCTTTGCAGTTGCAATTACTCCCCTGGCAAACACAACATAATCCAGTTCTCTTATAAACCAAAAATACTTAAAGGGAACAAAGCTGGGAAGAGAGTAACAAGCATGTGGCTCAATTACATACATTTTTACAAACAAACTAGAAGTGTCAACTGTTTCTTTTTGCCTATTTTCCACTCTCTGGTTACAGCCACTCCTTTTGCCTGTGAATGCCCAACTGGTGAATGAAGTCATTTTTTGGAAAGAGAAACCTCAGAAAGCCTAACCCCTAAGAACATCTTCCTGGATACTAATTCTGTTCAATTCTCTAATTCCAGACAAAAACAATGTGTTTGAGACAGATTATTGGCTCCAGATAAAGGGATTTCAGGAATCCCTGCAATGAACCATAGAGGAAGAAACACCAGGATCTGGAACAACACTCATAAATTTGATATTAAGAATAATTAAGACATGAAGAACACTATCATCGCATCACTGGAGTATGTTCTAAAACTGCTGTATTTGGAAGCAAAAAACATATGTTTTGTATGTTGGTAAGCAAAAAACATAAATATCTAAACCCAAATATATATGATCAGTTTAACTTCCCTGGACCACGTTCAGTAGTGTGTTTACTTACTCCATTTTTTCCATGAGACGTTTCCATCTTTCCTTACTGACAAAACAAACAGCAAGAATTATGAACCACAAGTCAAAGCTGAAGTTCAAAGTATACAAAATTTTATCTGTCTTCTGAGGAAGGCTACTCAGGCAAGCCAGGCCCTGATACAAAGCTATTAACTTGGGTGAAGAGCATGGCTGTAATGGAAATTTTCTAGTTGTTTTGCACAGTAGGGTGGAAAAAAGCTTAGTCCTGGAAAATTCTTCCAAGGCTATCCTGCTTTACTGCAATTTTATGCTTATGTTCCTCATTATCAGAAGAGATTCAACACCCACAGGATTAGTTCCCCTTCTCCATTAGCCCGTCTTTAAAGACTGGGACAATAAATACGTAATAAACTGTGGCACACTATAAACAAGCCCCTCCATCTCTTCAGTTCATTTTGGCCTTCTCCATTTCAGCTTCTGAGAATGCAGGTACTTTCTAGCTGCAAGCCATGTCTGCTGGGAAAGCAGTGGCACTGAAAGCTAGCAATATTTGGGCTGCAGCTGGAAGCAGACCCTGCAATTTCCAACTGCTCCTTCAGTATATTGCATGCCACAGGTATGACCACAAAGGAAAAATATCAAGACTCAGTTTAGTAGAGGGTATTATTAAAAGGTTGACTTTTGTAAGCAGCTATAGATCAGGAGATACTTTCTGAATACAAACTTATGGACCCTCTCATAGGGACAGAATGGGGTTAAGTTTTCTCCCATAGGAAAAAAAAAAAGCATGGAAGACAAATCTTAGATCTAAGTCAGAATGATCATTGACACTTATCAGCACATTTTTATCACCAGGAATACCACACGGCTGCAGTCATCCCTCCTCCAGGTTAGTGCTGCTCAGGCAGCACAATGTTTATGGGCATCTAGGTAAGTTGGGTGTTCATCCCTAAATAGAGTAATAAATCTTATAAGGCTTGATACTCTTACCTATGCACACACAATTTCTTTTTGGAAATTAAATCATCCTAATTACATGTATAGTTTCATAGGTTACCCCAGAAGCCTGGTAACAGCCAGCCCAGCACAGGCTTCATGCAGTGCTTACCAAATGCCTCACAGACCACCACCAGCCACAATGCTCCCAGTTACATTTCTTTAGATGCCTCAACTCATGTTTTCCATGTCCCAACTCATGTTTTCCTTCTAATCCAGTGACAGAACCTGATGATGTGGCACACACTTACTTTTAATTGACAAAGCCAGTCAACATATCAGCATCATGTAGCTTCAGCACTCTGTGTACCCCAACCAGCTGTTTGGAAACATACTTGATGTTTACTACAGGTCTTGCTGAGCTTCTTGTCAACACTTCCAAGTCCTTCTCTTCAGGGCTGCTCTCAAACCATTCTCCACCCAGCCTGCAGTTGTGCTTAGGATTGCTCTGACCAATATGCAGGACCCTTATATTTGACCTTACTGAACTTGATGAAGTTGGCATTAGCCCAGCTCTCAAGTCTGTCAAGGTCCGTCTCGATGGCATCCCTTCCCTCCAGCATGTCAACTGCACCACACATATATGCGCCTCGGGCTTAAAACAAATGGTTTTTTAAGCTTATATTCCTAGTAAGCTTGAAGAAAAAGAGGTGTGTCATTTTCAAAGCAAATTTCCCAGGATAAGACTGGGCATGCTTTTGCTCTGGAAATAACAGAACTAATAGCATTCTCTAATATTACTGGTGTGACTAACATCAGGTTTTTGACAAGTTCCAAAATGTGCACTTTGCAAAATAGTTGTGTGCAGAAACTCAAGCCAGAAATGACTCTGTGGTTAATGGAAAACTGATGTGCCTCACTGAACCTTTAGCAAGACTCTAAATATGAGGAATCTAACAATATCTTGAAAAGAGTTTAATTAATACTTTCTTTTAGCACAAATATTACTTTGCCTTACTACATGATATTATTAGCTTCCAACTGTGGGTAATTTTTATGCCCTTGGCACTCAGCTTTAAGCAGTTCTTTCTGTGAATGGCTCAGCTTGACCAATTATAAAATAGGAGAAATGTGTACATGCAGGCTCAATTTAGCACACAATTAGTATTTGTTTTCTTCAATAATAGTTAAATTTTCCTCTTAACATACACAACATATATATACAGCAAACTCTGGGGAAAAATATTTCAGAAACTGTCCTTTTTTGTTTATTTTTTTAACAATCACAAACCTGTGGGACAAAGCTCAAGCTCATCCATGAGTCCTTTCTCATCCACAGTCCAGCCAAGCTTAATGAGAACTTTCATGTACATAAATATTGTTAGGACATAAAACTGTCGGTAGTTCTCTTCACTACTGGATATATTCACACTTTCCCCCTCCTCATTGCTCCCCTGCCATTTATGTCTCAGTCCATATTTCATACCCCTTTGTGGCCTGCCCAGTGATGCTCACCTGGCTGCATCCAGTTCTGCCCATGGCTGCATGGATGTACTCACCACAGGCTTTCCAAAAACAGAGGAAGGAGCACAAGACTGCTAACTGCTCAGAACCAGCCAGGCAAAACCTATGCTGAACTGTGTCCTGACCATCATGGCCCATTGTACTCATACATCATTTACCAGCATATAAACTGCTTCCAGTTAATAGAAGTTCTGACATTTTTCATCTATGACCATATAGTCTGAGAAGCTCAACATGATAAAATTTTCCCCAAGCAGTTTTTCAGAAAATGGAAGTATTTATTGCCAACATGAATTAAAATGGCCAAATGCATTGGATTTTTTGTTAAATAGTTTTTATTGATAAAGCTTAACATGTCTTAGCATGTCTGTTTACTTTAGTTTACGGTAATCACTTAATTCTTCTCTGTCATACACAGAAAGCTATTTTAAAGCATAAGATTTCTACTGTGCTCTGAACCTCACACAGGATTGATTTCAGCACATACAGTACTACTGGTGTCTGATGCTGATGAATTACCCTGCTAGTGAAACACAATTTCTACTACATCAACAAATAGTTTGCTATAAAGGCCATAAGATTCACTCAGTTCCTACAACAAAAGCTCCCATTTCATCTTCATTAATCCTTGTGAAATTCAATAGATAAGAGAAAAACACCCACTAGCTACCCTTATGGTATTCTCAACCATTTAGAAAGATTAAAAAAAACCCTGACCACCAAACCAACAGAAGTTAATTTAAGCTGAGAGCCCCAGAGGAGTCTGAAACCACTATTTGAAACTCTTGTCTCTTATGAAAATGGAAAACTATGCATTCACCTACTAATCTTCCAACACAGATTGCTGAAAAGTAATATTTCAAGTCCTGAGAACACCACAGATAGAGACCCCCAAAATCTCCTTCAGAACAAAAGAGAAGTACCCAATTTGAACACAACACTCTCTTATAATTGGATTTTGACTATTTTTAATTCTATTCTATTTTCTCATATTTTAAAACCTACAATAACCCAGTTTTTAAACATTATTATTCTGCTTTAAGAGAACAAAAAAAAAAAAAAAAAAACAACAACAAAACAAAAAAAACACCAAAAAAAAACAAAAAAAAAAAAAAAACAAAAAAAAAAAAAAAAAAAAAAAAAAAAACCACAACAAAACCAAAAAAACACCAAAAACTAACAAAGAAAAAAAAAAATCAACAAAACACCAAAACCACAACCAAGAAAAAAAATTCCCACACCTGAAGTCGAGAAGTCAAAGGACAAGGAAAACAAAATCACTAAGACTCGGCATCTCAGCCAACAGGGAGAAGCAGTTCTGTATTATTTCAGCATCATTGCTAAGAGAATATTCCCTTCACCTGAAAGAGCAGGTGAAATATTAATGCAAAGCTTAATTTATGGCTGTAATATAAAGCACAGATAAAGCACACGACTTCTCAAAAGAAAGTCACAGTTGGGGATATTCTCCATCAGTAACTTTCAACTCTTTATCCAGTGTCATATTATACAGGCCCAAATTTGGTGTAGTAGCTGAATGCCTAACTACATATTCTGACTTTTATTCAGTTTATCTTCATCTCCACACTCATCCCTTGCCACCAGCACATTGGAATTACTTGCCCAAAATAGAACAAAGTTGGGTGCAATATGAAGATGAGAACAACATGCACATGTGTGCTGCAACAGGCTGGAAAACCACCTGCAGCTTCAGCCTCCATACCTCAATGCACACAGAAGGTGAAATCCCACTTCCACAGACTAGAGCCCAGCTCAATTTACCCTAACATCCCTAGCTTCACTGTAGTTGTGGAGAATGTGCCTACTGACAGTGTAAGCCCAATTCAACCCCTGCTTTTTACCCAGTTTAGACAATACCATCTCATAAACAAAAGAATCTCACATCCCTATTAAGAGTATTCTCCTGTTTGCTGTATTTTCATTCATTGCAGATGGCTTCATTCTCAATAGAACATCACTTCAGACAGAAGTTTATTTAGGCTATGTCATCCAGAACCTTGCTTCCATTTGCTTAGGAGCTTTCTCTTATTTTTAAGTGACAAACAACAGGATCAAGTAATCTGAAAAACTACTTTCTCCCTTCAGTTTTTGATAATCTGCTCAGTGAAACATTTCTTCCTCTAAATCCACATACTGTCGTGCTTGAATTGGTAAGAGTTTTCATTTCACTCAATATGAATACAGTAGTACAAACAGTATTAGAACCATACTCTATTATTTGCGAACAAAGTCAGAAGTCTAGATGCACCCAGAATGCTGATTAGTAGAAGCCAGTGAACTTTATGTTCGCATCTATAAATGCTGGATCAATGAAGTAATCTTTCAAACACGAAGACCCATTTATGTAATGTGAAACATCAAATTCTGGCACATGAGAAAATAAGAATCCAAACCCAAAACCAAAAAATCCCCAATCCTACACTGACTTCAGCATCTGATTAGTGGCTCTATCATGCAGGAAAAAGCAAAGCATTAATCTGACTGCACAGAATCATCCATGCTTTCTTATGGACCAGAACAAGGAAAATTCAGTTCATCTACCATGTGCTACAGATATATTGCCAAATGTCATGTGGTGCCTCCTATGTCAGTCATGTTTTTTGCTACAAAGAATGAAGGTTATATAAGCTTACTGAGTACCAGTTTCATAAAATAAAGGATGTAGTTGCTCAAGTCACATAACTGGACCTGATTCTAGTTTGAGCCACATTCATAAGCCATTCAAAAAGCAAGGCCATAGAGTATCTGCCTCCACAAAAAGCCATTAGTATTCTCCAGTGCTGTTCACTCCCTTTTTCAAATTATGGTTACATAGATAAGATCAACAAGCAGGTACACATGTTATAAGTAGTCATTACACCTAGTTTACTGCATGACACAAAGTGATTCTAGTTTCCTAATTAACAAAGGGGCCTTGAAGAAAGGGCATCCAGTCTTACCAAATCCCTGAATATGGCTAAACCTCTGGTTCCACAGAGCAGGTCATAGAACCTCCCAAGAACAGACATTTAAACTCTTCTCCCATGCTGTATTCAGCTGAAATAACTTCTTCACAGAATCTTTTGTTGACACCAATTATAATTTCCATTAGAGTTGCTGAGATTTATCATCACTAAAGAAGGATGTGCACTAAACAGAACAGTCTGCATATTGCCTGCCCTAGAGAAATCACAACCTAAATTGTTCAGATTTAAGGATCATCTATCCTTGGAATCAATTCATTAAAAGAAGCAGGGTACATCAAATAGAGTCTAACATGCACAGTTGGACTGGTAGAGAATACACAGGACTTCAGCTGAGTAACAGAGAATGATAACATTAATGGAGAAGAAATAAATGGAGTAAATCCTATATTCAAGCAAGAAGGTGGTGGTAGGAGTAGGCAAGTGGTAAATGGCACTGAGCCCCATAAGATCATTAGAGGCATCCAGTTCACAGGCATATGGCAGTTTTAGACCAAGAGTACAGCCACCTTCCATCCTTAAGGCTCCATAATGTAAATTTATAAAGTAGGTTGTATTTAAATATTCAAGCACCCTGAACTACAGAGATCCTCATCCTCAGCCTGTAATCAACATTTCTGCCAACCAAGTTCTGTGAGGGGAAATTCCTTCTACATCACCCATTAAGAGTAGAGTCTTTTCGTCTCTTCCAAGGTCACTGGACCATGAGACATTTCTGGCTACGTTTCCCAAGGGAATGAGCATTTCTCCAGAACTTGGAAGAAATTAATTCACTGGAGGTGAGAAACACCCAGGTTAATGCCACAGCACTAACTGAAACAGTGGCTAAACTGAACTGTTACACACTGTCCCTGGCTGCAGGCACAGAGAGGCTTTTGCCAGCCTGGCTCTGTACTTCCCTGTGAGCAGCAGCACAGAGGGTTGCCAGGAGCTGCAATTATATTTGGTAAAGGAAGAAAGCTATGGGACAAAAAGGAAAGCTAAAAAAACCCCACAACCCAGCTCAATTCCATTCTTAATGGAACATGCACTGCTAAAGCAGGCGCTGTTTCAGTGTTCTCATCAGATAGGAAAGTTGTTGAAGTGGCAATTTGGGGGATACAGAATTTCAGGCTCACAGTCATTTGAGTTCCTTTTGAAAATTAGGAGCATGCCTATGCCTTAAAGGAGATAATAATAAAGAGAGACCAGATTTAATTTACAGGATATATTTTAATTTACTCCTATGATGACTTAGAGGAGGCAACAGTATCTTAAAATGCTTCTGAAACTGCATTTGCCAGCCTCACAGAGTTCAAACCACTTTCCTTTAATAAACTGGTTATTGCTCTTCTTTAAATGTCATTATATTTAACATTTCTTCTTTGTTTCCTGTAACATTAATCTCAGTTATTGACAGTCAGCAGCCATACTCAAGATGAAAGGAATTCTCTTGTCATGATTTAATGCATTTCACATCCTGATAATTCTTTCTTCATTCCTGCTGTTTTAAACAAAACTAGCTATGAGCACCATTTCTGCCTTTCACTTATAACTGCTGGCTGATAATACAGAAATACATCCCAGGGGCAGTTTATTATGTTATATGTCCCCAATTATTTTTAAGATGATTAATGATTGCTCATCAGAGCTATGTAGCAGCTACAAAAGTTCTTTGATATTCCTAAACAACAACTATCTCCCCAGCTTCTGAAAACCCACTGAATAGGCATGACTATGCAGTCTGTTGTAAAACTGCCTACAGACAAGTCCTTAATAAACACTACCAAAGAACCACTGATTTATATTCTATCTCACTTGCATTTGGCTATATTATTTCTTATTTGTTTAAAGGAGACATTTTTAAATGATGGCTGCAACCCCCAAAGCACTGTTTAATGAATCCTAATGTTAACACATTCAAAGGCACAAAAGAATTCGCTACTGTAGGCTGTTTGAGCCTACAGTTTTCTTCCTTTGTTGCTTGTATCATCTCAGAGCACGGTAAATTAGTAGACAAAGAGCAGCATTTTATGAAGTATGTAAAAATTTCTTAAAATACAGCTATATTTTCACATTTATAGTGCATAAACTTCCCATCACTCCCTCCTTCATGATTTGGCAGCAGTGCAGATTACAGAGGGGAGATACCAGACCTCATTATCCCCCTACAAGTTCCTCAGCCTCTGATCTTCCGTACCTTTGTTCACCAACTCAACAGTCCCTCTGCTTTGACCTCTGGTTTTAAGCAAGTTGCCAGTTATTATTATAAATGACTGGTCTGAGATGCAGGTTATACACAGGAAAGCACAACAGTTATTTACATTATGGTATGCTGCAGCATGCAGCTTACTGTTCAAGTAATTTGTTTAGACAGGGGAGATGATGCAGCAGCGACAGGCAGAGGCCAACTCATACCGCAGAGAAGTTGTGCACCACAGAGCAATGCACCAAAGAAAAACAGAAGAACCAGTTCCTACCCCAGTTTATTTTGGTAACACAAGAGGTGGATACAAACAGATGGGGAAGGAGGAGGGAATGAGAAGACACTCCGATCAGATCATCAGCACCCAAAGTGCTGTCAAGACTTTGGGAGGCAACCTGCCAAAGACAAACTTTAATGAGATTTTTAAGGGGGCGGATGCTCATTAATTTTATGACAAAACATGTAAATATTAAGGGCTTACAAATGCAGTTCACTGCAGTAAAGAAAATGTCATTCTACTAGGAGGGAAAGGACTGCCTCTCTGAAGTGGGCACCCAGCAGTATCTGTTGCCTTAACAGTGAAGAGGGTTATCACAATTCACCCTGCAAAACCAATCCCCGGGTGCATTTGCTGGCCATCTCCAAATACCCACATAACTCCCCATGCTCATGTCCAAGTCTCCTCTGGAAGGAAAGCAAACGCACAGACCAGGAGCAGGTTGCAGAGCCACCCTGGATTCCCATGTCTTTCAGAGACAGCTCCCCAATCCCAGTCTTCCTTATTCCTGCTGCAGTGCTATGGGCCAGTTCATATAGCTTCAAGGAGGATACTTTTCATTGCCATGTGATTTTGGGAGTCATATATCACTGTCTTAGTCACCAACTCCCACTTTGAAAAGTGCTTAGAATGCTTACAAACTCGATTCCCTTCAAAGGCTGTAGATATTATTAGAGCATAGATTCCTTTTAGAGAGAGAAATATGGACTTTAGTATATTTTATTGCTAAGGAAAGGTTTCCACTAGGGTCTCAGATGACTGGGAATTTCTAGAACATGGGGCCCTTCAAAAATATAATCTCTTGATTTACAATATGAAAAATTGTTGAGATTTTTTAACTGCAATTTTCAAATATAGTTAAGAGAACTCTTACTACAACTCTGAAGCAATAGCCAATTGGTTTTTATTCCTGTCCATGACAAGGTCATCACTACATACAAGGAAGCAAGACAGATTTGGGGCACTGTTTGTTTAAGGGCTAATTCTTATTCCAAATAATGATTAAAAGGAGATCAAAAAAGGGTGATGTTGAATAGAGTAAAGCAATTAAATGATAAAATACAAATGGAAAATGAAAAGCATTTGTAGCTAATGAACATACATCAAGTGACCAATGGTTTCAGGGGATTAGACTCTCATGGTAATAATTACATATTAACGTAATCAGTAACAGCATATATTCATTATTCAGTTGGAATAAAATAGCAGCACACACAATTCTGCATCACAATGGACATTCAGTTTAGCTAAATTGAACTATGCTGAAACTTGGTACCAACATATGACCATTTAGAAGACTCTTTTGCTACCTCTACTAGTCCGAATAGCATTTTTGAGCACAAATGGGATTAAGCATGGTTTGTCCTGAGGATTTCACAACTTGGAAAAAACTTGCAAATAAGAGATGTTTATTTGACTTGGACACAGATAATCTTTTATCATGCAGATTAAGTCCTTTTCAAGCACACAGGACACACTCAGGTTTATGTGGTACAGCTCCAAGTAAGCAGCTCAAGTCTGAGGTTCCTAAGGTTTTCATTTTAAGATAACAGAAGTGCCCTGTGATTTGCTTTGAAACCCTGTTCCACAGCAATACTAATCAGAACGCACTGCAGTTGTGAAACCATGGATTAACAAGGTTTACTCTGTGGCTGACACTTTCAATTCTAGATTGACCACAAACAGAGGACTGAAAACAGAAACTAAAGATCCTTACCATGCTATTCATTCATCCTCTTGACAGGTATGCTCTAGTAAGAAGTGCTGCATATATTTCTCAGCTGTATATGTTTCACTGGCAACTCCTTCAGGGAAATACCTCCACACACAGCTCCAAGCTTCACTGGACCTCACAACCTAAATAAATTAATAGATTTTGAATGTTAGATTTTTAACGAAATAAAAGTGCTTCAGAAAGTGGTATAAGTGGTTCACCAGCCAAACTCAGTCTTCTTGTGTCAGAAAAGAACAGGGAACATCTTTGCACTTGTATCTGGGAGGAGATCAAACTAAGCTGCCATGACTCTGTGAGATTGCCAATGAACACCAAAAATACTCCAGTTCTACCCAGACAGAACTCTATGTTGAATATAGCATTATTACATGCTGCTTAGAGCAGGAACTATAAGCAAAGGATTTAAAATATATCAACATCAGAGGAAAAACTGGATAGCTCAAAATTTCTCTCAGTGTCTGATGCTCCCACTCCCTCCTGATAAACACTTCTTGATAAAACTCCATCTCACATGCCTCTGGGTACCTTCTGATACATGGTAAAGAATTAAATGCCACAGAGAACCCAGCCTCTGAGAGAATGAGAGCATCAGGCAGGTGCAAACTACAGTCCTTCTAAGCAGTTTCCAAACCCACACACTGCCATCTTATTTTTTATACATATAAATTCCTGTTCCTTTATGAAAAAAGATGCATCAACCTAAAAGTCAAAGGTTTCTAGCAAAATGCTACATTCATAGAAATTTTGTCATCTCTAGTGTGGGAGAAGAGACTGAGAGCCTATTCACACTGTTATTCGTGATGTTGTGCCTTCCAGTCAGTAGTTATTGCTCCCTCAAGTCAAGGCAAGGAGTTTAATTAGACTGTACTACAGTTAAGCAGAAGAGTCCAGAAAGCTACTAAATACTTCCTGTCTGAGTGGGAGCAACATCCGAATGCCAACAAGATCATGGACTGAATTTGTGAGCAAGCTCAAAGTGGATCAAAACCCCTGCTCATTCATTCTAGCACAAAACGGGTGGGGGGAGGGTGTGTGGAAGTAATAGAAGGGAGAAGAAGAAGCAGGAACCCATCACATCTGCTGTCAAAACCAGGAAGAGGCTGAAGTGGGAGTATAGCAATGAACACTAGAGGCAGAAGAAATGGCAGCAGAGAAAGGAGGCAGCAACTCCTATAGCAAACAACTGCTGCACAGGAAAGTCTGTCTTACTCAAACCCAAAACATTCCCCTTACTTTTCATGCAATAACAACATCAAATATACAGGAAGACAAAAAAAAAACCAACAACAACAAAAAAAAAAAAAAA
>NDXB01017622.1:60471-80808 GCA_002631895.1 Agapornis roseicollis | reverse complement strand
AAAAAAAAAAAAAAAAAAAAACCAACAAAAAACAAACCAAAAAGCAGCATTATTTTCATTTTTCTTCTGTTCCATGACATCCTGCCCTGTTCCTGACACTCATTTGTGCATGCCTCATGAGAGCAGACTGGGGCATGACATTCTGATGCATCATTATAAAGGACAAAGTCTACTGAGTACAAAAATGTCACCAGCACAAGACATCTCACCTCCATTCTCATCTTGATTAAATAATAATAGAACCAGAGCTGTGTTTGTTCATCAAATAGGGAGAAGAGAGGGGAAAAAAAATGGAGGGATAATTCATTACATCAGTAAAAGTCACTTTAAAACAACATAATACAGGAACAAAAGAAGTGTTACAAAACAGTACAGCTTGGGAGAAAGTTTGGGGAGTGTGGTTCAAGACTGTAAGACAGATACCAGCAATGCAGGTAGGCTGAGTGTGGTGCCATTTCCTCACACAGAATCTCTTATCTCTGGCCTATAAGGAACTACACATATGTTGTCTTACCATTTTGCCTGCCCCTTCTCTCTCTCACTTGCTCCTCACTAGCCCTGTTAAGGAAGGTGCAGAATCCTGAGAGCCTGCTGAGGCTGCTCATGGTGCTTACTAAACCCACTGCAACTGCTATATTCTGTCCCTTCTTTATTCTCTCCTTGCAGTTCCTTTCAGAAGTTTTTGGCCTTTTCTAGTCTCAGAACACAAGCATGATTCAGTCATTCCTATTTCAAAATGCCTGACCTTCAACTATACTTTGGTCTTCCACTTCAACTCTTCTCTAATGCACTTTTTGGTTACTATTTCTATCCCTCACTTGGCATTTCTATGAATTTGTTCTAACCAAGACAAATGACTTCATCTTACTCAAGTCTCACAAACATCACCCTGTTCCCACTGCCCTGTCCAATAACTCCATCATACGTGACCACGCTGATACTCTTGAAATGTCATCTTATCTCAGTCCTTCTCTCGCCTTTTTTTTTGGGTAATTCTTTAACATTATCTTGGGTGGATTTTCCTCACAGATTCTGGCATGGCTCCATATACATAATGACTTTGGCCTTCATTTCTCCTCCCATAGCATTTTCCCAGCTGCAAGCTCACAGTTTGTCAGCAGAGAGAGAGGGGAGCTGAGTCAGATATCCACTCCTCCGCTCTTTGGTTCAACAAAAGAAATTTATATGCATTCAGAAGTCTTTGGCCAACTTTGACTCTCTTGTCTGAACACTTTGGCATAATTTCTTCAAATCAGCAGAGGGTGATTATGTTCAGAAATACAAAACAAGACTCTCAACCACATAGAGTTGGTATACTATTAACTTTACAAGAAGTTAAAAAATAGCAACAGAAACTTGCTGATGGAATAGGCAGTAGCGTGAATCAACACCTGAATTATAACAAATTTTCAAGAAAGACTTTGAGTGCTGCTTCCTGCTATGAATAACAACTAGTAGGAGGGTGCAAGGAAGGACTATTCCCAACTAGTTAACATCTCAAATCTACTCTTAACAGTAGACAAAATGAATAAAACGAGTGTCTCTCAAGGTACCATTTCCTGAGCCTCATAGCAGAAAATCATTGAAAGTCTTCTGTACTTTTACTGTCACTTTAATAAAAAGCACAACTTCAATAAAAAGTGATCATCTTTATTTTTGCAGAAAACAAGACAAATTTTAGGATTGTCAAATAGAAAGAAAAACCAACCTAATCTTCTGGTGGTTTTAACTGAAAGAGCATAAAGGCATCGTAACAGAGTTAGAAACTATTCAGGCTATGAAGCCTCCTACGATGAGTGTCTCATCCTCACCTAGAACAGAAGTCATCAGTTCCAGGGGATGAAGCCACAAAAATCACTGACATCTCATCCCTACTGAACAACTATGGGATGATGGAAAAATAACATAAGCCACAACTTCCATGACTCTACAAAGTAGAGAAAGTTCTCTTCATTGTACTTTGGTGAAAATACAGATAACTGTACTTCTGTTCAGCTCTCCTCTATCAAAAACAAGATGAAAAACATTTTGTGAAGCTATCAAGATCTACAGTGACAGAAAACCCCTGTAATCCACTTACTGAGCTTATCAGAGCAAATAGATTAGTGAAACTGCATCACTAAATGTCCTAAGAAGCATCAAGAACAGCTACAAAATCTGGAAGTGTAGGGTAATATTCCCCAGAAAGCAGGCTGTAACTCTAAATTCCTTCACAGCAAGGTACTGACCAGCTGTCACTGGGAAAGTTGTTCTTAATAGGGCTTTCCAGAGTTCAGCATGTAGAACAAAAATAACACCAACTTGCTTCTTTTGTACAATGAAATAAAATGGTCATCCTAATTTCTCCAGACAGAATGCAACATGAGTACAGGACTGCAAAACATGCACCTCCAAGCTCTGATCCAAGGGCTGGTACTCCTTTGCCATTTTACCTGGGGACTTTAGCTACTTAAATGCTCACAACAAAGCAAGGGAAATGATAAATAAATCATTGCTTTTTCTTTTCATTTGTTAATGCCTCAAATGACAATCACTCCAAACTTGGAAATATTCCTCACTGGGAATGAATGACAAATTCAGACTCAATTCACCACTGACATAAGAGAACGCTGCTTGCATTTTGGTCATCAAATCCAATGGATACTTTCCCAACAGGGTAACAAAGGCTGAGATCAAGGTCCCATTTTTAAAAGTTGATGACACTTTTCCAGATGGCTGCCCAGTGAAGGAAAAGGAAAGAAGGACTGTTCTTTGCTGAGGCAGGAGCCTCAAACTTATATTCAACAAAGTGCAGCTCAGAAGTATGGGCTGCAAAGAACACAAAATTTATCCAGAGACTGAATAGAGCTTTGAGTCTGCAATACTCTTCCCACCTCAATGAGCTTCAAAGTCAAACCAAGCCTTTGACCCACTTCTCGCCTTACAAAGCAAGCAAGTATGCCTTCCTCATTAACAGCATGTCTTCATTTTCCTTCAAAATCTACTCAAAATGCTACATGTTTTCTTGCCAATGTGAATATTATGAAAAATAAAAAGAATTTTGGCCTTTGGCTCAGATTCAACAATACTCCAGATATTAAATAAGCCAGGAACTTATGTGAGACAACTTAAAAACCAAACTACTGATTTAGCTCAACAACACAACAAAGTATCTTGGTATTATTTATGACACATGTAATTGTTATTCAGATTATATGACGCATTAAAGATATTTATAACAATCACTGATTCATTCCATTTCATCTAGATTCAATGCCTAACATGAGAGGTTTGAAAGCGATGCTACCATCAAGATTTTAGGCTGCTGTAAGAATTTGTTTTGCTAAAGAGTTAAGAGCTATGTAAGCCTACACATTCAATAGAAACTCCCACAAGAAAAGCTTGCACAAAGATTCTGAACATCATATTGTAACAAAGCCTGAATAAATTCTGGAGCTGTCACCCAGACTCCCATGCTCCCCTGAGCTGAACTGCATCCATTACTTCCTGAGTATCATAGTGACAATCTAAGAATTCATTTGAAGAAGCTGCCTAAGGAATTCGTGTCAAACATCCCTTCTTTCTTTTTCCAACACTTGGACTCCAAGAGAAAGAACATCTTCAGTGAAAGACCTTGAACCCTCTCTGCGACCCTTTTGCTGAGAGCTCACTCCTGTTTCCATTTCAAGCATAAGGCATTTTTAGCTGCCTTCATGGAAACTGAGCTAGATTCAGTCCACTCTTATCTTACTCTTCCCCTTGGTCTGCTGGCAGCTCACTTTAACCTCTTGTATAGTCCTGGTACACAGCGCAGGGGCAAATGCCTCTTAAATGCTGATGGGCTTGGGACACTGACCACCTCTCCAGGAAGCCTGCTCCAGTTTCTGACCATCCCCTTGGTAAAGAAATGCTTTATCTGTACAAACTTGGTAGTGCCACAGAGATTGAAATACTCTAATGTGCTTACACACCTACTAGCTTTAAAATGTATTTTAAAAGATGCACCTCAAGGCCACCCTCAAAATCAGAGATAAACAAGTATCAAAAAATAAATTAAAAAAAATACTAAAAATACCATGGGGCAGAACACAGCTATGTTTTTAGCTGCTTGCATAGAACTTCCTAATATGAAGAAAAAGGCAAGTCACAAGTGTAATAATGCTTCAGCATGTGAAGAACTGAAACATGCCTCTCTCTGTATATAAACATGCATGCATTACACTAAAACAAAGGACCATTTAAACACCAAATTTAGCTCAGACATACAATGTTCTGAAAGTGATCTGAGCCCTCTAGTGATGGAGAAAATTAGTGAAGTGTCCGCTCTGCTCCCTTCAGTAAAGAAATGCTTAAAGATGAAGTGACAGTAACACTTTGGCCACTCCTAAAGTTACATCCTTGTATTTTTTCATATGCTAAAACCTAAACGAACACCACAGCTGAGTCACACATGAACCGTGTAGAATTTATTAATTATTTTTTTCTTGATACTAGATATAGTTTCCTTTCTGGGAAGTGTTATGACCTCATTGCTACACTAATTATTGAAATCCACTAATTGGTTATGAATCTCTAGCGCTTTTACAGTAATACTTCATGTTTTCTCCCATGAATAAAATGAAGTTTTATGAAAGGAACAAAGTAACTTAACATGAGAGCTGGCCACAGTGATTAACAAACAGATATTTTCTTCTCACCCTGTTTTCCAGCTCATTTTACTGACTCAAACTCATATTATTGACCTCAGTTCAAATTAAGCAAACCAGTTGCCTTTTAAATGTTTTTATGCAAAACAATCCTCCTCCCACAAGTTTCTACCACTCTGCGGCACTATACATCGTCTCAGATCATATCAGAATATGGTAAATTCTGGTCTGTAGGAAAGACTTGCTTTAAGCTGGCCTGGCCAGCATCTATGGGTCCAAGACAACCTTGGCAACCCAGAAGGGCATAGCTGGACCCCTAGCCTGCCCACCATTGAACCATGGTGAGCCGTGCCTGCTGCAGAGGCACCTATGCAACATCCCACATCCCAGTCACCTTCATCAATCTACAGAAGGGCACTCCAAGATGACTTTCTAATGCTTGCTAAATGGTCTAATTTCCTATGGTAACCACCACACTAGGCTTCTGAGAATCATGTTTAATCATTCATATAAAAGTTCAGGTCATGATTTCTCCAAAAGCAGGAGAACCCATTGTCTTTTAATGCAAAGTCCACGTCACAGATCTTCCTGTTAGAAAACCTGCTCTTGGAAAACAAGTTTTCAGCTACAGCTCATGGGTGAATGCTCCATGCCAGAGGTAGAGGGTATTTAGGGCCACACTCAGAGCTCCCTAAGTGCCTCCAAGGTTAGTATTAGCTGAAGATTTTTCAGCAGCTCAGTTTCAGAGTTAAGCATTTACTGCTAAAGTCTCACTTGAACATTCATTTTAATCAGTCCCAAAGTGATTAGTAGCACATTTAAATAGAAGTTAGTGGACTCCAGCAGCACAGACTTCCCAAAATCCCAAAGTGAGGCCTCAAGAAAAGCCAGGATAGAAACATTTGAGATAAGGAGAAAAAATTCAAAACTTTTGGCCCAGCAAGCATTGTCTGCAACAACTCAACACAGGAGTGACAACTCAGATTAAGGTTAGACAGACACATAGCTTCTGGTGATACTTTTAGTTAACCCATAGGACACACAGAAAATATAGGTGCACCAGAAATTTTTACAAATACAAGGATAGGGACCCTCTGAATTACTTTGCACTGTTTGAAGACTAACCTATGTAAAATAGGCTCTGGTTAGATGGTGGAAATGCGTCACTTTCACTTCTTTTAGAGCACCCTAGAGGACAACTTCCTGTGTGTAAACAAACACTTATTCCTGGCTAGTCCTTGGTGATACTAATAGGAGCCCCATTAACCACCTGGAAAAAGATAATGATGACTTGTTTAGACTAGACCTCATTAATTAGCAACACTGCTAATATGAACAGTTAAATGCTAAGTAATAAAAACAAAACCAAAAAGCGAACAAAACAGGAGGAAGGTGGCCGGCATGTAAGGTGGACTTCAAGCTCTGCCTGCTACCACAAGTACTGCAGCAAAACAGGATGTAAATTAGTTTCAAGATGCACCACATGCAGTGGTGCATGAAATTATTTCTTATGGTGTGCTGCATAGATACACCCCCTGTGGGAATGCAAACCTCAAACAGAGATAGCCACAGAAAAAGGGGATGTTCGAATCAAGGTGCCTGAAGACACAGGGCATGTGAATTTCACTAACTGCTTTAGTCCTGAAACATGTTTAAAATATCAATAGTGGTGGGTTTAAGTTTAGATCAGTTTCTATGAATAATTGTCTGGATTTCTTCCTTGCAACACAGACTGCACAGCTAGATTTCCAATATATATTAGAACTTTAAATCATTTTCCTACTGTGCTACTGCACTGATGGGTCAGGCAAAAATGTATTTTTTCCACAGTCATAAAGTAGCAGCAAAATGAAAGCCCATCAAGAAGAAGAGAACATATTAAAACCACCTCCCAGCAAGCATTATGAATGGTTTTTTTACATTGTCTTATTGAAGGGAAAACCTACATATTTGCCCTGTTCTTGATGCAAGCTGCTCTTACTGCGTAGGCAATGTACTTCAGAGAGAAGTGGGTAGCTATTTACGGGAACATTCTTTGCTGAGATCCATACAACCACCACCTTTATCTTCCCACAACAGCCCAGCCACAGTTTGCAACACCAGGGAAAGCTGTGATGGAAGGGGTGACTGCAGTGAGAGCCAATTCAAGCCAGGGAACATGGGAGTTCTGCTCCCCATCCCTCCACAACCTGCAGCCTCATCCACACCAACTAAGGTCTCTTCTTCACAACTATCATTTCTTTTCTTTCTCTTTACTGTTAGGATGGCAAAAAGCTCACAAACGCTAAGCTGGCAAAGGACAGGCAGGATTTATAAAGCGGTAGCACCCACACACACCTTAAAATAACAGAGTGCAGATGTGAATCTGGAGATAGACCTGAGCTGGTATTTGTAATGGCACTGGGCTACACTTGAGTTTATGTTCATTCAGTAGCCTGCATGCCAACTTCTGCTGCTTAATACAAACATACCCTTGCCTCCATTGCTGGTCTGAATCCTTGCTGTGCCAACTCTACAACTTCTAGTGTTGTGAGTTCCAGGCACTAATTGACACCATTTTCCTCATTAAAGCCATTTTTAGCTATGTCATGTACGGTCCTTTTTCACTGCCATTTCCAGATATGAACAGCACTTTTTTTTAGCGTATGTAAACATAACATCCCAAATAGCCACATATGAATAACTATTAGTCCTAGGCACAGTTGCCGTATTTAACAAAAAAATGTGACTTCTCAAATGAAGCAGGAAGAGTGGGTTTAAGTTTTTCTCCTCACAGATTGGACTATGCTGGCAGATAACGCAAGATACCCTCCTTTTTTCTATTTTTTCAATTCAACTGAAGGTTAAAAGTGCCTGCAGGACAGTTGTTGATCAAATTTAAATCAAAGCAGCAGATGAGAGAATTGAAGAGGGAAGACACAGCACAACCCATCACACCAGGAGCTCATCAGACTTCACATTCTTCCCTTGAGGCCTCACATAAATTCTGTCCGGTTGTTAACTACATGTGGAGTAATGATCCCAGCTCTACTGATGTCACTTCTCTGTGTAGGAACTGAAGTTAGGGCCACTCAAAGTCAGAAAATATCCAAATGGGACCTGCACAGGTAGAATCAGTTAGATTGAGGGCAGCCCTACGGCCAAGCCTTAACAGCAGGTGCTTTGGTGCCCCATGTTCTTGCTAGGTCATGCAAAAGTAGGACACAGCAGTAGCCTGGAGGTTGGGGAGCTCAAGGGGTTTAGTCCAGATGGTCCTCTGGGCTATTAACTTGTTTTAATGGGTTAGGAAAGAAGCCAGCAAAATGTTACCACCCACTCCCTATCAGTCAGAAATTGTTCAGCAGCAAATAGAGCCCAAGGAAAGAGTGACCAGAAGTGAAACAAAACAGAGAAAGAGCAGAAGGCTCCTTGCAGCACCTCAGACACAGATGGAGTGCTCTGAAATGTAATGTATGTTTTGGAATGTACATTCAGTCTGACAAAGACTGAAGATTTGGGCAATAGAGCACTGCCTTCCCAAATCACGAGAACTTAGAGCTACAGGGTGAAATTCAGGATTAAGTCTACCTGTTAATGCAGATAAAGCTGATGACTCAAATCATACCTCGGTAAAGCAGAGAAATAAAGCCACTGGTTATGCTAATCTTTTTACATCTTCTTATCTGCTTAGAATGATGTATGAAAACACAACAATCTCCATTGTAGTTAGACCTTGGGAGGCCCTTCACTATTACATTTAATTTAAAAGTTTTAAAATGCTAATTAATAGACTCATCCACTTAATTACACTATATTATTATAACCAAGATAAACTTCTTGTTTGTAAAGGAAGGTCTAGCAAGATAGCAGTGTTAAGTGACAGGCATGAGAGATTGATTTCTAAAGTGTTCCCTAATGTCTGACAAACTTTAGACATTAAGGCTGGCTGTGCAGTAACTCAAACTGTGCTCAGCTTGGGCATGTGCCAGCTAAAAGCTCCCTATTATTCAGCAGCCCATTTTCCAAATTCAAACTAGGTGTGCTTCAATTCTCCTTTTAAGGAACCACAGAAAACTTCTGCTGAACACAGTTGATTGAATAAGCTTTTCTAAATGCTTTTGTATTCTGGATACTTTACTCATAAGCATGTGGCAAATAACTGAGAAAACTAAGCACAAGCTATCGTGCCAGGGAAGTGGGAAAGAGTCAAGTTGTAATAGGGCACAAATGTACCTGCATTTACACCTGCTACAAAACCTCCAATTCAGTGGACAGGTTTAGACTAATCAACCTCACATTCACCATGGTGAAATTATTTGCATTTGCCTACTGCCCCCAGGAACTCAAAGTTCTCAATGTGGGATATCCTATAGCGCACACACGCAAAGTTTAGGCACAGTAGCATAACAAAGCGCACTAAATGACTCTGCTAATGAGCCTGTCCCTGAACTGTCTCACAAAGCTTTTGAAACTCAAGCCAGAATCTTATAGACCTAGTTCAGAAGACCTGACTATATTCATTCCACTTTTGCTATTGTTAAGGAGGAAACTTCTGAGCTTCTTGGTCACATTGCAGAGGAAAGGAGAACATTTCTAGTGGTACAAGATTCCACAAAAACTTACAACCTGATGGTATTCTGCAGGAAAAAGTGGGAAAGTAATTACTTTTTAAAGGGAATTTGACCAGAATTGTATACAGCATACAATATTATGCAACATTGATTATTTTTTCATTACAGCAGGTGGTTCTCCAAGACATTTAATTTGCAGTATTTCTGACAGCCCTGGGAGTGGGCTTAGTTCTCACTGCAGTCCAGAAAAAAGATACTGCTTATATTGGAAGCAAACATCAAGTGTTGATTTTGTTTGTTTTCAAATACTTATCCTCTATATTTTAACACTGCTTTTTGCAAGAATAGATGGCAATACCTTTCCTTCCATAACTGAGTTTGTATACAGGAGCTAAATCCTGGAAGGACTGACTTCACCTCCTAGGTTTTCACCCTGAAAAGAAACTCTTTGCATTTCTTTACTTAAAATAAACAACCAACACCTCAGAAACCAAAACAAGAAAGCTGGCAAAACGTGCTGTGGCTGTGATTAAAACCAATGGAAAACACCCGTTTATGTGATTCTGTAAAAAGAAGCAACTATTACTGTGACTCAGAAACGTGCACTGAGACAGAGATGCTGAGGATGCTCACACAACAGGTAAGCATAAGGACTTGGATAGTCAATAAATATCAGGCTCCATTCAAAAACCAGCTTAGCATTAGCAAAGACTAAACAAAGCTTTTCATAATACTGCTCCACAGGATGTGTACAGATGCATGTCTCAACAAATAATGGATTTTTGTTCTTCATGACAAGCTCTATGCTTCCAAGATGAGGGTGATAAATTAGTTAAAAGCTCAAAGCAGCCAGAGAACTGAAAAGATGCAAGATTCTTCAAGACACTGTGACTCTTCAAGAAGCAGCGTTAAAGCAGCTCTTGCCAAACACAAGTGCAATTAGCCAAAGTGAATCTGTAAGAGTCTGCAGGGAAAATAAAAAGAGGCAGGGAGATAAGGAGGTAGGAAAAGGCTCATCAGATCTCAGGTCTAAACTATGAGACAGCACAAAATAGGATGGCCATGTAGCAGAGAGGAAAAAGATCATTGCGCAAAACAGAACATGAGTAGAGAGGTTAAATGGATACAGAAACATAGGAATAAAAACCAGGGCGGTGAATGTACAAGTTATTTCAAAACCTTAAGGATGTATCACAGAGAACATAAGAAAACAAGGCATCTATGTGATAGCATACCCAAACAGAAGGTGAAGCTATGAGGAGGAGATAACTAGTGATAGTACAACAGCAGATTTTCTCCCTTAAAGACAGTGAGTCTGTATGTTCCCAGAAAATTACAGGAGGGTTGCAGAATTAGCAGGCTTACTTAGACCCCCTTTGGTCATCAGATCATGGAACATCATACTGTGATATCAAGAAACAAAGGAGGAAAGAATGGGAAGAGACAGTTGTCTCAATGTCCTTGAAATATTAGTGCAAAGAGAGAAGGTTGAAGAGCTCAGTAGTAATTACTTGGCATAAAGGTGAACAGAATCATGCAGCAGTAGGGGAGCAGGGAGGGAGGAAGAGAGAGAAGAAGGAGAGAGAGTGAGAGAACAAACCCATGGCACTAAAGAGCATTCCAGCTAGCATGAATGCAAACTCCTGTAACTGCTAATCTCAGGAGTGGAAACACCCAAACATGGGCTTAGGGAAATACATTAATAGAGTATTACCAAGCTGCATCAGAAAAACACAGCATAAAACAGGAACAGACTAGGAACAAAATAGAAGAGCAAATGAAGTCATGCCATTCATTTCACCAAAAACACACCATTTCACAAACATGCACCAGTGCTGGTGGACCCACAGCTCTCTCCAGAAGCCTTTCTTTTCCTTCTGGGGGAGATACCTAAGCCAACACCTTTCCCACCTGCTCCGGATGCACAAGAAAGAAATGCCGTGATGCAGGAAGACCTAGACTGCAGTTTGCATCGCAAATGAGAAGACATTTGTGCACGGTTTATCTGGGCATCTTCTGCTCCCAGGCAGAGGAGACTCCCACTGTGTAGCCTACAGAAGCCCTAGGAAGGGCTCCCATGCTCAGGAGAAGGGGGAGCACAAGAGGTTCTTTACCACTGGGACTCCTGTCCCAACACTTGCACATGGGCAAAAGCACAGGTCTATGCTTCAAATACACAAGATGCCAGTGCTATAGCAACAGAACATGAAGTTGGAGGCCAAAACATGCATGGCTCATATAGACAGAGCAAGGCTTAACAATCCAGAGAAGTAAAGCCTGAAAGCTTCTGAATCTCCAGAGGTGGAGGAAGACTAAGTCACAATATAACATCAAAAAGCCAAGTAGAAGACCACTAATGTCTTCAGACCAAACCCAGCAGTAACATCAGCAATAATCCTGCAGAGAGGGGCAGATAGCAGAGGGAAAGACAGGCACATCTATGTGGACCTTCTCTCCTCCTACACTTCAGTCTCCTTCATCTACAAAGGACAGCATTTTCACTGCTATCTTACAAAGCAACAGTTAAGACAGAGTCTGAACTAATTGGATCATGTCTCTCCAGAGGTTTTCCAACACTGACACAGTGTTAGCATTCCTCTTAAGCTTTTAATATCACTAAGGGAACATAACCTACAGCTCTAAAGAGAGATCAAGTAAAATATCCATGAAATCAATAGTTTCATCTAGTGCATCACAATGCATACCAATACTGCAGCAAATTTTCCACTTTTTGGCAAAAGAATCACAACCAAAAGACAAGGGATTTACTGGGGAACAGAAGTGAGGCAGATGAGAGTGAAGAGGATGGTAGAGCAGATCTTCAAGAGTGCTGTTGACTCTCCTCTGTGCAGGGTAGCATGGCCCACATCCAGCATTCCCTCAGCCAGTTCTGAGTGTGCTCTGCAGACAGGTCACAGCATGCCTCTATCACCTAACACACGGTTATGTGGTCATATGCTATCCAGAGGCAAAGTTCTCTACCTCATCAGCATTGCCTATTTTACAAAAATAAGGAGGAGTATGCCACATTCCATAACTAAATGTAGTTCTGCAGTAGCTTTGCTCTTCGTCAGTCTCATCTTCAAAATTACAAGTCAGAAGGACAGGCATATAGGCTGGGAAATTTTCCACTTCCATCAAAGTAAAAAAGGCAAAAGAATGACTACTCAGCACTGACTGCTCTCGGAAGCCAGAACTATAAAAATGCAGCACTGAAGATGATTTGAGTATACTTTGTATTGTGAGCAACTGCAGTAGAGAACAGTGTTGGCTTGCTAGGGCCAGCCAACTTCTCAGTAACCAATAAATTAAAATGTCCTTTCAGACAGCCACTGCACAGACTTCTCAGCAGGGAAATGTTTGTTTGTTTAAACTGAATTTATTTCCCAGGCTTACTGGGGAAGGAGAAACAGAAATTCTGGATTTAAATGTACTACATAGCATGCTGGTAAATATATACCGACTGGTAGAAATGCATTATGGTCAGTGTTCTTCCACTGTTTGTTGCAGGTATCTTCAGACCTACAAACCCATACTTCTATCCCAGTGGCTCAGAAAAGGAGGATGTTGCTCCAAACCAACACTGATCCATTATATACAAACAAGTTTTTCTAGCACTTAATTTAGCTTGAGAACTCCAATATTATCTGTGTCTATAAATTTCATGTGGACTTTTAATGTTGGAAAAATGTTAGATATTTATAATGAAGCTATTACTTGTCATTTATATGCTAGAGCACTTCTCCACAGCAAAATTTCTGACCAAGAAGAGTACAAATAGGTCTCTGATTTTTCTTGAGTTTATACTTACAGAATTACCAAAATGCATGAAGCAAAGAAAGAATAATGCACCATCTAAGAAAGCTTTCCTTGCTTTAGAAAGGGATCTTGGGCTATGCAGTCATTACAGGACTTCTTTTTGCAGGGTTTAGGAAAGGTGCACAATGAATGCACAGACCAAAGAGCCACAAAAGTATTACCATCCTGAGCAACAATCGGTCCTGACAGTGAACAGGAGTTCCATCGGGCAAAAAGATGTATTTCTGCTCACTGAAACAGATCTATAGAGCTTTCAGTAAAATATGTGATAAACAGCCTAAGTCTTAATTTCTTTTTCTATTTGATATTAGGGGAATCCTGCATATCAAATTATCAAAGCATTGGATTATTCCATGGAAACTCTACTGTCAGTCTACAGCCCAGACAAACTGTCAGTGTCTTTGAACAGGATTCACCTAATCTAAGTACATGGAAATTTGTTGTCTGTATATAAGCTAGTTACCTTAGGCTATCTTCATAATCAAGAGGGAGAAACAGGGTTCTGCAGGGGGAAATTCACTTTAGATGTACTTAAGTTAATATTTATATATGGACATTATCTTTAGATATACAAGATTTCATGAGTATGTTTTTTTCCTAAACTTAGAATATATCCAAACAGTCAGAAACTGGTTATGGTTAGAAGAGAAAGCAAGGAGACATAACATGAGAAAATAACAGTGTTTTAGAAGGTGACGATTAGAAGTGGTGTATCTCCTTGAAACTCATACAGCACTTGGGTCAAAATGATTTAACAATACTGCCAGGAGCTTAACCTTCTCAAGCAAAGTGAAAATAGGGAGTGACTCATCATTTAGCACCAATTGGAATTAAATTATTCTACCCTAAGATATGAATTCCTTACCTTCTGGAAAACAAACATACTCATGTTTGGAGTTCACCCTCATATTCTGCACCCCTGTGAAACTTCATTAATAAGAATTCTAAACCAGCATTTCCCTACATGACTGCAAATGCTTTTCATCACATACTTAAAGGATGTGAATTTTCCCTTCATGATTGTTCCTTCAGTTCTCATTCAGACTAAGTAGCATCTGGTGTGGTACTTAGTGGGGGACTGATGTCCTTTTTTAACGAGTATCAGAAGAGGCAGATACACAAAGCATGAGGAAATAGTGATTAACTTTCTGCTGCCCAGAGTCTCCCAGAGCCTAGTCATATTTCTCTTAATGGTTATACACTCAAGCAAGCAGAACTGTGTATTGTTTATCTGATGAGTTTGCCTTCTCTTAGAGAGGAGACACTTGGGGTTACATACCAACATAAAATGAGAAGCAGAGAACTGATTAATCTCTGGAAAGAGAAAATTATACAGGAAAAAACCCAAACCTCTTCAGTGACTCACTGTCACTTGCCGTGCCTAGCCAGGAAAAGTTAGTGGAAATAAAAGAGCTACTAAACAATATCAAAAGCCAGATCAGCCTGAGCAAGCACTGATGAGACATAACAAACAGCCCAGCCTTTTAGGCTGGGCAGAGACAGCAGAGATGCTGATGGTCCTTGTGAAATGCTGGTCTGGTGAGAAGAGCGTAAACTTTCTAGGAAGCCCATGCTTCAGACTCTTTTCACACTTCACACCTCGGTAGCAGGGGCTGAATGCCCCACCACAGCAGCTCCTCATAAAGCTCACAGTTGAAATTCACTGTACCTATGACAACCTCCCATCTATTGCACTACTATCAAGGTTATCTAAAAAAGTACCCACTAGAAGAAACATACACACAGTTTCAATCTCACTCAGTAAAGCCTGAGATCTCAGTCCCAAGGACTGCCTCTTAATGATTTCAAAACACTGAGTCTCTCAAAGTCTTTCTTCTCTCTTGCAAAGAGCAGAATGCCTTTACGTCTTCATCAAGAACAGAAAATGCCTACAGGAATGAACAAATGAGCCCATATTCCTCATTATTTCATAGTTACAAGCAGTACATACCTGACCACATAACAGAAGAGAATTAACATCAGAGACATGTTAATAACCAATGCCTTCTGACTCAAAGAAGTGAGTGTGGAAAAACAAAACCCAAATGATACTTTTTACTAGCAGCTAAACTAACTCAGATATGTCACATTGCTGTTGCTGCAGACCAAAGGAAAACATTTAGAAAGGTGAGAACTAATGAGACCAAAGTTGCATCTGCTCGTACTATACCATTTATCTCAGCCTTCTGCAATTTCATCCAGCTGTAAAGAAAGAATAACTCAAAAATCATGGCTCATTGAATCTGTTACAGAGGAAAGAGAATGAATGGACCCTTCCCCATTCAATCATGACTATTTGCAGGGGAAATTGTGCTGAAATAATGGTTTATCAGATACCTCCAGCTGTGTGAGACCCTGCTGTGCCTATCCACTAAATAAGGCACCCAGCAGCACATAACTGATCCAGAAATCCTTTCCCTGATTCTCTGTACAGCATCTACTCTCTTTTCCTTTGCTTTGTAGTCTTACTCTAATCTTTCTTGCTTCAAGCTGGCTTGGCCTACCCACTGTGCCGCCTCCTCTGGAAGCAGCAGGATATGGGGATAAGCCCTGGAGCTCCTCCTCAGGTCCACACTCACCAGGCTGGAATTTTCCAGCATCTATGCATTCTCCATCCTTTAGAATTTCCTTTCACAAGGAAATGTGTGGTTAGCACAGAATATGTTCTTCTGAGCGACTATTATTGTTCCATCCACTTCCTCTATATTACCATCTCAGGAGAGTTAGCCATTATATATGCAGTTCAGAACTTGTATAACTGTTTCCTTTCTCTCCCATTGATGTATTTTCTGTTGTTGTCATCTTGTGAATTTCTGCTATAAATTTTCACTTTTACCAGCAATGTAATTTAGGTTTTAAGTTAATGCTGTGTTCTGTTTATGATAAACCTTTTTTTGGCTTCTGTTTAGCAGAAAAACTTTAAATGCTTGCTGGTAGAACTCTCCTGTGCCAAGGCTATTAAGCATTTCATCCCTGGCCTATCTCATTGGTTTAGTAGCTGACATAAGCCCAAGTGTCTGCTCTCAAGCCTGTATCAATATGGTTCAACTACTCAGCTAACTTGTTTTCTTACACGGTCATATGACCAGGACCTGTGTTGAACATAATTACACAATGGCTAAGAATCAGCAAAGCACAAGGAGCTTAAATGGAATCACCCCACAAAAAGCTGTTGTGTAAAAGCTTTAAAAATGTCAGATGGTTATCCAAGCACAAGATTTAAAAAGTAAGGTCTTTGAGTAATTTATAGTTTTGCAACAGGATCTCTGCCTTCAAAGAAGTCTTCACCAAAAGACGTGCCTTGGCTTAGAAACTTGAGCTGTCATGGGCAAGGAAGACATTACACTTTGTTATTAATAACTCATTTTGTTTTCATTATTAAACACGTGCAAATGAGGAAAAATGCAGATGCAGAACTGCGTTTATACTGAATGCATCATTAGTTCCCTAGAACACATTGACATCAATGCTGAAGCATTTTTATTCTTCATAAAAATAATTATGTAAAGAAAGGTTGCCTTACAGCTAATAGAGTACATGTTCACTTGAACTGGAAACAGCACAATCATATTGAAGCAATTGAATGGTAGTGAAGCAACTGACAATCATTTACTGTTGTGGCTTTCAGTATAAGCCTCAATGCATATCTTCCATTAGGAACAGAAGCAGGATAGTTTTCATTTAGCTGAACATCATTTGTTTAATTGTAACATGCATCAGCAAAGCCACTAGATTTTATGACACATGTGAAAGACAGACAATTAATGATAATGGTCTGTTTAATAAATATTCGACTACCAAGCAATGTGACTAACGCAGTGCTAGGGGGGAAAAAAAAACAACCCAACAAAACCACAACCTGGCACACAGAAAGGTTTCAGTTTACACAAGGCCTAGAAAATGTCTTTAAGTGATCCAATTCTATATTACACACTTGGTTTAAGTTTTTGAGGTGCCCTGCTAAAAAGAGTAATCATTCATCCCATCACATTCCAGCAGCACAAAGAGGACAGCATAACACTGAACACACTGAGGAAACAACAGTTAACTAGATACCAATTCATTTGCTGTAGTTGACCTGATGCGATCTTCAAACTCAAGTCAATCCAAAGAAAAGCAAAGCACTGGCACAAAGGACAGCCTTTCTCCAAGTCACTAGAAGTATAATTTATTCAAGCCCAATTCTTTTTAGACTTCTAAATAATTATATTCTGCCATTAGAAAAGTTGTGCCTATCTCCAGCTTCAAGCAGAAAGCCTGTCTTTAAGAAGGAAGGGTCCTATTTCATACTGGGAGAGGGAGGGAATATTGTTTACTTTCAAAAAACCCCAGAGGAACATGTGATTCATTTGTTGTTTCCTTTAGCAAATTTTTAAGCCGCTAGAGATTCATCTATTGGTAATTCAAAAGCTGGCACAATTAGTGCAAACTTTTGTTCTGAAGTTAAAGTTGCAGAGATTAATGTTAGGGAAGGAGGGGGAGGGAAAGCAATGGCTCATGAAGCAGCAGGTATTTTCTGAAAGTCTAAAAGGCACTCAACTCTCATACTCAAAGCATGCTTCAGAAATCATTACCCTCTTACAAGCAGCTGGTTTAGGCAGAGGGATGTGAATTGGGAGGTTTGGAGCATAAGAGAAGAGTTAATTTTTATTTTTGAAATACTTTTATATTTACACTACAAGTTTCTGATTAGCCTGATAAATAGTACCATTCCTATGAACAAGGAGATAATCATGTCTGGTTTTCAGTTTCAGCCTCTGTAAAGGGTAGGGTTTCATCACTGACTTCAAAGGACCAGGCTTTCTAATTCATAGAAGTTTTCAAACATTATCACCGCTGCCTTCTGTCTCATTACTTCTCCTCATAAAGATTTAGGGCCATTACAACAACTCTCCTGCTATGAGATAGTGCCTGTTTTGCTTGCAAACAAGAATTCGATTTCTGGGTGGATTACAGCAAGGCCACTGAAAAGATCACATCAAACATGTTAGCACCAGCAAATGTCCCCCTAGCCCAGATCCCACCTTCAGCACCAGGATCAAGCTGTGGTGGGTTGGACAGACATGACCAGGATACAGCACTAACCAACCTCAGCACACCCAAGGCTCCTCAACATAAAGCCTGTCACCTTCCCCAGTCAACCCCAGCAAGCTGCATGGCTCTGCTACTTTGCTGCAAGAAAATAAATGCCAAAGAAATCATTTTTGTTTTGGTGGTGGTGGTGATGTTGCCATTTGGAGGAGATAGAGGAGGAAGAAGCCTTCCTCTCAGACACTAGAGGTTGCTAAGGCATTTTCAGCTCAATCTCCTCCCTAGGTCAGGGGAACAACTAACCTATGCAGCCCTTTGTAGCTTTTCAAGAAATCTTTTTATACTTTTATGTAAGTCCCAGTCCACTTTCAAATAAACATGCCATGCAAAAAAAGTTAATCAAGACAAGAAAGATCAAGAAGAAAGAGATCACAAAAAAGACACGAATTGGAAATAAGTTTGCAAGAAGTATAGCTGGCAGTGTTAGGTATCAAGCAGCTTTTTCTCAAAGCATAGAAGGGGACTCAGCCAAGGATGAAGAAAGATCATTTCAGAAAGGAATGAGAAATACCGCCACAGAGGATGGTAAAGCAATTCAAGCATTAAATGAATACTTACATGTTTACAACAGAGATGCCTAAAAATCTGTCAGATGACACTGGCTATATATCTGCTATCACGAAAGAGTTCAGAAGCAGTTAAGGGAAAGCACTAAACTAACTGGAACAGTGGAAATGAAGGACAAGACCACTGGAGAGCCTCAGCTACGTGACAGTCTGAGCACTCTGAGGTTGAACTTGCCAGTTCCATTGATGCATACAACAGATACAGGCTCACTGTATGCCCACTGACTGCAAAGTGGCACTTAGAGATGGTGCTCAGTACTGGCACCACTATCTGCTCACTGAAGCCAGGGAAAGGGGAGGTCTGAACTCCACAAGAATTGATACAAAAGTTATATTAGATACTAAATTCAAGAATGTCCCTAAAAAATCCCTTCAGCCAGTTTGATCATATACAAACACCCAGTGTGCAAGATTCACATTGATCAGACTAGTACAATTTTCAAAGGGAAAACTCCACACAAGTCAGCCTCTTAACAGTTGCATGGCATTGCATACATGTTCATGCAGACAGTGATGCTCCTGAAGAGTCTTAACATTAAAATAAATCTCTTAACACGCTTATTGCCATTTATTTTGACTCTAACAACTCAAGCAACATGATTACAGTGTGGAAAACAAAAGAAGTTTAATAAAAGACAACAAAACTGATTTTTAGTTCCAACAGGCTCCAAGCTCAGAAGGAAATCTGAGTTAACATGTAGTGAATCATTTGCTTAATGAGTAAAAGCCTCTTCCTGTTTACAAATTGTCCAAGAACACTTGGCATTTTTCACACAGGCTCCTTATTTGGAATTATTTGTAAAAAATATTTTTCAAATAATTCTGAGATTCCAGATTGCTCACGAGCAGCTCATTGTGATCTTGCACGATTTAAAATAAATAGACAAAAAATAAGTTGAGCTGTCTGGTTCACCTAGTGTTGCACAGGTTATTTCTCATTTCTTAGACTGGATACCCATTAGTCTCAGACTTTGAAAGGTCTGTGTTCACTAGCTGAATATTCAGGTTTCATGCATTTCTCTAAATGTTAATTTAAAATTTGTGGTTTTCCTCATACATCCTCCATGAAACTATTTAACAGGCTAACAAATAATACACAGTAAAAGGTTTTTCAAAAACCATTGAAATATCAATTTCAGCTGCTCACATTTTACATAATTCTACCTTGGACCGAACAGTTTCTTGTAGCATAGCATCCTGTAGGTTAAGTACTGAAAGTACACATGCTTAATTGCTTTTTCTACACCCAAGCAGAACCACACCACTGAAGCCACATGACCATGACTAGAAATGCAGCCACCTCACTTCTGGCTTGAAAAGTACTATATGAATAACTTTGTGGTCTTCCAGTTATGTGTACCTATTTCAGTGGCACTTTCATATAGAACAAATGATATTTACACAAACGGTATCACAGCAAGACAAGAACCCATGTAGTTCACCTCCAAATGAAAGCCTCCAAATATTTCAATGTACTATATAAAGCAGAGGCTAAGAGAAGCCTGCCAGAAAGCATAACCTGATGATGTAGACCCTTGACCCGCTGTGAGATGAGAGCTTCATTAGTCATACTGAAAGTTGCCCCCATCAACCCAACTTTGGAAAGCAATCCTGTTGATCAGATTTATCTTCTTTCCTTCTGCTTAGGTTACTATTTATGAGATGCAAAAAAAAAAAGGGGGGGGG
>NDXB01017622.1:48804-60414 GCA_002631895.1 Agapornis roseicollis | reverse complement strand
TTAATATTTATTAGAAGAAAAAAAAAAAAGGGGGGGGGGGGCCAGGTATGGGAAAGGGAAGAGGTGCACCAGAAGGTATCAACAAGCAAAAGGTTTATTAAACTGTGCAGAGACACAGCCTGAAGCATCCTTATGTGTTGCACAACATTATTCCTGAAAAGATCTCCTGGATTTTGTAGCGAAGGATAAAGGTGTTCCATGTAATCCTCACACTCACAGGGCAACTAAATACTCATTTTTTTCATTGTAAGCCATTTATGTGGAAGATTCTCGATGTTGTGGCTCTAATCACATTTACCATAGTCCATGGGAGAAACTAACTTGGAATTCCAGGCGTGTCTTTATGAACAACATCAGTGGCAGCTCACTCCAACTCATACATTATTTTTATTCCCACGGTCCCTCTCCTTAGTACTGTTTGATTCTTTTTTTGAAAGGATTTTTTTTAAAACAGGAGTATTTCTCTTCCATAATTTTAGCCTTGTTATTTCCAACAGAAAAGGGGCAGAAGGGCTCTGCATTTGCTGAGAATATAAGCTGCAAGTTAGGCACTATTTCTTTAAATTACAATCTGCTTTGTCAAATATCTAGGCAACCTCAGCAGATCATGTTTTAAATAGGACTGGCTCCTTTTAAACAAATCATTCGAAAGCCTGGTTCAGAGTTATTTAAAGTGGTTGGTATTTTATGGCACCTCGAACACTGCACAATGCAACTGCTGAGCTTTAAAAACACAGAAACTAGAAAGTGGGTACAAGAAACTACCATCTGTCCCTCTAAGCAATTATCGTCCTGCCATCTGTCTGTACACTAGATAATGTTTTTGCTGTCAGTAATATTTGATTCAAAAAACTCTCGCTATGGATACTAAGAAGAGGAAACCATTTTAAGAAAAAAAAATATTGCTGATCATTCACGTTTCCCTATTATACAAGAAAAGCCAGCACTATTTTCTACTGCTAGACAACATGTGAAGGGTACATTGCAATGACATTGGACCCCTTAATAATAAAAGGCTTCTTCTCTGTCATTACTCCATTATTTATAAAAGTCCCTACTATGTTTACTATAAAAAGCATATGAAAAGCATAAAACCAACCTCAAACCGGGCAAAGGATGAGGAAAGGTTTCTTTGACGTTTACTTTGGACTTTCTTCCCCACGCCACAGCATCACTTATCAGATGACAAATTTAAGCTTTTCAATGAACCTGGCAGCTGTAGTCCCTCATTGGCCAACCTGAGCAGGGTTCAGATGGTTAGCAAAGCCCAACACAGCAGGGACAGAAAGGAGGATTTCTTTGAAGATCCACAGACGACTGATATTTCTGCTCCCTAGCATACGTCAGCTAGTCCAGGAGGGCAGTTACATGGACATAACTGCTAAAAGGACTTCCACTTCCTGGTAATGGCTTTGGAAAAGATACCCTTGAGAAGTCTTTTTTCAGGTCATTAGTTCCCCCCAACACTCTAGGTTTTGCCCTACGCTTTGCAATCTTTGAGATGAAAGGCTGTGTAGAAATATTGATTACATCTCATTTTGTACTTCCTTGTCTCATTATGCTGAAGGTATTACATTACACAACAAAGCCTCTAATGTTATCTTGAATTTGAGCATGTCTGGCGGAATTACACTTTGATCAGGTAATTAGGATCTTTATTGTAATTATGACTATTAGTACTGCAGTACACTTACATGGCCCACCCCAGCAACTTAGATTACCCAAGATCTTTCACCAAGACTCAAAAAGATCACAAAAAGCTACATTTGTTTGCAGATTGTTGCAATCCTTCATATCTGACTCCTGCAGAGCCAAACTAATGCAGCAGCAGACACAATAACTGAACCAGCATCTGTTCAGAGGCTACTGATAATGTTATTCGTAAAAACTGCTGAGTGTCTATTTAATAAAATCAGCTATATTTCTTGTTGGGGAGGAAGAAAAGAAACAGGGTTACATGTTTCATGAAGATGTTAACAGTAGTGTTTCCTCTTCTGTAACAACTATATCCTTTAAATGTGGAAAAAAACAGTTTTGTGATCAAATGCTAATCCTTTGCAACAAACAAGTAACCAAAAAACCTCTAAACAGCAAGGGTCCAGTGGCAAACCAAAGGCATTTCAAGTCAAGAACATATAAAAGGCAATGGTAGCTTCTCAAGCCCTTAACTATACTGCAAGTCTTTTTGAATGTGGAAGCGGGGAGATATGGAGGTGTACTTTTATTCAACTTAACTTTGTGGGAAGTATGTTTTTTGGGGAGAGTGGTAGCATTTGTGTTAACTGAGCACCATGTTTCATACAACATTATAAGAGAACTAATAGCATTTTAATAGATCACAAAAAGATTTCCAAAGTACACTGCGCACTGAGGGTGGGAGGAAGTTCACAAAGCGTTAAAACCCAAAAGGTTCACATCTGCTACTGCAACCTCCCATTACAGTGAAAGAGCACAGGCAGTTTATGTGAAGTGTACTCTAACACACAGCAAGCAAGGGCAGAAAATCCCTACTTAGAAAACACACAGTTATTACTGAAAAGCTGAATAAGCTCTGCTGTATTTCTCTCTGAATAGGCTCAGGTGTAGCAGATATTCCCTGAAATCACACAACTAAATCACAAAACTCATCTTAGCCTGGAAGTTCAAAAAACATGAATATAGATTTAACCAGGGGTTAGGACACTACACAGGAGACAGCATAAGAAGGGCACACACCAGCTGGATTTCCTGAGGCATGTATTTTATTCATAACTGTAAGCTGGTGAATAATTTACACACAGCAGTACAGAGCAGAAGCCAGATAAAAACCCTACAGTGGCCATTCCTGGACTTGGCTTTGCCAGGTGTTGACTGAGTTACTACAACTCAGTCTTTCTGCAAACATTTCCATAGTGGAACTGAGAGCACACAGGTCAGCTGCTTTATTCCAGATCTTCAAAGTGATTATAGTCTTTGGAAAAGTCATTGGGAAAGAATACTTCTGTGTAGCAAAGAAAGCTCTTTGTGCAGTATTCAACCAAGTGTCTTGAAATAGCACAAACACATTTTATTAGAAAGACAATTCACCACCAGGCTCCAACAGTTTTGCATTCATGGCACTGAAAATTGACCAAATAAGCCAGCAAAGCTGCTAAAGCCAACAGTGTGCCTAGCCATGTAGTTGGAATTGACTGGCTTAATCTCCACACTAATTCTAAACTGAACTGGAGAAAACCACATGCTTATCTGAGTGAATAGGCTTAATCACTAAAGCTATCCATGCACCATACAAGGAATGTTAGGACCTTAACCAAGCTATTGCCCTGCAAAGGGCTCCCCTCACGAAAAGCATGAAGGCAAAGTCTGATAAGAGTAGCCAGGATTAATGCTTACTGTCAAGGTGGTACTTAAATTCAGAGAACCTGCAGAGACAAAAGATGGGAAGAGTCACACCTCAGAAGCCAAAAAAAATGGTGAATACAGTTTTACAAATAAACGTATACATTTATATAAAAAACATATACACAGCCTGTATGAGGCATCACTTCCCAGAGGCTTGTTGAGCAACCATTTTCTAAGCAATGCTTAGAGAGAAAAGTCAGGCATACAACCTCACCAAGTCCTGTAGCCAATACTGCAGCAATCTGAGGAGTCTCTGCCTGATCAGATTATTCTGGACACTTTCACAGAATGGTGCATTATGGAAAATGATGGGAAATTCCAGGATCATTGAAGCAGTTACACTTGTAATGCACAACTAGGGTAGAAACAGCTGACTACTGCTGGTTTTTGGAGTGTCCTGGAACACCTTTGACCAAGCCTTAATATTGCAGTTGCAGTGGCAGTGTGGAAACCAGCTAGTGTCTCAGAGCATGGTTGTCAAACACATCAGGGACCAGACTGAGCAACTTGGTGAGGTCCCTCCAAGCAAAGTAATAACTACATATGGAACAGCTTCCAGCTCCAACTGGGATACTATACTTCCTCTCAAACATCACTGAAATTTGTACCTAGCCAGAAGTAAGTCCAAAGCTGAGACTATACCAAGAAAAAAAAATGCAACTTATTCTATGTTTAAATTATAGTGAAAGATTAAAGTGTTAAAATGAGGATGAAAAACAATTGTAGCCAGCTCAGTTTAAGGAGTTTTTTTTTCAATCACTAAATCCAACTATTGGTCATTTTTTTGCAAGAACCTCGAATCATATCTAAGTAGTTCAGCTGAAACTCTTTCCTTACACTTTACTTTCCCTACACTCTTAATTCACCAGCTTATTTTCAATATTTAGCCTCTAGGCCACAACCTACCAAGTTCTTACTTCTTCATTCAAACTACAAGGCAATAAAAAACCCAAATGAACCACTTATACAAATAAACACTGTCCAGCCTCATATCAAAGCACAGTTCTCCAGGTTCCAAATACAAATTCTGCACACCATCTCACACACAGCACTTATCTCACCACACCACAAGTAAGCATGCAGTCTGGGAGATAAACTTTTATAAGAAGATTATAAAATCTTTATATTTTGTCTAAGTGAAAGTAATGGTGAAGTTTGCTGCCAAGGTCTAGTAAGCAGAGCATTCCTCCTCATCGTCACTCTGGGGCTGATGAGGAGACAGATTCCTCAAGTCCTTCTCGCAGTCCCCAATTTTCCTTCATATACATGACACTCTTCTGGAGTGGAAAACTCATCAAGGGGACAACTGGTGTGGGTAGAAGGGCAGCTTGATAACAGAAAGGGATTAGATGAAGCTAATAGCACAACTGGACAGCAAAATAAAAGCCAGCCTCTCTGGTATGGAAACAGGAAGGAAAAAGGGATAAAGAACGTTTTTCACCTGATCCCTTTCCTCAGAAATATTTTCATAATCTCTGGGATCGGAAATAAAGTTTAGGGATAATGCTAACAGCCGTAGGAATGCTGGTCTGTACAGCCTGAGACATCAGACCACATACCACAGCACTCCACATGAGACAGTCAGGCTGGGAAGTCCTCATCCAGCACTGAAAGAAAGATCTCCAAGACCCTTATTTCAGCTTAGCACCATAACCCACAGGAGATTCACTCTGCTTAGACAGCTTCACCATAACTCTTTGGTCAGGGAAATCAGCTCCTTGAATTCATGACTTCAAGAACAAAATTCACTCTCAAGTTCCCTCTGTGGTTTGTGAAGGACTCTAAGGAGGCTGTTTTGAGAATCCTGTTTCACTGCTCAAGTACAATTAGCCAACGTGACTGCCATTAACTAATTACAGCTAGCTTTGAATGTGGTTTGCCGCTTTGGTGTTTCAAAGCCTTCCACTATCATTTGGTACCTGTACCTCTAAAGAGCCACCTCTCACTCTCATCTCAGCTAGCGAGAGGCAACATTACTGACCACAGTGAGGTCTATCACATACTGCTACCTCCCTTTTTTGCCCTTTAGCAGGAAGACTACAACAGATGTGAGTCTAAAGTGACAGACGCAGTGCCAGACCCTTTAGAGACCCCATGACCAGTCCATACAAATACCTTTGTAAATGGTCACAAATTCATAGGAGAAGCATGCATTTACCATCATTTTTACATTTTAACAGCCAAATAGTACAGTGCATTAGGAAAGTGCCATAATGAAAGTAAAGTGACAGTTACCTTTGATGATTTCTCATAGCCATAAACCCTTAGATACAGTCCTGAAACAAGCACTAGTTTTTTTTTTTTCCCTTACTGACATTTGTGCTAGAAAATGTGAAGTGTTCAGGAGTGATATAAGGCAGTAGTGAGATTCTTGTCTCCAGTCTGTCCCTGCACGGACTGAGATCAGGCAGCAGCTTATGGGAAGTGCTTGATTTCCCCATAAAGGTCATCTTTATCATGTCTCCTGCCCAGCAGTCAGTAGGGACAATCCAGTAAGGTGTCCTGTGCATTTCTAAGGTACAGATTTCAGCAATGCATCTGCTATAGGGCACCTTGTATCTGTCAGGTAACCATCCAGATTCCCAAAACATTCAACCTGTAAGTGCCGCTGACTCCCAGATGGGAGCGAAAGGGGACTATGAAAAGTACTAGAAATTTTACCCTCCCTTTGTTTTGTCACTCCATACTAACTATGCAATTCAGATAAGCAAAGGATTCATGATGTTGTAACAAAAAGGATTTAAAGGTCCTAATTTTTTTTATTCCAATCTTTCTCAAACGTGGAAAATGAGAACTCAAAAAGCCAAAGTTATTTTAAGAAGTCCTAAGTTATTGCACTCTACTGCCCAGTACAATGAACTATTCTCAGTTCGTGTCAGTTGTTAATAAGGTTTTAACATAATACAGCAACTCAGCTTGATTAAAAATACACCACAAAGCACATTCACCTCTAAAAATAGTTATAAAAAAAGCCCTGCACAAAGTCAATCTTTAAATAGATGGGGGGAAAGGAAAAGAAGCAAAATAGATTAAGATGGGCAAATCATATTGGATGCCAGGAATTAGTGCATTATTCCAAGCTCATAAAACATTTTAATACATATATAACTAACACATGCAATACTGTATTAATCCAGCCAGAGTTCCCAGTCCCAATCGCTTATTTTAAACCACAGAATAGCAGACATTCCAGCTTTCTCTTTTCTGATCCTCACAATAGGTTCAGCCATGCAAAGTACTGAGAGCTCTGGCATTAACAAATAAAGGCTCTTCGTGTGCATTTCAGATAGAGGAGCCTTGCTCACTGATTTTAGCCTTTAAATGTCAAAAAAATCCCCTCCCTGCCGCTTTACCACGATAATTCAAACCAGCTCTGAACTCGCACCACTGATGCCGATTTCATTAAAAGAAAAACCAAGCTCACTTTTCATGAAGTTAAGCAGATGCTCATATGCTCTGCTGGTTCAGTGCCAGAGCACCCAGCACCTGGGACATTCACACATAATATAAAGGCACTATTCTACCTATTAATTGTGACTGCTATCATCATACAGACAGGTAAGTGCAGTGTGAGTATTTAATGGAAAGACTGATGGCAGAGATGATATATTGTTTAAGCTTAAGTTTAGCTCCTTGCTGACCCAAGACACTAACACCTTGTTTGAGAGAACCAAGTGTTAAAAACTATTTTTAAGAACCTGATTCACCTTTTCTCCAAGACTGAGGTGCTGCAGATTTCAACCGATGACAGGAAACACCTGCACTAGTATAATTTAAACAGGATATTACAATATTTTCTCCAAATCCTATTGGCAATTGCCAACAAAAATGAAAGAAAATTTGTTGTTTCATGAGTTTGTTCAGCACCTCCATCTGGTGGTATTTCAATATTCAATACAACCAAATCTACACTGGCCAAGGGATGCAAGTCTAGGTTCACACCATTCCCTGTATTTCATGAATACTATGATAATAGGTCCTATGATTCTGTAGAGGAATATAAAGCATTATTTGCTTAAAACATCACAGGGAATAAAGCCATGCCTTTCAGTAATCAAAAAAGAGTCAGGGGAAGGAATATTAATATAAGCTGTGCTGATACATTGGTAGTTGCTGAGATGTGCTACTGATAACAGCAATGAAGACTGAAAAAAAGACCACCAAAGAAATCCCCAAAAAGCCAGAGGCACAGGCTGTGTGACTACGTAGAAGCATAGAGGTGATGAATGAAGGGCACAAGTATGATTTTTTTACACTCAAGCTGTAAAGCAGAGGTAGGTATTCTCTGTGCTGTCCAAAATATGGGGTTTAAGGTGGGGAAGGATGCCAATTTAAATATGTAGCTCAAATAGGTAACTAAAAAATAGGAGTCCATGCCCAATGGCCAGAAATTGATCCTAAGATTAACAGTATTCTAAGACTTCACGGGAAGTGCTGGAACACGCACCTCTTCAGAACACATCTGTTAAATGTCTACCTTTTGTCTACAAATCCCAAAACTACCAAGAAAATGACTCTTTTTCCCTTTGGAATTCACATACCAAAAGACAATACTGAGTGCCTATGTCTATGTGGACTCATCCCATCTTCAAAAAAAAAAATAAACAAACCACAAAACTTTTCTTCAACTTACAGCTGTGAACATCTCCATGAAACATACACTTCTTTTATGGCTTCCTTCCTAAAACCAAGTCACTTGAATCTCAAGTTAAGAATAAGGATTGTTTGTTTCATAGTGATTAAAACCAACAAGAACAGTGGAAGTGTTTGGGTGCCAAGTCTGTGCAATTTTCTTTCAAAATCCTTGGTGTCCAAGTCAGAGGGATTTAATTTCCATAGATGCCAAACAGCCACTAAGAGGCTTTCTCTGTGCCCTAGCGCTAGGATAGTTTAGCTCTGATGTGGGGAGAGAGGAGCTGGGAGGAGGGGAGTTAAACTTCCTTCAGTGCAGGTATAACACACACAACATATATTCAGCAATTTCTTCCTAAGAAGAATCTGCTCAGATATGTAATGAAATGAAAACCCCACTATTTTGTACTGCTCCTGTGAGAGTCTAACCCTGAAACATCACCAGTGTGAGATGACATGTGCTCTGATAGGCAAGTTACTAAAATATTTGGCACATCTAGATTATTAAACAAAAAATTACTCTTATGGGATATACAAATACTTCCAATTAAACCTACAGACATACGTTTGCTGTAATGGACAAAGTGGGCAACAAAAAAAAGGAGCCCAGACAGCACACACTTTCACCCCCTGTATTTTAACTTCCACAAGAAAGGTTAAGCTTTGGAAAGATCTTATTGAATCTTGTAAGTGCTACTTCACCTCAATAGCATAAAACTCATTTTCTCTTCTCTACTGATATGGATCTATTGAGGCTATTGAACAGATTGAAGTCCAGCCATATAAACTGAGCAAATAGAATTGGTAGAGGTGCCAATAGGTCTGCAAAGATCTTGTGGCCTTTGCAAAGTAAAATAGTCTGGACTTAGGTCAGTGAGTATGTTACTATTTGAGAAACTATCTTAAAAGGGCATATGTTAGTGGAAAATTGAACAGTCTTTAGCTCTGTGTATTTCTGGAATAAAATGACCTAGCTACCAGTGCTTATAATTTGTGAGCTAGGACTTGATCCAAAGCTCATTCCAGTCATCAGAAAGGCTCTCACTGATGCAAGCAGCCTTTGGATCAGGTAATAATTGGTTTTATTCAGTTTGATTTTTCTCCCGAAGCAAACAACAGCATCTTTATCCACCAAATAGGCACCCCTACCATTGTTCTAATCTTTGCTTAAAAACAGCATTCAACTGCTTCAACATCAGAGCCTGCAAACAGATTTGTTCATTTCTGTGCGCAACATGGCAAACATTTTCATCTTTGCAATTACTAGCAGACTGAAATTTCACCAAAATTGGGAGGCTAATTAAGATAATTTAATATGAAAAATATTCCTGTTAGATCCTTAAGAAAACATTTTTGGTTTATATAATGCATCTCTGTGTTCAGACATTAACTAAGGGTGAGGTGATCAATTAAATTCAAAAGGAATGCATAAATGCTGGCAGATTAAACAACACCATGCTGCCAACAGCTAAAGCCCTTCACCTGTCAGAAGACCTCTCATAAGAACACAGCATTTACCAGGTGGGCCAGATGAAATCAGTCCACCAAGACCGCATGTCCATTGGGTATGTTTGCTGACTGATGGGTCAACCAGCACTGTAAGAGGGAGCCCAGAAATGGCTTCTCTCCCGCTTCAGGAAGTCTCTGCACCCCCATGGAGTAAGACTGCTATGGAGTGAAGTGTAAAAAGCAGAAGAGGACATGGAAAATAAAGGAAAAGAAGAAAAAGACTCCCTGTGTTTTACCTGTGGATAGCAGGTTTGTCCGCTGCCTTTCACTTAACACCTCCTGCATAACACCAGACTGTGTTTAAAGACATAACCAGTCAGCATAGTCCCAGAAAAATTCCTAGAAAAGCCTGTTCTGAAACCACCACTTGTCTGTCAATCCCAGAATGCCATAACTACAAACCAACGTGCTTAGCAGGAGGCTTTTTCAAATAAATTACTGGAACTTCTCACTGAACTTGGTAACATTCTCTTGGACTGAGTCAAAAAGCCAAAACAGATGTAGACATCCTGTCATGTTTGCTTACACAGGGATACAGCCCTTCCACACAGGAGTGGCCATGTGAATGAGAAGTTAATGCATTTTTTCAGACCAATAAAGGTGTTGTATAAGAATACAGAGTTTGGGACTGATCAAGTTGCTACTATGAGAAACAAAGCCAAAATGAGGTAGAAAGCATGTAATAATGTGTTTATATTTTCCAACACTTTTATTTCACCATTTTCTTATAATACAGGACATTTTGGAACCATATGCACAAAAAGAAAACATTTCCCTCAAAAGATTATTTCCATTTTCAGCAATATAAATACATACATATGTGCAGAAATACAATATTCTTGCCTCCTAGCAAAAGGTACAATGTATGCAGCTATAAGAGAAAAAATGAGACCTTGGCTGTTGGCACTGTCATTTTAATGGAGAGTTTCAGATCTACTCCTTCCCCCAGCATCACAGTACAAGGAAGTTTCTGTTTATTTTTTTAATGCAGGCTTACAGGCCCTCTGGCTATTGGAATACAAGCACAAAGGAGATGCAGTGTTTATTTAATTCTGTAGCAAGTTTTCACTGGTGTAGGAGCAACAAAGACAGTCTAACTATATCAAATTAAAGCCATCCATCATGTTTGCTGCATCACATTGTCCAAATGGCTTAACCAATATCAATGAGGATTTAACTGTCACCAGCGAGTGGAAGCTCTGGTATCATAGGCCTAAAATTAGAGTAGATTTGAGTAAGTTGTATGATTATCAGCAGGGGTACTTTAACACAAGTTCCAGTCCAGCAAATTTAAAGCCTTTAATCAATCTTCATGAAGTAATCAACACCCACTTGTCACCAAAAATATTGATGCTTTGTTAGATTACAGGAGAATACCAAAAAGCTCCTAACTTTATTAACATGAAAGTACTAAGCAGACCAAGTCTAATTAAGGATAGCAGCTACCCTGACTACAGACTTGTTTTGTCATTTAATCTGCAAGCCTCAGCTTCCCCAGAAGTGTTAACATATGATATACCTGCCCTGTGTGGAAAGCTGAGTGTCACAGCTCTGAAGCCTCATATCACTACTTTATGAATATATTCCCATTTTCATAAATGCATAGATAATTTTTAGGAAGTTTTATAGAAAGGTAGATAATATTAAGAGCAAATAACATCTCAACAATTGTAACAGGCTAAAATCCTTGAAGCCACTCAATAAAACCACTATTGCTCTTTCTTTCACAGAGCCCAAAGCCTGCACTGAATTGCACACTTGTCATTACAACAACTGGTGATGTTTCATGTCAGACACTCAGCATGTTAAAACACTTCATGTCATCCCCAGCATATAAGGAGGTACCTTAAATATCTTTGCAAATCTTCTGCTAGCTTCACAGCTTGTGAGTGGAGAAGGTCAAGACAAGCTTCCTAGCAGCCTGTGTGACAGTCTGACCTGCAGGCACAAGTGTGGAGGAAGACCTGGCACAGGAAAAGGCACTGGAAACAGAAGCCAACTGCTCTGGAACCAAGAACATCCTCTGGGGCAGACCCACAGAGTAAAACAGTGGGCAAAACTTGTTAAAAAAATTTAAAAAAAAAAAAA
>NDXB01017622.1:20977-48725 GCA_002631895.1 Agapornis roseicollis | reverse complement strand
GTAAAACAGTGGGCAAAAATTGTTAAAAAAATTTAAAAAAAAAAAAAAGGTAAAAAAATAATAAAAAAAATAAAGCCATTTTAAAAAAGGCGCATCAACTACTGTACTGGTGGCACCTCCGGCAAGGCCTGTTTAAGAAAGGGCAAAATGCTTTCAGTGAGGAGAAAAACATGGGAAAGACCAAGGGCTGGGCAGGAGGATGGAAGAGACACCCCAGCTCCCAAGGAGAGCTTCCCCTGCAGCTTTAGAGGGCCCACACTGGAGCAGGGGAACATGGGGAAGAGAAAGTAGCATCAGATAGACAAGTACTCCCCCATACCCACTTCTGCACTGCTCAGAGCTGACACAAGTAGAAGAGTCAGAAGTGAAAGAGTAAAGCCAAGTCTGTAACTAACGGGGGGGAAGGTGCACTATATGGTTTACCTTTACATCTACCATTTACTCTAGTTTTAAATGGCAATAAATTAATTTGACCCAAGTCAAGTTCGTTTTGCTTGTGACAGTGATCAACAAGTGATCGCCCTGCCTTTATCTCAACCTATGAGCTTTTTAATTTGATTCTGTCCTCCATCCTGTTAGGGATAGAAATTAGAAAGCAGCTGGGTGGGCATCTGGCAGCCAGACAAGGTCATCTCAACACAACTATCTTATAAAAATCCCCATACCTATTGCTTGAGGATGGATAATCTGAAAGCAAGAAGGAACTGGGATGAAGGGAAGCAGATGTTTTGATTATTCACCATCATCCAGAATGGAACTTCTGAAGCTGTTTTAGAAGACTTGCTAAAATGAAAATACAACTCCAGAAACAATGCAAAACCACTCTCTCCCCCACACACTCAGGCAACAAGGATCTTTTATCTTTTTGAAAAAACAAACAAAAGAAAAAGAAAAACCCAAAAATCACACAATCACCCCCACAGCCTTCACTGTATACAGGCAGCAGTCCAAAATCAACACAGAAGCCTTCAACCATTCCTACTGTGGAAAAAGAAGTTATGATGCCATGTATTTATCAAGCACTAAGATATCGGGAAGTGTCATCCCAGTTCACATAAACAATGCAAAGCAAACAGCAATCACAACCTAAAGCTCCATTTAAGTTTCACTTATATTTGGAATCAGCTGAGTTATACCACTGCCCAAATTATAATTGTCACAGTGACTGTGAAAGTAACATTTCATCAGATAAGCCTACCATCTTCAAAAGGAAAAGGAGGAATTAAAGTAATTTTCCACTCATCACAGAAAGCATAAGGATCACTAAAGAGCACTATAACTGCCCTAGTGCTTTTGGTAATTCATATGACCATTTCTCAATTGTTCGTGGTGGACTGTCATGTATGACAGCATGCAAATGAACAACGTAAAAATAACTCAAGAAACACTTCTGAGAACAAAACTGTTGCCAAAAAGAAAAAAAAAAAAATTCCTTGAAAAAAACATGAAAATAGACACAAAAAATAGGTGGTTGCTACAGAAACAGCTAGAGCATCACAGTAGCAGCCACAGTTATTCATACAGATCACTTAAGNGAAACACTTCTAAAAAAAAAACTGTTGCCAAAAAGAAAAAAAAAAAATTCCTTGAAAAAAACATGAAAATAGACACAAAAAATAGGTGGTTGCTACAGAAACAGCTAGAGCATCACAGTAGCATCCACAGTTATTCATACAGATCACTTAAGTGAGACAGCAAATTAAATAGACTCCCTCTCCCTAACAGAACGAAAACGATCCATCGCAGTAAGACAAAATCTTTGTATACTGCCAACATTACGTTTGTTCCTTTTAAGTGGGAAAACAATTATAGACTTGGCTGAGAAATAAACTTTTTCCCGCCCTCTGTGGCTACTCCTACTTCAAATCCTGGAAGCGTTGATATGATTTTCATAATTTTTTGTCAGTAGACAGCTGAAAACCAGTAAAACTGATTTGGAAACATTTGAAATACAAAAGTGTAACTAAATCAACTGCTTTAAACTTTTGAAAATATTATCGTTGCAAGTGATAATTCCAACTTTCAGAGGCATTCCTCTAACTGCAAATAAACAAATTCAGTATAAACATTTGCTTCAACGGCTCAGTTCCTATTCTTTTTAGTGTAATGGATTGTGGTACAGAGAAATCATTTGGAAGATGAGAAACATTTCAGTCACTTTTCCTCATCTATGAAAATAATTCCCCAATTAGAGAACATACTTTATTTTGTCAGTCTTGAATGCAGAAGTTGAAGCATGTCCCCAAAAGATGATTATTTCTTTATTCTACTTTTCTGTTATTCCTATATCCTACAGTAAAAACCAGTTTTCTGAGTGACAGGAATGAGTTTTTTGAACAAACACTGCAAAAAAGGGCCTATAGACAGATATTTTTCTGTGATTATTTATATAATAGTAATTACTTCCATTTCCTTTCATAATATCATTCAGTGACCTTCTTCTAATGAAATGGGAAGTGTTGACTTTTCAGAAATTGTGAGCACTCCTGAGAAGCTGCAGCTTGCAATAACTACAGAAGGATCATTTGCATGAGGATTACTGTGCAGAGCCATGAATGCACTCCCGCAGTCTTAGACTGGAAAATGCTGCCGTGTTCTACCTTCAAATTCTAATTCTCAATCTTAAGACATACAGAATGTATTTTAGCCTACCCTAAGCACAGGAAGAAAAAAATTCCTTTGTGTGCAGACAGAACCTTCTGTCATACTGATTCTTTAAGGAAGAGCTTGGGTCATAGTTCATTCCAGTTGTACCCACACAGAACTCCATGAATTGATTAAAAAGTGGAAGCCAAAGCCATATGAAAACAGACTGACTCTCTAAAAGCAAGTTTAGATTTACTGTATTTGAATACAAAGGTACAGATGAGATAGAAGTATATGATATTTTTATGATATGATTTTTATATGGTAACTATCAAATTTCCCTAAAATTCACCTCAAAATATGATACTATTCCTTATTTTTCCCCACTCAAGAATAAAATATCAGTTACTTCGTGATAATATTAGCATTCTGTGGAAGTAAAATTTAAGCTGAACACAAAATATTGTTAGTCTTTGCAGTCTGCATTCATAATAACATTGTTAATAAACTCATAAAAGGCTTAAGGCTTTTTGATGTCACATCAGAGTCAAGTTACAATCTGACACAGGACATGAAAGAAACCCTAGTGACAGTCTAACATATTTAAGCAGTACTAGGCACTGGATGCCTATCCCCTCTCTTATTTTGTCCCCCTCCTCATCAAAAGATTACAGTACTCTGTAAGGCTCACACCTTAACAGAACAGAGGAAAAACCCCTTCCTTAGTGTTCATGTTCCAAAGTAAAAATTTAAGTGGATAAATCCTCACAGTAGAAAGATTTAGCAGGTTCTTAGAGACACTTTAAACATGTAAGGTTAACTGTGCATCAGGGACTTCCTTTGCCACAAACCTTGGCAAGAGCTCAAACTATATTAACAGCCTCTGGCTGGAGTGTCTTGCTGTCCCAAATTGGAGCAGCACTAAACCTCCTCAAGAGCTGAGCTGTCACCTGCACTGCTCCACACTTCGATGGATGATGCAGAGCAGACGAGAACAGGTATAGTGGCATTTCATCTTTCTGTAGCAGCATATTTTCCTCAAGGACTCCCCTGCCGCTTTCCCCCTGGCAATCAGTCTCTGTGTTCCCTTCTTCAGTTTTCCAGACCAGCCCATGATCTTGTTTCATCAGGCTAGAAGTGTTTCACCAGGAACACTGACCTCATAAAAACAGTATCTGTCCCTTGGTTCTCTGAGCAGGCTGATACTCAGAAGCGGCAGTGGTAGAAGATGTTCAGAGTTTTATCGTAAAGAGGTAACAGTATATGAAGAACAGAAAACAGCTCACCAGGGAACTTTTATCAGACGCTAATCATCCCTCTGAGATTTAACAGAGCAGAAACTGCAGACAAGTTCCTTTAGTGTCTTCAAAGTGTGATTATCCTGGGGAAACACCATTACCTGAAATTGCTTAAAATATTTTCCTTTTCCAAGTTTCCAGAGAAAGTAATAACACATTTGTAGTAGTAGGGGGGGAAAAAAAACAACAAACCAAACACAGTTGGCAATGTGGCCTGGAGAGATATATGGCCAAACAACAGTCAGCAATGAACTGTGCAGTTCTGAGAGCAAATCCTATATTGAATACAGCTTGCTTATTGGCTTCACTGTGTGTGAGCATTAATTATTTTCAGAGGTGAAGTGATGGCACATTTATGCACAGCAAGACCTTTTTCCCCAGCAGTAGCTAGCAGATGATATCCAATGCAAGAATTTGAAAGATTTGCTCAGAATTATGATATTTGGCTCTAGGGATTAGCTCCTTTTATCCACCAGTGCAGATAGATAATTCTACTGTTAGGACAGGGTATGATGCAGATTTGTGCTGAGGATTTACATGTTCATCTGAATGGAGTTAGTGCCTGGCTTCTCTGTTCTGTTTACAATGTTCCTGTCAGATTTAACAGCAACGTTCAATGAAAAAGGAAAGATTATAATTACTAAATATCTCACTGGAAAAAACAGTGATACACAGTAACTACCATGAGTAAAATGAAGTTACAACTGTGACAGAAAAGCAGAACACTGGCTGACCTGGCATTACCCTTCCTTACAATTGCTAGGCAGCAACCCAGAATAAAATCACAGAAATGTGTTATCTGTTCAACAAGGACCAGATTGCAAAAGAAATTCCTCCCTGAGACAACACGCACTTTAGTAAGGGAGAGACCAAGTGCTGCTAACCACTTCTGAGCTTTACGGTTCCCTCCCCTAGGAGAAGACACCTGTCAGGTGTCTACAGCAATGTGTAACTCAGGAGACCAGAAGTGGTTCTGGTCAGCCAAGGTCTGGAAGAACAACACATCTTGTCTAACCTCCATTTTAGGGCAAAAGCTAGATGTTCAGTTCCTCCAGCAATCTGTAGGACCCCTGATTTCCATGAAGAGGGAAACTGAAGCACACATCTTGAAAGGGAGCTCAGGTATGCTCCCTTCCAGGTCCCAGAACCTGATGCTACAGAAACTATGCCCCCAACTCAGAAGTGACAAACAGGGTACACATGTCCACTTGACAACCGTGCTCCTTCACCTTTCACCAGAATAACACTCTGTCCTGCCACCCTCAATTCTGCTCTTTGAGGAAAAGCTTCCTTCTTTGAATGAAGCTCTCAAATTTATCAGCTTCCTTCTACATCTCGTCCCTCCATTATGAAATTAGCAGGTAAACAAAGTTTATCCCACATAAATGAAGTCAGATGCACTCTAGACTCAGAGACAGCTATCCCAGATCAAGTGCCAGTCACCCAGTAGGCAAGATGCCAGAAACACATCTTCCTTGTTGCCCAAGTATTCAGAATAAAACATAGCAGCAACCTCTTTTACTAATCGCCTATTAAGGGTTCTCAATTACATTGCAAAAAAAACAGTACTTTAAGATTGTTTAACCCATTATAATCCCAGCAGGAAAACCTCAAAAGCTAACAAAATAAGCCTTTTGAAATAACTTATGAAGAGCTATCCCAGTAGGGTTCCTACAGAAGTCTGTTCTTTTCATAAATATTAAAAAACTCCAATAAAGATTTGACAGAAAACATCATCTTTGACAGAGGCCATTTGAAGCCACCTTTTGAATAAAAAATAAATTTATCTGTGAAGAAGGTTCTAGAACATCACACATATACACACTTAAACCACTTTTCACCCTTGTTTGCCTTTTCAAGGTTTTTACACTCCAGGGAACCCCAAATTAAAGGATATAAACAGAAGGGCTGAGGCTACAGCCAAAACTGAGCAGTTGCTGAGAAGGTTTTGAGGAGGCTGCTCAGTCCCACTACATCTCAGCTCTGTTCAAGTCCTGTCACCACCTCCCTACCCACCTCCACTGCTAAAGAAGAGTGCAGAGAGGTCCTCCTGCAGAACCATGGGAGAAAGCCTTCTTCAGTCAAGTATTTTTGCTACCTACTAAGAAGATATTTCATTGCATTTAAAGAGACAAATTCCTACAGTACATTTGCCCTCTGCTGCTCCTACTAGGTGCAGTCATTAATTTTGCCGGTGCTACTGTTAGTCTCATTCAATTCAATGAAGTTTCTGATTCTGCTGTTCATGGATTAGACAGAAACATTTTGAGAGGAACAGTTTTACTATTTCCTTTCTGGCCACCAAACTCTGAAGACTGCTTTATGAAAGAAGACTCTTCATTACCAATATCTTGACTCTACCAGCACTAACCAAAACTAAGCTGGGTACAAGCAGTAGTGGCTAGATGAGAATCTCTTCAATAGGAGTGCTTAAAAAAACAACAAAGCAATACCAAAATCCCCTCATCGCAGGGAGGAAAAAATACCCCTTAGGCTACAGAAAGACCTCAGTAGCAGATAAGGGACAGTTGGACATTCTTCCTTCCTGAAGGAACAAGTTAGGCAAGCTGGAAAACGCTTTACTGTGAGAATTATGGGACAAGCCTGGGAAAAGTATGACTTAGCAAAAAGGGTCTCCCCTTAAAGTCTCTGGATAGATAGCATGACAAATGTCCCACATCTAAGGTATTTGGCACTTAGGGTTGTCCATCTTGCTGCCAGAAAGATCGGCTGTGCCAGGGAACTGGCCATTTTGAGGAGTGTTGTCTAGATTTTCTACTGCACAAGCAACACAGCAAGTGAATTGCCCCACTTCTGAATGCACAGATAGACAGAGGAGACAGCCCAAAGCCCTGCTCCAAACATCAGAATGAGTTGCTACTCCTTCCTTTTCCCATTCTCCAAATGGGTACTCAGTAAATACAAAAGCTCTTTGCAAAGTAGCCAGAGTAAACATCACACAGCACACAAACTACTTTCTGAAAGATGAGATTCCTTGATAGTAATTTATTTTACTACAGAAAACTTCACTGTCCTCCCCTGCCAGCAGCACATACAAGGCTTCTAAAAGGCTTCCAATACCATACACTGAACCCTTAATTCTTGGCAGGATGCAGCAGCTTTGCCTGTGCAAAGCATGACAGGCAGCTCACCATGCCACAGCCCATTAGGATGTGCGATCAGGATGCAGGATGGGACAGCACACTGCAACTGGCAGATTATAATGCCTTTTCACTGGCTGCTGTAAGAGGTGCTCCTACAACGTGCAAGTTAAACTGTGTGCAATACATCAGCAGATGGAGAAGGAGAGTTTAAGGAAACCCCTGCTCAAGTTGTTTGGCTATTACTGGCCTTGAAAAGAGGATTCCTTGCTGGGTTTTTCAAAGCACATAGCTAGAGAAGGACAGGAGGCCCAGCAGGTTGACCAGAAACACAAACACACAAACCTGTGGGCCAAAGTCAGGAAAACCCTTGGCTATGAGTTTATGCTGCATTAGTTAACTACAAGTGGATTTAATGAAGCAAGCATAAGAAAGCTGCAAGGCTTAAATCAGGTTGATTTTTTAACAAGCACATCACCATTAAAGGGCTTTGTGAGCACTTTGACCTAAGCAGTGTAACTATGACATTAGCAGGTATATCAGCCTTTTCTTTTGAAAAATCTATCCTGGCTAATATCAATGCAATTCAATCACCATTATTTGATGTGGTGGTTGCTACCACTAGAAAATCCTGCTTCAGCTGGATAGAAAACAAGTTAAAAAATAAATACATAGTGCCCAGCTGATGAAGAACCTGGCTGTCCTTGCTCCAGTTCAACTCCCTCTGTCACCCACTAGGCTTCATTGGTAATCACTGCAACAGAAGAATTTGGCAAGAAACACTGGATGATCCATAAACACATCTCAACAGTAGTTTCAGCTTCCTGTATGACAGGGAGAATAGGTGACATCTGACAGCCTGTCTGCTCATATAGTCAAGGAATCAGACTGTTTTCCAGAGAGGGCAAATCTGAATGCTGCAGCTACGATAATTCATCATGGTCAGTATTTCAGATAGGCTAGAAGGAGATGGGCAAGACAGGAGTCTCTGCTTTCAAGGATGCAACATGATGAACTCCACTATGCTGTCAGACACCATCAGAGTTTTTGTAGATAACCTATTCGTACACCTTCAGAATACATTAATTCAATTACAAACCAAATTCTCAATAGAAGTCTTCCTGTTCTGTCTCTCTCACCTCTCTCTCCCTTCTCCTAATTGTCATCAATACAGCTCTACACCGAAATTAATCGCTAAGCTTATGAACACAGAGCTGAAGAACCTTTTGTTTTTAATCAAAACATCAATTATGAAGCCTTCTTACCTGGGTGTGCACTTGACTCCAGACAGTGTGAACTTCTGTGAACAAGGCTTTTGCACAAATGCAGAATGAGATGGTATATTACAATAGCACAACCTGAAGAGCTATCTTATCACCAACTTCACTCAATACTAAAAAAATCTTCATCAAGCTCTTCCCACAGATAACTCACAAAAAAGTAAAAGAGCAACCTGGGAAAGCCAAACCAGGCATTTACACTGATGAGAAAGAATCATAGAATAGTTAGGGTTGGAAAGGACCTTAAGATCATCTAGTTCCAAGCCCCCTGCCATAAGGGGGACATGAGGGACACCTCACACTAAACCATGCTACCCAAGGCTTCTTCCAACCTGGCCTTGAACACTGCCAGGGATGGAGCACTCACAACCTCCCTGGCCAACCCATTCCAGCATCTCACCACCATAACAGGAAAGAACGTGCATAAATACCCAACTTTTGTTAGCAACTGTAACAGAACATCGCATATATTTTCATATCCTTGACGCATGTGAGAGAAGCCTGTCACTCTGCTGTATTTCCTCATTAGTGTCCAGAATGGGACCTTACAGATGGCACTGAAATTATTTTTTATTTTTCCCCTCTGCTAGATGTTTAACAAACATTATTTGGCAATATGTTAGCAAGACTGTCAGCTGCTCTATCAACACACCATCTCTGAAGTCCACACAGCCATTGGTATTTATGCTAGCAGAAACCTGGCATTTGCATTGCTAAGAGCTGCTAATTCTATGCATTAGTAAGATTCCTTGTCTTTCCATTATAAGAGCCTGTCTTCTTCTTTATCCTAAGGTTAGCCCATGTTGAGAGTACAGAATATTTTCATAACAGATCTTGAGAAAGCCAACCGTATCCTGGGCTGCATCAGAAGGAACATGACCAGCAGGGCGAAGGAGGTGATCCTGCCCCTCTACTCTGCTCTCGTGCGACCTCACCTGGAGCATTGTGTGCAGTTCTGGTGTCCTCGACATAAAAAGGACATGGAGCTGCTGGAACAAGTCCAGAGGAGGCCACGAGGATGAGGACTGGAGCNTGCTGGAACAAGTCCAGAGGAGGCCACGAGGATGATCAGGGGACTGGAGCATGTCCCATACGAAGACAGGCTGGAAAAGTTGGGGCTGTTCAGCCTGGAGAAGAGAAGGCTGCGTGGTGACCTCATAGCAGCCTTCCAGTATCTGAAGGGGGCCTGTAGGGATGCTGGGGAAGAGCTCTTCATTTGGGACTGTAGTGACAGCACAAGGGGTAACGGGTTCAAACTTAAACAGGGGAGGTTTAGATTGGATATAAGGAAGAAATTCTTTCCTGTTAGGGTGGTGAAGCACTGGAATGGGTTGGCCAGGGAGGTTGTGAGTGCTGAATCCCTGGCAGTATTCAAGGCCAGGTTAGACGAAGCCTTAGGTGTCATAGTTTAGTGTGGGGTGTCCCTGCTTATGGCAGGGGGGCTGGAACTAGATGATCTTGAGGTCCTTTCCAACCCTAACTATTCTATGATTCTATGATCTCAAGCTGATTTGAATTACATACAAACTTTAGCCAAAATAATTCAGCTGTTCTTAACAGCGTAGTAAAGAAAGCATGTATGGATTTTCTTCCATGACCCTCAGTCAGAGCTTGAGATCTATCTAGACAGTTTCCTCTATTATAAGTTCCTACAAAATGGTCAGAAGTCAGATTAGAATAAAAGTGGGAATACTTCAATTAGATAGAGGAAAAACTCAAAAAGACTACAGAAAACAGAATGGAAATGAGATGTATGCTCCATTCTCCCACCCACCACATCAGCACAGTAAAGAACTATATCAGCCTGATGTTCAAGGACAGAATGGAAGCAAACTCTGCCCAGTCCCACCTGGTCACTGGGAAGATTTTCCTTTATCCCAAAAGCCCAGCTGGCAGATCTTGGAATTATCAATCACTCTTCAAGAGATGCTGGGATTCTCCAATCACTTTTCTATGCCCTTCAGTCTCCTTAACATTCTCTTGATGAGCAGACTCACTGTTCATCAGCTCCCTAGGAAAGGAGTAATTTCTCCATGAGGTGCACCACCTAACCCAATCATTCTAAAGGAAAACATTACAATATAACCAAAAGGCCAAATACTGCCTACCACACCATCAACTTCTCAACACCTTAAAATCTCTTTTCAAAGCTCTAGAGATGTTAAACACTTGGAATTCAAGATGTATGCCACACAGAGAGAGATTCCCTATATCATCTTCATGAAAGTTTATGCAAGTTGGCCAGACTATGGGTCGTGAAGAACTATAAATGGAACACATTTAACAAAAGCACTCTGTTTTAGTCTTTAAAATGCCACATGATCTGATTCTCACCAAATATACTCCACCTTTTCCTACACATAACTGTGACATATGTGGCTGTACAGAACTACGACTTGTGATACAATTGAAGCTCATCTGAGAGTAGTGGAGACATCAATGCTAAATTAGACCCATGAGAACAGGAAGAGAAAGAATAGTCTCATAATGAAGGCAACTGAAAGATGCTATCAGACTCAGAGAACAGAAGACTTAGAGACATAAGCAGTTTACAGAAACCGTTCTTAAACAGAGTGCAATACTGGCACCAAAGAATCAGATGCTAAAGGTCTTAAATCAAGCACCCCATGCTGGTGAAAAACTTCTGACCTTTATCTCTTTTGTTTCAGTTTTCCTGAGCTGCTGTCACTGCTTCATCTCACACGTCTGTTGTGAAGATAAAGTCATCATTAGCACTTGTGAAGCTCTTGGACACTGCAGTGGTGACTGCTGTTAAAAAGCCCATGTAGAGATTCAGAACTCCTTTTCAGAGCAGAGTTTGAATAGTGTGCCATAAATAAAGCATGGGACCACACACTGAACAATGGGGAAAACATACTGAATAGCTGCTCATTAAGTGTGTGCTATTCATCCTGCTCACTGAATGAGGATCAAGGAAAAAAAGAAAAAGCAGTACATGATCATGTAATTAACAACTGTATCATAATGCAAACACAAGGGGCCTGAATCAGGGTTGCATTGACAACCTTGTGTTCGATTGCTTAATTTTGCAACTTTAATAATGTTTCTTTAAAGTAGTTTAACATTACATTTGAATTCTTTCTAGAAAAACTGTATTAGGCAGCATTTGTCAGTAAATGCAAGTAACCTGATGCATTATGTATATTTGGTTCTCTCCAGGTCTTTCAATGTTCTAAGAATGGTTGCCAAATAACATATCTAACAAGAATTTCCAATAATTTTTTTCAATATATTTTCCTGTTTAAAAGCTTTCCATGGATTGACTGAGATATCTCCAATACAAAGCTATTAAATGAAACAGCACTGCTATCATAATTATGCAATGCAATTTTAGTCATATTTTAACTCAGAAGCCTTTGCTTTGCCTCTCTACAAAACCAAGGAAATTTCTTTTGTATCCTAGAAGGACTAATGTGACAAAATGGGCATAAGAATTACTGACAGTCCTTTAACAGGACAGCAAAGCCACAACTGTCAGAGGAAATGAAAAGCTGGTGCAAAGCTGTGTCTCAAATATGAATAAGTGAAAATACATTCACTGGCAATGTGACCTACTGACTGAGGCATTTCCTATACCAGCATTCCTGTACTTTCCTGTGAGCTAAAACTTGGTCAGCAGTGGTACCCACTATGGCAGGGCTCTGCCAAGTCTGTGATACATTTCCAGCATTTCGAATGAGCTTGAATATTACTGTCATGCACAGGCAGTCATGGGAACCCAAACTCCTACAAAATTATATTAAGGCTTCAGTTTTGTTTTAAGTCCCATTTGGAAAAGGCATTGAATTAACTTTATTTGATGTGGGAAGCTAAATCTTTTCTAGCTATCCAAATGAACTGCATTTTGTTCTAGAAATACCATGAATTACTACATTCAGTCAACCTCTTCAGCTTGTGATTTCACTAAAGAAATGACTTGAGTCCAACATGAGAGAAAGACAGCTGGCCTCAAATAGAGGTAAGTCCAGACAACAAAAGCAGTTATTTATCCTACCATGGACTACACAGGAGTCCAAGGAGCTCAATTTGCCTTTTTTGTTTGTTTACTTTTGCTTTTACCTGGACCACACTTATAAGGCACATTCCTTTAGTCAGGAGACAGCATCTTTTCCTATAAGTAGAGTACATATAGAACACCCCAAAGGGAAGTGTATGCTACGCTCTCCCATGCAGAACATGCTTTTTTATCTTTCTCGCCTCTCACCTTGCCCCTCAGAATACAAGATTCTGGTGTTTACAGCAAAACTACATCCTCCAAAGGGTGTTCACATAAGGTAATTGAATGAACAAAGCGCACGACCTCTTTTATACACACTAATGCCTAAAGTCAGCTGCAATCTGCCACCAAGTCATTTCATGTCCAAAATGTCTTCCCAAAGCAAACAGTAATAAGAGGCAGATGGGAGATACAATTCTCAGTCAGAACTGATCACCACATTAAAATATATCAGAGCATCTCTGTACTACACTGATGGGTGTCTGGATACACAGCCTGTTTGTAGCCATACAAACACCATGACAACTCAGGGACTTGTTTTTTGATGGCCAGGCACAAGCTGTTGGCATCCCGCCCCTTCACAGAAAGCCCGTCTTACTTTTCAACTGTCCAAGCCCATCTCTAATTGATCTGTTCTCTTGCTCAAGTTGCAGCTTGTATCACAGAATTCACGGATCATTAATTCTTAAGAGAGAGGGACCTGAGAAATACACAAGATAGTGAGGAAGAGCTTTGCTTTAGGAGACTAAGTCCAAGTGGAGTCATTAGGGCAGTCATCCAAATTATTTTTTATGGCTGGGAAAATATTTTGTTTCACATCTTTTGACAAAAAAGCACCACTCCAAACAAACAAAAAGATGAATGTGAGTCAGTAAATATTTTATCAGAGACCACGCAATAAGTGACATAAACAAAACAGTTACTGACAGCAGAAACAGACGCACATATGTACAGTTCAACCCCTTTAAAAAATCCATCTGCCCTGCCTTGTGGATTCTATTGAATATCAATAACTTTTTTAGTTTGTCTATTATGTAGCACACTGTCCAAGCAAGATGTAGTCACTACCTGATAGTCCCCAGAGACTGGCTGATGTTTAGGTGTCAAGTACATTTGGAGCAAGTTTTTCACCAGAGGTGGAAAATACAAATTCCTGCAACACAGAGTTGTAGGTACCTTGTGTAGGTAGTAATCTGTAGAAGCCATTTTTGCTACAAACACAGACTGGGTCCTTTCTGTCCTAGATACTGCATAGGCTGAGCACATGGTTTCTAGCCAAGACAGATTTACAGCCCTTGGGAAACATCTTTGCTTGATGTTGCCCTGGTGAGAAATATGGTGTATTAGCTTCATGCAGTGCCACATTACAAGGACAAACAGCTTCCAGTGCTCCCCAAACTGCTCACTTGGGAGATTTTACAGTACCAGGCAAATGTATTGTAAGCCTAAGTAAAGCACATCAACTAAAGAGAAGACATCAGAGAAGTATGGGCATGACCTGCTTATTGCCATGGATCTCTACAGTGTCCCAGGAGTCATGCACTGTGTGTGACACAGGCTTTCTCACCAGCTTAGGTCTCCCTCTGCAGCCACTCCCGCAGACTTTCCCACCCAGAGCAGCAGCATGGGTCTCAGTACAACTCCTCCAAGCCAGAAGCCTCCACACAAGGGGCTAAGGGAGGAGAGCAGCAGCTCCAAAGCAGACTAAATATTACATACACAAGGGACGATTCAAAAGCAGCAAGGGAAAATCAGTATCTTCAGAACATGAGTGCTGATAAATGAGATAGGATAAAAACCACATGTCAGGTGTTAGGCGGCTAAGCAGCTTACATGAGCAAGGGGAGCGCTGAAGAAAGTGAAGTGCAGGATAGTTTCAGTTACTTATGACCAGGGTGGATGCAGATCTGCATCCAACGTGTGAAGATCTCACCACTGCACTGGTGTTAGGAGCATTGCAACAGGCAGGAGCATTGGCTAGTGCTAACGCTATGAAGATTTAATCAAATGTATACAATTTGATGCTGCACAGTGAAGGATGTCAAAACATCTAGGTGTTTCTTTTTAAGTATCTGTAGCTTTTAGGACAGGCTCCAGATCAGGGGAGAAGTGGGATCCCCAGTATCTTGATAATGAGTTAACATGAGCAAAAAGTGCCCTTCTCACTCCAGCACATGATCTGCATTCTCTGTGCTGACTGGCTTTGAGACAGTGCTGTAAAAACAGAAGTGGAGCTAGAGCAAGTGCTTTCCAACATACAGCTCCAAGGTTGTCACTGCTAGGGGCAAGCTGGTGTTTTGAAGGAACCTTTGCATGCCAGTGCAGAAAAGGCACTTCAATTCCTGCTTTTCTTTCTCTGTGGCTTGCATTTTCTGTTGTCATTCAAACCTGAACGATCTTCAAATGAACTGCTGCTTACAGTTACTGCTTCCAGAATGACTACATTTAATGCTTTCCTGACACATATATGCCTGTTAGAGGCATATATTATTATTATCATCTTCAAATCGATGCTTAAATGAATAATTTGTATGCACCAGTGAGCTTTACTTGAAATCTAGCAACATGTCTAAAAATAACTGTTGTGCCAATGGGTAAATTCTGGCAAGTCACTGAATCAAAAGGAGTGCAACAGAGGCGATTGGAAGATGAAAATAATGAAGCTGGTTTTTTGCCCTTTTGTTTTCATCATGAAAAATAACATTTTCCTAACAGATGAACATTTGAAGTCTTCTATAGGAGACACCTTTTGTTTTTACTCAATAAGGAGCTGATTCCAACACCCAAACCAACACAAGAATAAACACATTATTTGTATGCATTTTGGGTTCACTTCTAGCATCTCTTTTTTTTTCTTTTCCAATTCAGCTTTCAGAGAGCCTGAAATGTAAAACAGAGTGTCTTGAAGTTCCCCAAGGAAAGCTGCACAACAGATGGTAAGATACTGTAGTTTCAGAGGTTTGATTACAAGAGTCAGTAATATCTAGTGCGTTGAATGCAGGCTTGGGAGCCAGGAGCTTTCAAATTTTAATCCCTGCTTTACCACTTGCTTGCTGCCTAGCCTGTGGCAAGTCACACTGTACCCACATTCTGCATTACTGCAAAAGGCAAACATGGGTGATTCTCACACGACTGTTTAGAAGGCTTAGTTTAAGGTTTTACTTTGTTCAGAAGATCTTAAAAGCTGACCAAGTGGTAAGAATCGCTTTACCATACTCCATAAGTGAGACGCTGTTGTTAGACCAAATCAAAATCTGCATTGTTATACAACCCAGAATAGTGCTTCTGGAAAGGTGTGGTTCTAACACCTTCACTCTAAGCAGATCATCCAGAAAAAACCTGGTAATCATCTTGAACAAAACATACTGAAACAAATTTAGTGTGAAATTTTCCATGTGGTCCTTCTACAAAAGTGCTGGCTTAAGGGTTTAGTTTATAACCAGAATTCTGAACAATAAATGGCAAAAAAAGAAAAAAAATACCCAAACCCACTGTAAACCCCACAGCACAGACATCACTGGAAAGAAGTCCATCTTCCCAGGAAGGACTTTGTTCTATTAAGAGCTCATAAAATGGCTTAAAACCATGTCTCCTGTCCCAGTGGGACCAGAAAACGCTAACAGTAAGAGTTTGTTTTTGCAATATCTTCTTTCACACTTTTCCCCTCCTACATTTAGAAGCATAATCCAAATCTAAATATTTTGAGCCAAAAGCTAAATAGCTTAATGAAAACCAGAAAAAGTGAAAATTTATTATAACATTAATGAAGGCTATACCTAAAAAACTTCTATAATTGTTTCAGCACCTTTCTGTTCCACCACCAGTTGTGACATCTGAAGTACAACTGATGATTCCTTCAATATCATGCCAAAAGGTAAATCACTTCCACCCAGTGGCATAGTTCCCAGAGAAGACTACACTTAATAATCCTTTGCACAGGCCTGATTCTGCCTACTATGAGAAATTCTTAAGCTTTCTCCTCATGGAGCTGAGAACATATAGATCAATTATTAGTTAAAGATAAATCATCCCAACATTGTAATTTCTCTTTGCATTTGATCTCCACAACCCATTTTATATGTTTCAGCTAGGAATTATTTCCTATAGCCCAGTGCCAGCAGCACAGCAGAGGGAATCACAAGCATCACCAAAGGCTTGGATCTTCACTTGCCAGCCTCCTTAGCTTGTCCTAACCAGTTTTATGCTAATCCAAAGCACTTGATGTGCATCCTCCACATTCAGTTTGCAGAGTTAGTCTGAATGACCCACATGAAAAACATGTAGCGGAGGACACTGCTGAACCACAGCTCTCTTGCTGGGCTGGTCAATATGCCAACTTTGTAATAAGCATTAAACACTGAGGAAAATGGCATCAAATAAGTCACACAGAGTCCAGCAGTCAACTCCTACAGCTTGAAGTCACTAAATACATCTAGTCAAGCCACAGAAATTGTGTTTACCAAAAAACCTCCCTGAAAAGTCCTACACACACAGCGTTTTTACATTTGTGACTGGAATTAAGGGAGATGGGGATGACAGAAAAAAAAGTCACCCCACAAAATAAGAAAGTTCAGATGCCTTTCACAGAATGAAGGGTTCCTCCCACATCCATTCAGTAGTGGTTTGTTGCAGGTCTGTGATATTCCTTGGCTCACTACCTGCTGTGTCATTGCTGTCACGAGCCTACACATTCCTCCAACGCATCATGGTAGCAAAGCCAGAGAGAAATAATTATGGCCATCCCCAATGCTCATCTGTCCATACTATCTGGTCTCAGTGGTAGAAAGGATGTAAAGCACATGAAGTTTAACTTTCATAAGGTGATGCAGAAACCCAAGAATCAGACTTATGTTAGCAAAGAGTATTTATTCACTCCTGCTTTAATAACAATGAAACTAAAATGTTTGATGCAGAAAATATTCATGGTTTTCTTACAGGAAAAAGAAAACAGATGGGAAGGCACTAATCAGCTTAGGGGCAGCAATCTTTTCAGTTAGACATCTAGAGATGCATGGAATTCAAAGAATCAGAGTTCCAGGTTTAGAGTGGAAAACAATACTTCACATTTCAAGACTGCATAAACATTAAATCAGCCAAGCCCCTAAAACTGAGCGACTATGGTTGTGGTCCTTAATCAACAACAGTATTCATTCAGTGCTGTGCCTGAACCAACAAACGAGGTTATGAAAGAGGTGTAAGCAATTGTCAGAGTTGTCAAAAGCATGAGTAAGAGCCACTAAAACCCTTTCATACCCCCACAGGCTTGAAAACATTTTTGTACCTGTTTAGCCTTAACATCAGTGTGAGTCACTACTTGGAATCAAAAGAGATTAGGGAGGCTAGATGTACTCTAGACACCTACCGAAGGAGCTTCCTGCAGTACTTCGTGAACATGGTTTCTTGTTGTCTACACTTAGAAACCCAGACATAATATGTTTCACTTCAAACTTGCTTGCTGTCTCTTTAGTTATTTATATTGTTTCAAAATCTGTTTACTTTGAGGAATGGAAAAAAAAAAAAACAAACAAACAAACAAAACACCAAACCAGAAGCAACCATAAATATCAACTCCCAGTGCTGCATTTGTCAGATGTATGAAGAAGTGAAGCCATTCCTCAAACCAAGAACTGAATTTAGATCCTGCTTTGACCTTATATCTCTTACATACAACTGCATGTAAGCTACACTATTATTTCCAAGTACCTTATCATTTGTTCTGGGCTATATCTCTGCCCACAGATATGAGTTGCATTTTGATTTTAAATTTAGGAGCAAAAGGTCAACCTGCATCAGCAACAGAAAATTACAAGACAACTGAGACTGAATGGGACCCTGTTTGGTTAGAAAGCAAATACATAGCTGTAAGAGAGATGCATTTTCATTTCTGTAAAGCAATAGCATGAAATGCAAGTCTGTTTTCCCATAATGAAATCATTCCACTGATGCTTTTTCTCATGCTTAGAATAATTCTTCTTACTTTTTTATTCCATTTTTCAGATTAATTCAGGGAAAATCAAGGGCACCTCTCTCATCAGTCACGTGCAGTCATGTGGTTATGGTTTGTTTCACATGAGCCTACTGTTTAGTTAGGATCTACATCACCTTCACTACATTCACAGTTTTGGTCATGCAGGACAGTTAATCCATAGCAATAGCTTCCAATTCCCCCTCCTTTTCTAACAGCCTACCTGTTCATGTTTTCTTCAATTACCTGAGTGCAGAAATGAATGCGGATATGAATTAATTCTATTCCTACACCTGCTGAATACCAAATGATTAATTTTTTTGATGGTAGAAAAGCATTTTGTCTTTCCTACTGACAACAATAAAAGCCTTACAACCAGATATCCTCAGGTATGTGATTACCTTTAAGAAGGCCATTCATTTTCTTATAGACAGCCATTCAATACATGTTTAAAATCACTTCAGTGATAAAAATGTTTCTGCCAAGAAGTTTCCTGTTAGAAAGCCAATAAAAACCAGAAGCCATATATACAGTCACAAGTGCAAGGATTTACACCAGCCAACACTCAGGAAAGATAGCTCTGTGCTCTTCATTCTCAGAGCTGCTCTTGATTCACTCAAGAAAATCTTTGGGCATTAGTTCAGTATGTCTAGTTTAAGTAAGACTGCTGTGCTATTGAACAATCCCTCAAAAAGATGAAATTTACCAAATTCCGTGATTACTCACTGGACTAAGTTTTTCCCAGGATTCAGGAATTATGGAAAATCATTAAAATCTCTTTTAAGGAAGGGCTCTGTTAGGGAGAGACCTTGAGGATAAATTATTATGGGCTTACCATTTCCCACACTGTCCTGGGCTCAGCAATAACAGTCAATTTTTCGCCTTCTTAGTAGCTGGTGCAGCTGTGTTTTGACTCAACTTGGGAACAAAACTGATAGCAGGGATGTTTTTAGTTACTGCTCGAATGTTTTGTTCTGACCAAGGACTTTGTGAGTCTCATGCTCTGCCAGGGAGGAGAGGAGGCCGGGAGGAAGCAGGAACAGGACACCTGACCCAAGCTAGCCAAAGAGGTATTCCATACCATAGCACGTCATGCCCAGGATGTAACTGGGAGTTATCTGGAAGGGCTTGTGCTCTCTGGGGTGTTGGAGGAGGGATTCGGTTGGTGGTTGGTGGGGTGCCGTGAGTTATCTGTCGGTGGTTGGTGAGGTGCTGTATTCTTTTCCCTTGTTATTTCCTTTATCGTTATTATTATTGGTGGTAGCAGCAGTGATTTGTGTTATACCTTAGTTACTAAACTGTTCTTATCTCAACCTGTGGGAGTTGCATTCTTTTGATTCTCCTCCCCATCCCTCTGGAAGCAGGGGAGGGCAAGAAAGGGGGGTTGAGTGAGTGAACGAGCTGTGTGACTGGGTTTAAACCACGACACACACATATTACCTTAACTAACAAAGTGGTAAAATCATTCTCTCCTGTTTACCCAGCTCTCATTCTTGTCTGGCTCAGTGCCCTTACTGCAAGGCTTGGAGAAGCGTACTACAATTACTGAGAAGTGGATTATTTTTAACAGTTCCGTCCCTTTCATTTCCAATGAAACATTGCTTCCTATTATTTGACAGTCATTTCCTAGTATAATTTATAAGGGCAATTGGAAGTAAAAAGGAGTGTTGCTTTTCTAACCAAAATAATAACAGTAATCTAGGACACTTCCAGGCAGTCTGATGTAACGGGAGGTTGGAGCATAAAATTCTGTGGCACTGGAAATGAAGGAATCAGTTCTTCTCCGATATAAATTCTTCAGCTGCATCTTAGCCAAGCTTGAAAATGTCATATAAAAACTAATGCAGATGATCACAAAGCAAGGAAGATCCATGAGTCCTATAAATTTATGAGGAATTGATGAGTCAGATCTACAGCCTTTTCTATCATTCAGCTTAAAAACTGGGTGCAACATTAGGCTCTAAGCATTGTGCATTAGTAACTTACAGGGCAGTCAAATATTTTACTTAGGCTTTAATTCCTGGGAATTAGTTCTGGGGCAATTTACTGCATTTCCTTATGCTAAAAAAGGCAACAGAAAATTGCAAAGTGTAGGCGTTAATTTGGTCTTGTGCTCTCCCTCTGCCTCATCTTGATGTCCCCTTGCTTCTTCGATCATTTTCCTAGCTGCAACCTCTATTACTACTGCAAGGAACATACTTAAGTAACTCAGTATGACCAAAACATCTTTATCCCATAGCTCTTGTTCTACTGCTTTTGAGCTTGTTTTCTGCCCAGCTCCACAAGTATCTTTTTGTACCCTTTGAAGACTCCTTTTTTTTAACCAGAACTATAAAACATCAAAACTTGGCATAATAACCTCTACTATGAGAACACGATGTTACAACTAGCTTTTGAACCCAGTAGGCGCAGCCTTGATACCAGCAGAATTCGTCAGCCTCACTGCCAAGAACAGGTTTCAGAAATCAAACTGATTGAGCCTCTAAGGGATCAACTTAAATACAAACTATGCAGGGCTTTTTATTTTAGCATGGCTGCAGGACCATGGGCAGTAATTGCAGCAACCCAATATCAGTATCAAAAGCTTCCAGACTCTTTAACAAACTGATTTAATGGTCACTGAGAAAGGTGCCAAGTTAAATTTAACTTTGAAAGATACATTGCAGAGAAGCTCATAAAGGTAGCTGGATATACTGCACAAAGAGACATTTCTACTTATTCTACACCTAGGCAGGAAAAGTATGGTATAGAACTTTCTGACGTTTCTCTGGATGCTCTGCATTATTATTCAAAAACAGAGAAAAAGAGAGAGATAAAGTCCACTTGAGTATTTCCTGCCCCTCAGTTTACCCTTTCTTTTAATGAGTAAAGTTTACACAGCTATTACATGAACACATGCAAGCTAGCTTGTCCCTTCCAGTGCTTTGAAAATCCTACTTGGAATCTACATGCCTAGCCTCTGCATGTTTTTAAAATTTGAGGTAGTAAGGCTAAGTCAGAAGATAAAAGCCAGTGTGGAAGCAGCTGTAGAATTCACTGTTAACATTCATGTGGGGAGAAAGTTACATTTCCTGTATTTCTTAAATCATCTGCTCGAACTTTTACCCTTTTGTTGAGCATTTTCAAGTTGAGATCAGCTCTTACAGGCTCTTCTCCGCTTTCCTTGTCATTGAGCTGAACCTTTGATTGAGGATGACAACTCTTCCAAGGACAATTTAAACCTGACACTTCCGGCCAGCAATTGCCAATCACCCCTTCATATGCGCTAGTCGTGTATTCTGCAGAGCTGTGGGGTTTTGACTTAACCTCATTTCACTTCTGACAATCTTTACAAAGGAATTATTTGCAATTGCTACAATATGTGATGGGTTTGAACTTAGGTCAGGGAGATTGAATTAAAGCAGAGGGCATCCTTGTGATGAAATCATTCCAACTTTTCCAAATAAAAAGACTTCTACACATCAAAGGATGAAATAATGTAAGTAGTGTCCTTTTGTCATGTGAATTTTCTTCTCATGAGAACAGGTTATGCTCTACTGTCAAAAATATCTAAAGGTCTTGGGCATCGCTACCTATAGCAATTCATTTCAATCTAAGAAAAATGCTTCACAGTCTCCCCCCACTAAGCTAATTTGGCAGCTCAAGTTCAGCTGCTGTTTCTCCAGCTCATCTACTCACTTCAAAGACTATATATGTTCTGTGGTGCATCTCATGACATTGCATCACACAACCCCAGGCTCATTTGTACACTGTTAGGTGGTGAATACAAAGGTTAGAAGGCTATAAAAACGTGTTTTCTAAAGGTCTGCATTTAACATGCTGCTCCACTAGAACCATGCAGACACAGGGATGCATCATTAGCAATACAGTAGTGCTATTTCTTTGGAAAGAGAAGCAAGTGTCATAAAAAGAAACAACATAAACTGCATGCAATCAGATAAACTAAGCACAATAAGGTCAGATCAATTAAATCTCAGTAGGAATTGAGGGTGTCATTGTCCATATTGGTGAAAGCAACAGCGACTGAACCCACAACCAGATACCTTCATCAGCACACTGCTGACTCCACAAGCAACCCACATTGGAAGCCTCATTTAAGAAGGAGCAAGGCAGCACCACTGAACTCGAAACCTGTTCACTGTTTTCTGCTGATGATCATATTTGAAAGAGCACATCTGAAAAGTCAAACTCCTGGTAAGCACTGCTGCATCTGAGATTGCTTCCCCTGCCTCTCTGACCTGCAGAGTTATATATCTGGCACATAACCACATTAGCAGAGCCACAGGGTTTCCCTCAAGGAGAGGCTGGGTATGCCTGCTTTACTACCTGAGCACAGCCTGTGCTGGCCTCCTCTGCTACCTGTCCTTGACAAGAGAAGTACAACACACAGGAGTCCTGTGCACAGCCCAGGGAACCAGTGTCACCCACTGCCTCTGTGAGGGCACCCAGCTCTGCTTTCCCTTGCTGCCAACACTGAGGCCACAGAAACACTTGATCCTTAAAACATGCCAATTTTTATCTCCATTACATCTTTCTATCTTGTAAAGGTAAGCCACAGGTGTTTAACACAGAGATGAGACCCTAATGTGAAGCCAAAGTGACAGAAATAATGCAAGCCTTTTATTAAAAACAAACCACCCCCTCACTCACCCACAAGTAGCACACTTCTACATGAGGCTATAAAGAAAACAAGATACTGGCTTCAATAACTTCACTCTGTTAACAGCTACTGCAAGGCACAGTGCAGGGTCTAAACAAACAAAACAACCATTATTGGATTTCTTCTTTAAAGTCACTGCGTGGATTGTTTCCTGAAAACTCTAACACAAATCCCTAGAGCAGCAGAAAAAAAAACAATGCTGGGATCTCAAGTGGAGCAGAGGGAGTAACTTTAAAATGTAATAATGTGCCTTATTGGAATAAGCTGTTCAGTGTTACATCAAAATGACTCATGCCTTCGCACTGCCACACACAAAGTGGTGCAGATTTCAGCTTCCTATCCATACAAAACAGACCTCTGAGTATGTATACTTTGCCTTCAATTCCCAATCTGCAGGAATAACGTCACTGTCAATGTGACTATGGAAAATAACACAAAACCAAACCAACCAAAAGAACCATGTGCTGCGTTACTCAAATTTCTTCTCTTTCATGCATTCAAAGTTAAACAAACATTTCTGTGTAACTCCCGTTATCTCACAGTCACAGGAGCAAAATCTGGATTCTTCTCTGGCTCCTCCATCAGCACAGCTTTTCATTGCACACACCTAACAATGAGAAACTTTACTCTTCCCAATAGCATGCAAACAAGGGAGGCCCCAGTTTACCTGCCTGAGAGTCTTTTTGTTTTCCAAAATTAATATATCTGTATTTGTACCCAAGTTTTCTTATAAAACAACTACACAATGCAAAACTAGAAATATGAATTAAGATCCTTGCCACCCCATGCATATTGCAAATAAGTATTTCAAATTGTAAAGATCCCATTTAATCTAATTATGTATTAAAAGGGACTGTTCTACTTTAAGGTGCAGAAGCTAACAACTCACATTTTCTGTTTAGTCTACTTTCTTGTGAATACCAGAAATACTGTCTTACAAAGAACAGCACAAGCTCATCATCTGTAAAAGGCACAGTTTCTTCCTGGTGTAAAAATAAACCTGACAAAAGAATCCATTTTTTAAGAAACATGTCACTAAAGGATTTATTGCTTTGCCTCATTTTTCCCCCACAAGTAGCACAGATTTCTTGTTCTCAAAGTCCATTTCTAGCATCCCATGTAATAAAAATCTGGGGATTGGGTTGTGTCAGGGGGATTTTTAAAATGCTAAATCAGTTTTTCCGTAAGTAATGTCTGCCTTGGATGCAGACAAGAATTAAGAAGATCTCAGATACTACATTTTAATGGCAATCAAATTAGATTTTTCTCATCTTAGGTGGGACTCATCAACACAACAACACAGCCAGCAGGAATTCTTAGGTAAATTTACCCAGTTTTCCTTCCTTTGTCCAAATGGAGGGGTCTTTCTCAATCACCTGGCAAAGCAAGAGAGCTCTGCCTGCTCAGGAAAGAATTTGCAGACAAACTTTCAGACACCTCTCATTGACAGCTGACACTGACGAGTGTTTTACCTGCCATTATGTAAAACTGTTAACACGTTTCCATCCTACTTATAAATGCAGATCTACATATACAGACTAAGTTAACATAGCCTGTAATAAGCCTCACTAATCCACTAGCTAAGAACAGATTGACATTTAAAACTGTCAAGAAAAAGTCAATGCCTGAAAAGGATTAATCTGCAGAAGCCCAAACCTTTTCAGCTACTCAAGATCATAATAAAAGGCTATAAAAAGGAAACAAAGACTTGGGAAACCTTGACTCGACTGAAGTCAATAACAGAACTACAAAACCCTCAGAGGAGCCAGGATTTCATTCCTGGCACTTAGTGCTGTGCCTTGAGCTAGTGTACACAAGAAGTTCAGAATCCTCTGCTCATTCCCCTTCTCATTGCTTATTTTCCCATCTTGTAGTATCATAAGCCACATGCCTACACTTAGACATACAGTCCTATTGACTTCCAGGGGCTGTTCATCTGTTAACTACAGCAGGTACATATGTATCTTGCTTGCTTACATACTGCTGTCCCTTCAAGGCACATCGTACCATACCTTGTCCCATTGAGACTGTAAGAAGTCCCTCAGGGCCAATAACAAATAAGATAGGAAATACCAACGTAGTTTCCTTTCCCTGTGAAGATCTTCAGTGCAAGAACCACCTTTGAACCATGGGTGCATAATACTCTGACCCAGACCTCAAAATGATGCTATAATAGGAATCATTTAAAAATCCAGGCTGAGCTAATTAGACTGCATCCTGGGGACAGTGCTTACAGTGCTGTTACTGCCAGCAGTTAGAGCTAACCTTGCGTGATTCAAGAACAGCCCTAACTTCTCACACTTCTTTCACATCTGGAGTTCCTCCACCCTCCTCCTACACACCTCTTGATCTCTGACCACTTACATGACATTTACTCCTGAAAAGCAGTTCTCTCCATACACAGATCATACATTTGGACTAACTTACAGAAGTTTGACTACCCAGTACCCCACAGCACTGAAAGAAGCTTTTGCTATTGTTTTCTCAAGTACTGTTTTGCTCCTTGGTACTTTTATGCTGCATATAGCCTTAGATTAATGTCTTTTCTACTTTTTCACTGATGAAGGAGTTGTCAAATAAACGTGCCCTTTAGCTAGCTGTCAGGGAACAATAAAGCCTCCTGTGGCATTGAGAAAAAATAGCACAGAGCAGAAAGCAGGATTTTGTATCCCAAAGTGCATAAATCTATATTAGCTGAAAACTGACTTCCATTTGAAACAAAAAAGCAGCTCCCCACTGAAAACCTCACATCTTTTGCAAACATTGTTATTCATTGAAAGCCTCTATCCAGCAGCACAAACCTTAACTTTCCTACTCCTTCACCACGCTTGTGCCCTCTGGAAAACACAGCACAACCTCCAAAACAAAGCAGGAGATACTTTCATGTGAAGTCAGCCCACAAAATTACCACAAGAAGCAATGAGTATTGAGAACAACGCACAAATGGCAGAGCCAGCTCCTCAGCAGCTGAACCAACTTAGTTCCTCATCAGATACAATGAGCCCCAGGTGAACATCAACCCCAGGATGCAGAGAACCAGCCCCAGGTTCAGATGATGAGCGCCAGGTGCAGATAAGCACCCCAGGTACACACAGGCCCAAGGAGCACAAACCCCCAGTGAAGACACACTCAGGACTCAGTTGTTCTATGTTTGTATTTCCTACCAAAGAGAAGCAGCATAACTTGCCTTTTGCTGCTCAGTGAAGTTTAGGAGAAACCTACAATGCAAAGGAGCTGCCTAAGGAAGAAGGATGAATTTTGGGAAAGGGAGCTAAGAGCATAGGGGAGCACTTCTCAAGGGCACCCTGTTTCTTGAGGCCAAGGCTCCAAACACTGCACAGCCATTTCTTTGGAAAGCTTCTGTATCCTGTATCATCCATGTATTGCCAAAATCCTCCTCATCTTTTGAAGATAAGAACAACAGGAGAGTTGAGGACTTTACTCCTACCAATGCAACCTGACCCAGTCACACTAAAGATCTCTAACACTGCAGAAACATGCTGTTCACCAAGCAAAGCAGAACTGCATGGGGAAAGGGAGGAGTTACAGACCCTCAGTGGGCTGCCATCAGGAAGATATTTCACACTGCTTCTCAAAATAAATAAAATTACCTGAACAGTTTTTACAGCTGTGTCAATTTGAGACAATTTTGCTATTATCCAACTTGCACCATCCAGCCCTAATTAAAAAGCAATTCAGGTAACTGCAAATGAGGGAGTAACTTTATTTTTGTCGTGTAAATCCCCCAGTGAACATAAAAATTAGCAGATGTTTTCACAATAGTGGTTATTTCTTTATCTACAGCACTACTTCATTGCTGGGGGACATTGAGAATCAATCTGTGCTTTTACCAGATGTCTGCATAATAGCTACTCCTTGATGCACTTGACTTCTTTAATGCCTCAGGATACATTCAGCATACATTTGGTAAGAGGCATTTGTATTGGTTCTATGGTTTTATGCTGATCATCATCCTGCTTGTCATAAATAATAGGGTACTCCACAAGAGATGTGATTCCGGGTAACTGGACCAAGCAACTGGAAAGAATTCTCCCTCAAATAGGTTTTCAGATTTAAACAGAGATATTGGTTAGCCTGTATGTATTTGCAAACCTATTTCTTTAGGCAAAGATTGGAAAGGCAAGGAAAATCACAAAGTCAATTTTATCCGTAAATATGCACTTAAAAAACACATTAAATTGTATCCTTGTCTGCAGCTCATGCATTTCCCCAGTGCCCTAGAATGAGCTCAACAAGGCTGAATTCTGCATGAATTATTTTAGTACTTGAAGGAAGACTTAAACCGTTGGTGGACTTCAGTGAAGTTCTTCTCATCTGCACTTGCACCACACATGAACAGGAGGGAGGGAGAGAGATGGATTGAAAGGACTGTACCTTTAACTTTGTATCTTCAGCCCTAAGCAAAAATATATCCTTAACAGATTGCAGATGTGATCCTAAAGGCTTCTCTCCCGAACTCTGTTTATTTCAAATGCAAAAAAAAATCTTAAGAACCTCAGTTAAAAGCATCGCTATGATAAAACAATGTGAAGAAGAAATGCAAATGGATTGAAATCTCCTGGTTTAACAATTGTCTAGGACAGAGACCAGTCAAGGTGTTTTTCAGTAATTTGAAAAACAAGAAAAAGATGTGGCTTTTGAATAACACTGTAAAAGTCTGGCCACTTGTCCTGGGTTCAGCAGTTGCAGTCAGTTTTTCTTCTCTTTAGTAGCTGTGTTTTGACTTAGCCCGGGAACAAGGCTGATAAGGCCGATGCTCTTGGTTGTTGCTGAGCGATGTTTGCCCTGACCAAGGACTTTGTGAGCCTCCTGCTGGGGA